>JAYMZC010000320.1:347500-463801 GCA_036346975.1 Drosophila prolongata
ATAGTCGGGGCACCCGACTATAGCGTTCTCTCTTGTTATGTATGATTTTTCCGGTTTGTGTTTTAATAGTGGTGATTTTGTTTTCTGCCACTTTCTCAGCTTTGTATCTAGGTGTAAGTTTAGTTCCTAACCTTTTATCTATTTTTACGTGGACTACATCACCAGGTTTAAAAAGTTTTGGTTGTATTTTGCCTCGATTGTGATATTCGAGGTCGGCTGTTTGTTTCTTCTGGATTTTCTGTTTAATTTCTTCTCGTTTTTTTGCTATGTCTTCTTCCGAACTGGAGATTGTGCTTCTAAAAAATTATATTTATGGGGCTTTCTTTTGTTACAGAATGGATCGATTTATTATATTCTTGAACTGCTTTAAAAATTAAGTCCTCAAATGTTAGGCTCCCGTTGCCTTTTTTGTTAGGCACCGCATGCTTTCCGATAGGGTTGAATGAAATCTCCCTATTTGTCCGTTACTTGTCGATGCATACGGAGCAGTCGTGTGTACTGATATTTTGAGTTCATCTTCTAACATGAACTTGATTGCTGCTGAGCCTAATGAGCTTTCGTTGTCCATTATTATCCATTTCGGCATACCGAAAGCAATCAACATTTCCCTCAACGGATTTTTAATATCTTCAGAAGCCCTTGACTCTAAAATTTTTATTTGAGCATATTTAGAAAATTTGTCAATCCCTGTTAAGATTCTATGTTTTTCTGTAATATAAATAAAAAAAATATTTTTTTAAAATTTGTATTTTATTTTCTTTTGCTTCTCTATGGGCTCTTTTATGTTCGAGGGTAATTATTTCGTTTTGTTGAGATTCTGAAGTTACATCGTCTATTTCGTTTTGAGTAAACCTTATTTTGTACGAGTTGAAATATATGGGGTAAATGTTTTGAATTTTTCCCATTACTTCTTCGGATGTAATGATTCCGTTTATAAGTTTAGGGTCAAGTCTGGTAGTTAGAATTGCTATAAGTTTTTCTTCTGTGTAAGACTTTTGTTTAATTATATGTCTGTGGTATGTTGGAAATGGTATTTCAAAACTGTAGGAATCTGTGTCAGCTGTCAGTAACTATATCTGATTTTTAAATACATTGATTGGAGCTTCTACCGAAAATATGAGGTTGTGTGATGAGCTTTCGTCGCTGTGTACTGATCCTGAGGAGCTGATTGAATTTATTTCAGCAGGGGCTCGGGATAGCGCATCCGCTACTACGTTAGCTACTTCGAACTTATACCTGATCTCGTGGTTATACTCGCCAATGAGATCTCTCCAGCGTTTTAGTTTAGCGTTATGATTATTTACGCTATTTGAAAAACTCAAGGGTTGATGATCCGTGTATATTACCACCTTCGAATACCCGTAAAGGTAATGTCTTAAGCTCTGGAGAGCCCAAACTATAGCAAGCATCTCTCTTTCGTTGGTTGCATAGTTTTCTTCGGTTTTTGACAGAGTGCGTAAAATGGACGTTATTGGCCTATGATTTTGTTCCAATACTGCGCCTATTGCGTAGCTTGAAGCATCGGTAGTTAACTGGAATTCTTTTCCGAAATCTGGATATGAAAGGGTTACATCCCTGGAGACGAGGGTATTTTTAAGTTTCTCGAATGCTGTAATCGCATCTTTGCTTAGGTTAATAGCTGTTTTGCATGACTTGGTCTTAGATATACGGCCTTCTTCGCCTCTTAGGAGAATGGTTAATGGCTTTGCTATTTTTGCATAGTCCTTTATAAACCGCCTATAATAACCTGTCATGCCCAGGAAAGAACGAAGATCTTTTAATGTTTTCGGGACCGCAAATTTTGTAATCGCTTTTATTTTTTCTGTATTTGTTTTAACTCCGTTTTCTGATATTGTATACCCCAAGAAATCTACTTTGTTTTTAAAAAAATGGCATTTATCTATTTTTACTCTCATGTTTGCGTTTTGTAGGGTTGAAAATACCTTTTTTTTTTTTTGCTAAAGACTATGATGTCGTCTACGTATACATAGCAAATTTTCCCTATGTACTCTCTAAGCTCTTTGAAAAATGGATGAGGAATTTTTTAGACCGAACGGAAATCTCGTAAATTCGTATTTTCCGCCGTTTACAGCGAATGCTGTTTTCTCTATGTCCGTGTCTTTCAATGGTATTTGGTGAAAACCACTCTTGAGGTCCAATACCGAAAAATACTTGTTGTGCAATAATTTCGCCTATCTCAGGGATCGGATACCGATCTGAGATAGTAACTTCATTAAGTTTTCTATAATCGATTACTAATCTGTACTTTTTTTCTTCGGACTGACCGGACTTTTTCGGAACTACCCATACTGGTGCATTATATGGCGATCTTGAAGGTCTTATAATGCCATCTTTTAGCATCTCGTTTATTTGTTTTTCTACTTCCTGCTTTAAAGATGTTGGGTATGGGTAATGTTTTCCATAAACTGGGGAATCGGACGAGGAGATTTATAATTGATTTTTGAGACTCGGTCATATGGCTGATTTACGGTCCAATGGTATTTACTGCTTGTGTTGCTAATTGGTGAATTTTAATTTCGCGTTTATTTCCGAGAATTAATGCATCGATGTGAAGACATCTATAATGGCTCCTAGGCTTTTCATTGTGTCATTGCCCAGTATACCGTGAAAGGTTTTTAATGTTTCCAGCAAAAAAAATTTCATGGGTGAATCTGAAATTTTAGGGAGCTTAAGTATTGCATGTTGTGTTATTTAAGTTGTACCTCCGACTGAGCTAACGGAACAATTTTTCTCATTTTGTTTTGGGTTTGGTACTAATTGGTTTTGAATATAATTTTGGTTTGAGCCCGTGTCTATTAAAAATTTTAGGATTTTTCCGTTCCCCGTGGTTACTTTAAAGTAAGGTAATGAGGAACGATTTATTCTAAACAAGAGAGAACGCTATAGTCGGGTGCCCCGACTATCAGATACCCGTTACTCAGGTAAAGGGAGTGCGAGGGAGATGGAGATAGAAACTTTGATCACGCATAACTTTTTAACGAATGGTCCGATTTGAAAAATTTCTTCTACATTTCGATAGGTATTGATAAACACAATAAAACTGCATTTTTATTTTTCCGAAATATTTAAATTTTTACTCTACGAGTAACGGGTATAAAAATAAAGCTCGGACATATCTATGTATTCCTGCTGCTCAGTATCGTTTTGCCATACATACAAGTATTCTTCCTGAAGCTCGTTTACATTATTTTCTTCTACCAACAGATAATATTCTTGCTCTGGGCTTGGTGTAGTTTCTTCTGAATTTTGTTGTGCGGTGCTTTCTGTCTCTGGCTGAATATGGAATTGCCGTGGCATTTTGTTATTGTTTGTAACGTTGGAAGCACTAAGAGGTCTTTTCCCTGCATAATCATTATTTGCCGGCCTGTTCATGTAATTTATATGACGCGAGCGAACTGACTGATCGACCTCCATAGGTACCGGTTTCGGTTGGGGTCGTGGGGGAGGTTTTGGGGTGCTGTAGGATGCTACAGCACCGGCCTGATTTGTATAGGGCTGTTTATAAGGTTTAAATTGGTTAGGCGGGGTAATTGGGGTTGCTCCAGTTACTGGTACCCATTGCATTTGGTTCGGGTTATGATAGAGTTGTGGATGGAAGTTTTGTTTGACGGCTGCCATCCTATATGGCTGTTGGGGTTTTGGAGGTAGTAAAGGTGCTTTCCCTAAATATGAAATTTTCGGTGTTTGACTATTCCTAGTGTTCTGATTCTCAAGTAGACTGCACAGATGTAGGGCGTGTCCTAAGTCATGTGGCTCTTTAATGGCCAGTAGTTGTGCTAAGTTGCCGTTGAGGCCTCTGACAAAGGTGTCTAAGGCTTTTTCTCTGTACATGGCTGTCAGAGATTGCACAGTTTCTTGTGAGGCATCTAAGTTGCCAATTTGGTTTAGGATTTGTGATAGCTGTTGGTACACTGCTTGATAATAATCGACTATACTATCGCTACCTTGAATAAGAGCATAAAGCTGATATTCGAGAGTCTTTAAGTCACGTTTGTCAGCAAAATGCGCTGTTAGACATTTTGAGCCAGCTGTCCAATCTAAGGGGGTATTATAGGATTCTAGTACTGCGTCTGCTTGTCCGATGATTTTGTTTCGGATTGCTAAAAGAATTCCATAATATTTTGGTGACCCGATTCTCATTTCGTAGATTTTTAACACCCTTTCTACACTTTTTTTCCATGAAGAATATTCGCTTTTGTTTCCCGAAAAATCTCTAAGTGTCCGCACGATGTCTGGTAATTTGTCTAAGTCACTAAGATTGTGCGCTAATTCTCTTTTAATTGTTTGGTCTGTATACTTGGAAAAATCTTTATTGGGATTAAGTATTTCTTTAACTAGGCTGCTTAAGTTTGCCTCTAAGACAGTTTTAATTTTTTCCTCGATGTCTCTCTCGGTCATGATTCGCGTGGTTGATTGTGCGTTACTAACTGACGAAGGTGTGGCAAGATTAGCGAGTCTGTCTGCTAAATCTTGTTCAGTCATTTGGGATATATGAGCAATAAGAGGTTGAGCTTAACTTTAAATTTTGGTTACTCAGAATTCGGAAGGTTATTAATTAAAGAAATATAGTGTGGGTCTTTGATTATTGTGTAAATTTTTGACTTTTTGTCTGTGGATTTTTTCTTTAAGCTTAATTTCTTAATTTCTTTTGTATAGTATTTTTAATATTTTTCAATTTAAATTTGTTTTCTTTGATAGATTGCTTAAAACTATTCTTACAGTAATAACATATCTCGGCGTGCTCTCGTGACGAAAGGATCGACAGATTCCGGTTTATCCCACGCTGCAGCGATCTCTCCTGAGTGCGGGTTTACGAAGGGGCCTCCTCTGTACCTTACTCACGTTCCCTCCGAACGGATACTAAAGAGATCACGGCGATAAGTTTGGCCTGATTAGTCCACTAGGCACAAGTCCTGTTTTTTCAGGAGTGACGATATTGTGGCGTTTTTTAAACGGCACTTTCGCACTTCCGGGTCTCGGATTTTTCTTTTCACTTCTCACGGATTAGGCGGAGGTTCAAACGAAACGTCGGGATTTTTTACTTTCTCGAACTTCACGAGACGCGGAACTTGTTATCCTTTCGCGGCTTTTAATCAGGTCCCTGTTCGGGCGCCAGTTAAAAGATTGATTATAATTTTATTTTAAAAAAATCAAACTTTTCTTTATTGAGTTGGATTAAGAACTAACTTTAATTAAGCTAAACAATTATTCATTATGACTACGCGTCGTTCCATCGCTGCCGCCGTCTCTGCCGCTGTTGCTGCTTCTGCTAACGTTCTTATTATTGGTTGCTGCTATTCTTCGCTGTCGCTGTTGGCCAATTTTAATTGTCATTGGCCAATGCATTCAAGTTATAGTTTTTGTTGTATGCACTTGGCCAAGTTCGATCAAATTGGCTATTCTGCATTCCCACGATCGCTGACCGAAAGTTGCAAGCTCAGCGCACGTGGCTTAGCTCGTGTGAACTTATTGGGGGCATTTGTTGTGCAATCAATGCTTACTCTTACTTATGTCTGGGTCTTTATATAATTTTAGGTGTTAACTTATATATAACTACACGTTTGCAATAAGGTTTTGTTTACAAACTTTATAATCCGATCTATTATTATAAGGTCTCAAACTGAACTTCACTTATTGATCTTACTTTTCTGTCGATCAAGCCTTGGTCTCGAGCTTTCTGGGTATTGAGTGAGCTTTAGAAAGGATATAAGAGCACTTTCGGTTTCAATTGAAACTTACTTTTGGATTCAAATGCGTTCGCTCGTGGCTTGGAGTTTTGGCCTTCGACTTTGGGTTCTTGTTGCAAGGGTGACTCAAGTGACTTATCGTAAGAATGTGGATACATGCTATGTGTGTATAGATAAGCAGGGTGAGAGAAAAAGTGGGGATAAACTTACTGTGGATTTGTCACTACATATATATAAATAAATATAAATATAAATGTAAATGGAACTTGTGTTCTGATGAACACCTTTATACGAAAGATTTCGACGATTTTACTGCGCAAATTTTTTTTTTTTAACTTTGCTTGTATTTATTGAATCTTCTCTTAGTTTTGAGACTAACAAAAAGTTTACGAATCTTAACAATACGCGTCCCTCAAGTCGGTCGCTGGGTGGGTAAGTCATTGCGACGAAGGCGTGATTGGTTGATCAACCTTGTAAGACCTCCCGCCAGGTGGTTAGGGTGCAACGATAGCTTGGTAAAGTACTTTTCCTTCTGTTCTGCGATCACTTCTTTGACTGGTAGAATGTTTAAGTCGCGATGTATGTTTTCGTTGCGAACGTACCACGGCGCCCCGGTGATTGTTCTCAAGATCTTCGACTGAGCTCGCTGGACTATGTCAATATTGCTATTGCTGGCATTCCCCCATAACTGAGAGCCGTACATCCATATAGGTTTTAGTACCGAGTTATACAGTAGGACTTTATATTCAAGACTAAGGGGAGACCGAGCGTTGATAAGCCAATGAAGGCTACTGGCTTTTAGCTTTAGGTGTGTTCTTTTGGCTTCAATGTGCCGGCGCCATGTGAGTCTTCTGTCGAGGTGTACTCCTAGATATGTCACTTCGTTTGCTTGCGGGAGTAGAGTATGGTTTAACATGAGCGGCGGACAGTTTTGCCTGTTCAGGGTGAACGTAACGTGCTTGCATTTTTGTTCGTTCACTTTAATTCGGCAATCTGATAGCCACTTTTCAACATCGACCAGATGAAGAGTTAGCTGCGCAGTTGCTTGCATCGGGCATTTTGAGCGGCTGAGAATGGCTATATCATCAGTAAACGTAGATGTTGTTAGTCGTGTGCTTGTTGGGATGTCTGCTTTGTAGAGGACATATAATGTTGGCCCAAGCACGCTTCCTTGAGGAACTCCAGCCCCAATAGTGAAATCGTCAGTTATAGCAGTGTTGCATCGAACAGCAAATTTTCTGTCGTAGAGGTAAGACTCTAAAAGCTTATGGGTGTTGTTTGTAGCCAAACTCTATCAAATGCTTGAGAGACGTCTAAAAATATGGCAGTACAATACTCTCTTCCTTCCTGGATTCTTAGGTATGTGTTTATCCTAGTCAATACACATTTTTCAAAGAGTTTAGATAACCAGCAGTAGGCTTATAGGTCTATACGACGTGGGAATTGTGTGGTCTTTTCCCGGCTTTGCTATCATTATTATAATCGACTTTTTCCATCTCACTGGAAAGTGGCCAAGTTTTGCGATGGCATTAAAAAGCTGGGTGATAGTGCAAAAGGCCCAATATGGCAGCTTAATAATCAATTTGGGAGCTATGAGGTCGCAGCCCGGGGTTAACGATGTTAACGATTTCGTTTGGGCGAAACTCAATTGGCTCATGTTGAAGCTGAGGCTCATATGGTAAAGTCGGCAAAGTGAACGCACTAGTGGCAGGATTTGGTTGGAAACATTTTTAAGGAGATTGGCAAACGTGCTGGCTCTGTCTGCATCGCTGCGCGCCCAGCCGCCTGTGGGATTTCTAATAGGCATCACGGTTAATTTCGGTGAGCTTAGAGTTGGGTGAGCTCTCCATAGTGAGTGTTTTGTACTAGATGTTGACAATTGCTCTATGTAGCGTCGGTGGACATGTGCTTCTTCTTGCTGTAAAGCTTTTGTGAGTTGACGTGAGGCATATTTTAAGCGTTGCCTAGCAGATGGCGATCTGTGGAGTTGCCACTCTCGACGTAATCGTCGCTTTTCGAGGACGAGCTGTTCTATTTGTAGATTTGTCTTATTTTGGTTGTTTTGTGTACTTGTAGTTTGGGGTGCTGAAATTCGAGCTGCAGAGACGAGTACAGACTCCAGTGTATTAACAAATCTGTCTACGTTGGCTTCATCGTTGAAATGAGGACTTAGCTCAATGTGTGAGCTAATGTATTTCATGTACTTAACCCAATTGGTTTTCTGTGATGTCAATTTATACGATTGCTCCAATGCGCCTGGATGTCCGAGTAGAATAAACAGGACAGGCGAGTGAACAGATGAAAGATCCGAGAGGCATTCGGCGCTTATCAGATTTTTAGGAATGTTTTTGGTAATTGCAAAGTCTATTAGATCGGGTTGTTTCCTTGGGTCTGCCGGCCAGTATGTTGGTCTGCCAGGAGAAACATAGTCCAGCTTGTTCTTGGCTTTTATAACTGCATTATATAGCTGTTTTCCCCAGTGTGTGTGCTTGGCATTGTAGTCCCCTGCTGCTTTGAAGTGGTCTGCTAGTGAGTTGAAAAACTGCATAAACTCATCTTCAGCTATAGTGAAGCGAGGCGGGCAGTATACGGCGGCTAGTGTAAGTTGGTTGCCAGTTTTTATTTGTATATTTATAGATGTGGCCTGTAGGTAATTTTTAGCAAATTTGTTATTATAGTGGTGCTTAATACGGTTTTTAATTAGAATTCCAGTCCCACCATGTGCTTTACCATCTGGATGATTTGTTCCGTAGAATGAATAACCTCGTAGTTGTTTGTGTGTTTGTAAGGTGTGTTGTAAGGTGTTTGTAAGGTGTGTTTCTGAAAGCAGCATTACGTCGATATGGTTGTCGAGTAGGAATTGAGCTAACTCAAGTTTATGCTGTGAGACGCCGTTAGCGTTCCACGTAGATATCCTTAGGGAAGTCATTATTTGGATTGTTGTGAAACCAGCATTTGAATCAATAGATTTTGGTTTCGCATTAAATCTAGCATATGTTAGTTGTGCGCATAAATGACCTAAACTCCGTAAGGCTTTGTTGCAGGCTGCATATCATATCTTCAAAGTTGCTTTTTGACTGCTCCGGGAATTGTTGCTACTGCGCCATGTTCGGTTCTTAGTATGCTGATTGCAGAAATGAACTTTTTGAAACAGGGTAAGCCAGTCCTGATTTTAAAGCGCTTGCGTAAGTCACATTTTTATCTGAGTTTATGGGTCCTAGTGAGGATCTGGCTGCAGTCGAGAAGAAGACTTCAGGGTTTGATCTGGAAGCTGTCATCTGTTTATTTTGGGTGCGGGCGGCAGTTCCTCTCTGGTGGATGGGACTTTTCAGCTCCTTATAAACAGGGCAGCCTCTGTAGTTAGCAGTGTGATTGCCGCACTTTTTCGAGTTGCAGTCATCTTTGCTCGCTGGGCAGTGTGCGGAGTCATGAAGAGCTCCACAAACTACACACACCGGGCGCAGTTTACAGTATGACCTTGTATGGCCATATTCTTGGCAGTTCGCACATTGTACCGGGCCATTGCGTTTGTGCGGTTCCTCAACTGTAATTCTGCGGTGCAGCAGGAACTGAAGATTGTAAATAGGGTGCACTTCGTATTTCTTTAGGAGCTTATTTTCTGGTTCGAGCTCAAACTTAAAGAGTGGTTGCGGCTTTCTATCCCTGTTAAGGATGTTGAAGACTGTCTTAGCGTTAAATCCCTTCTCTTGAAGCGCCTTTGTTATCTCTTTCGTCGGACTTATGCAGGCCCTTGCTACTTTTTAGCTGATACGTGTAAAAGTTATTTTTATTCTCGGAAAGATATTTCGATAATTCTCTGTAATTATCTTCAGACTTCATTTGAACCTTTGTCTCCTGGATGTTGCCCTTTACTAGAGGTATTATGTGGAAGTTATACTTTCCAATAAGCTTGGAAACTTTGGAACTTTTTCTCGAATATAAATAGGCGGAGGTTTTAGCTTCCTTTTCTCGACTTCAGTAGATTCGGCCGCCTCAACGTCATAGGCGTCTTCCAAGATTTTAAATCGGTTTGAGTTCATGGGCGTTTCTATTCCAGCTAGGCTAGCATTGTTACGGGTTATTTTGCGTTTAGAATTTAGAGGGCTCAGCTTCCTTTTGATTTGGATGTAGCGATACCAGTCTGCACAGCCGACTTAGCACATTCATTGTTTTTGTTCTGTTTTTCGGGCTGCGCAGTGACAGACGTATTAATATTTGCGCTGCTAGCGGATGATGTCATTAAACGCGCAGTCGATACAGTTGCAGTTGTTGTTGTAGTTACAGTTGACGTTGTTAAAGAAATTGCGGTGCTAGTAACTGCTGATGAGCTTAGGTTATTGCATTCAGCGCTCTTTGGCAGCAGAGACGTCGATGGTAGCGAGGGGGAGCAAGAACGCGCTCTCTTATGTAGGCTTCTGATATTGACAAAAATTTTCGTCAAAAACATCGATAAAAATTAATAACAAAAAGAGATTTAAAAACATTGGACCCCATCATTGCGGCTAAAGGATATCGACGTCCAATCAGAGTCGTTTTTTAACATGATATATGACACAAAAAGACAATTGCGAACGTCTCTAGCTGGACAAAAATAAAATTTTTCTCTAATTTATTTTAATTTATACAGTAAATTCGAGGAAGCAATGGAACTGATAGCCACGCATGGCGGTAGCGTGTCCGTTCTTTCAGTGGCCAGGTAAATTTTAAATAAAGTTGCTTACTATATAAATATTTTCATGTAACTTCACAGACTTTACATTAACCATTTACTGACACTGAAAAAGTATGAGGACGCCGCAAAACTTTGCCTGCAGATGCTGGGCAATAACAAAATCCTTTGGGAAGAAGAAGTTTTCAAGTTTGTGAAGTGTCAGCAGTTACGATCCGTTAGCGCCTACTTGCCGACATCCGACGATTGCAAACTCGATCCCCATGTGTACGAGATGGTTCTGTACGAGTTTCTAAAATTCGATGTGAACGGCTTTTTGAATCTTATCAAAGAGTGGCCATCTCATCTTTATGACGGACTAGCAGTAATAAACGCAATTCACGATAACTTTCGCAAGCAGCATGCCAAACAGATGCTCGAATCCCTCGCCCTTCTCTATTCTTATCAGGGTGATTACGAAAGCGCCCTCCGCATGTATCTAAAGTGAGTACTAAAATCGATAACAAAACTGATTGACACAATTTTTGAAGGTTGCAGAACAAGGACGTCTTTAAATTAATAAAACGTTATCAGCTTTACGATGTTATTTCAAAATTAATCATTCCACTCATTCAATTAGACCGCGAACGTGCATTTGAAATATTATTAGACAAGGAGAAGATCAAATCAGAATTGGTTGTTCATCAGCTGGAACACAGTAAAGAGTACCTGTACTGGGTAATCGGCTCATATAACACCTTAAAAATGATTTAAATATAATTTTTTATTTTGCAGTATCTGGACTCCTTGATAAAAGTGGACTCCAGAAATATGTTTCAAAATAAGCTTGTGTCCTTGTATGCAAAGTATGATCGGAAGAAACTTTTGCCCTTTCTTAGGCGTTCAAAGGACTATGTCATTCAGGATGCATTAGCCATTTGTAAACGGGAAGGATTCTATCCGGAGATGGTCTACTTGCTAGGGTGTATGGGCGGAGAGGAAGCGGCCGAAGCCCTAAATATCATTATTCATAGCGTGGGAAAACTTAAACTGAAAAAATGACTATAATATAGCGTTCAAATTTCGCAGATGAATGACATAGAAATGGCTATAGACTTCTGCAAGGAACATGATGACAATGATCTATGGAATCTTCTCATTAATGAATCTGCCAAGCAACCCGAGACTGTATCCAAAGTCTTGGACGGTATAGTAGGTAAGTAGACTTGTAATTTTTAAAGTTCTCTGAGTAATTGACTTTCCTAATTTAGACTATGTAAATCCTGAGGTAGTCGTTAGTAGGATTAGAACAGGTCAGATTATTCCAAACCTGCGGAAATCTCTTATAAAAATGCTTTGGCACTACAGTATACAGGAGGAAATATCCTCCGCCGCCCAACAAATTCAGCTGGAGGACTATTTTGATACCCATTCGGAGGTAGTGGCTCTACAGCGACGTGGCCAGCAAGTATCCTGCGAACAACTATGCTTACTGTGCTATCGTCCAGCACTAATGAAAAATAGTGGGTTCAATTCCATAATCGGATTTAAATGCGGTCATATCTACCATGAGCCCTGCATAGAAGCTGTCATTTCCGATAGACACTGCAGTGAGTGTAGAATGAGGTCTGTTGATCCAACTGAGAAGGAATAGGTTTTTAGCGACATCCACACTGTTGGCTGTTTCTTTGTTGGTTTTCATTTTTAGGCTTGTCTATGTTGTAATTGACTTTTACGTTCTTAATAAATATCCACCTTAATATAAATCAACGATAAAGCGCCTATCTCAAAAAACAAGTATAAGTCATAATACACAAAAAGATCAATTTTTTATTTGCTTTGTCATTTCAACTCTCCTTTAGTATGGATGGGCATTTATGGTATAAGTATATGTTTTTGATGTTAGAGGTCTGAATGATATGTACCCATGTTTATCGACAAAAGGCACAACTGACAAAAAATGCGTTTTGGTTCTATTTTAAATTAAGTTTAATTTTTAAATTTGTAATTTTTCAAGTTTGGCACTACAGTATACAGGAGTAAATTCAGCTGGAATCCTGCAAACAACTATGCTTACTGTGCTATCGTCCAGTACTAATAAAAATTGTGGGTTCAATTGCATAATCGGATATTAATGTGGTCATATCTACCATTATCGTCTTTGACTATGATTTTGTATTTTGTTTTCGTTTAACCCCATCGGTGGGTTGTATTAAAACATTTTTCATTTTCATTCAGATCTTGAAATTTACATTTAAATTCCGTTCGCTTCGCGAGTGAACTTTGAATCTTTGTGCACATAATAATAATACAAATTGTTTTAATTTCGTAATTCTGTTCTGTGTTTTCTTTTCTTGTAACCCCGTCGTTTCTCTTTTGTGCGTTGTTCGTCGTAAGTCTAAGTGCTGTTTTTAGTGTTGCTTTTGCATGCACTTGAACTAAATTACGCTCCCGCTCTCTCGCTCTCTTTGTTTTGAAAGTTCTAAGCCTGCAGTTTCAGCGCTCTTGCGGTACTAATAACTGCTCGCTTATAAATTTCAATTCGTTTTCTTGGTACAGTGGTTTCAATAGGTAAAATGAGTAATACTAATTTAGTCTGCTTTTGCAAAAAATGCAGCCTCGTAATCAGGGCTGAGCAATCTAATATGACTTGCTGGCTGTGTGAAAACATGGTGCACACCAAGTGCGCCGGTTTCACTGGCCGGACAAGTGATGACCTTTTAAAGGGTCAGTTCTGTTGTGTCGAGTTTGCGAACGAGATGAAATCGTTCATGCGCCAAACTAAAGGCGGCCTGATGGGGCTGATTAGCTGTTTCGGAGTTGCTAGAGATAGTTTTCGCCGAGCTGATGATCTCCTCTCTGCGCTGGATTCGCAGTTTAATAGCTGATAGCAGCGCACCCTCAAATGTTGCTAAGGACAGCAGCTAAAAAAGATTCGGTATCCAAACAATCCGTAACAGAATGCATGCAACCAGGGACTTCTAAGAATTCCGATTTGTCCGTAGTGGTTTCACAATTAATGGATCCACCTATCTCTCAAAATGTAGCTTCACCACCACAAGGGACTACTGAGTCCGAACAACCGGCTCAAGTTGGTTTTGCAGAAACAATTTCTGCTTCACCAAAATCCCTGTCAGTGTTTCTACTAAAGAAACAAATTTTCGTTTCTCGGCTTTCCCCTGATCAAACATCTTCTGAAGTATATTCTTATATACAAGACAAATCTAAAGCCGATTGTAATAGTGCAAAGGTTGAAAAGCTTAAGTTTTCTTATGCTACAGACATTTCATCTTTCAAGCTAACTGTCCCTAACGAGCTCATTGTAGCCATATGCTTTGGCAACTTTTGGCCGGATAATATGGTTGTAAAAGAGTTCGAGGCTAAGATAAAGAAGTGTCCTGTGGGAGTCAAACTTCCTAGTCGAGGCCAAACCAGTGTACCAATTTCAAAAAACTAACTTCTAACCTCCTTCTTTCCTATCAGAATGCAAGAGGCTTGCGTAGCAAGCTTACTAAATTGTATTCTGATAGCCTTTCCTTTGCATATTATTGTGTTTACAGAAACCTGGTTGAAGCCAGAGATCTTTAGCTTCGAACTTTTTCCAGGTAAGTACACAATATACAGGTATGTCCGTCTCTCTAGACGGGGAGGTGGAGTCTTAATTGGAGTTGATTCAAACCTCCCGTCAGAGGAGTTATTTTTTGAGGAATTCAATACCATTTAATTTATTTGTGTAAAGTTTTTGCTCCCTGGTAGCTCTATATACATAACTTGCTCATATATTCCGCCGTTGTCTGAACTTCCTGATTATTTAAATCACCTTTCCGTTATTAAGTCTTTTGCAAATAAGCTTTCCGATAGGGACCAGTTGGTGGTTCTAGGTGATTTTAATATACCTGGATTTACCTGGTCCACTAAGGATGGATAGAATGTCTTTCTACCTATAGCTAAGCATGATTTTATTGACGGCCTGCTTGACATATCCTTATCTCAAGTAAACCATGTTCGAAATTCACTAGGTCGCCCACTTCTGAACTTACATTTGACACCAAACGAATACTGGCTTTAATTGGTGTATAATTTGTCCGATGCAGTTAATGTTTTTCACACTGCAATAAACTCATTTTTTAATTCCTGTGTTCGTGATACTATCCGTCAATTTCCAATAAATCACCTTGGTTTAGCAAAGAGTTGACACACTTAAGAAATGTAAAGTCCAGACTCTCAATCTGTTTTAACTAGATATTTAAGTGCTCGGTCAAGATTTACCGTGCTTAATGCTCAGTGTTATAATAGTTACTTAAACCGTTGTAAGGTCCAGTTCTCTCAAGACCAGAAACAGTTTTATAACTTCGTTAACACCAAGCGTAAATCTAATTAATATCCTTCCTCCTACTTTAGATTATTCATCACAGCCTTATACTTACACCATATCCAAGTCAAACCTCATATTCTGTCCCACTTTAACAGAAAGTTCTCTTCTTTTGGATCTTCTTCGTATTAAGCCTGTTTTTTCGCCAATTGCGCTAAGGCCCTGTGCAAACCTCTTCACAAGTTGTTTACCTTATCTCTAGAAACTTCCCAATTCCCAAATATTTGGAAGGAATCTTTTGTTATTCCTCTTTTCAAAAATGGTAACAAGTTAGAAGCCAATAACTACAGAGGTATTTCTAAGTTTTTAAAAAAAAATATTACTCCTCATTTGCAGCACCTTTGTAGATCAATCATTTCTCCGTGTCAACACGGATATATTAAACGTAGATCCACAATCACAAACCTTCTAGAGCTTACTACATTTGTTATAAAGGGCTTTAATAGTAGTTTTCAAACAGACGTCATTTACACTGACTTTAGTAAAGCATTTGACTCTGTAAATCACTTACTTCATATTCAAAAACTTGACCTGTTAGGTTTTCCAGTTGATCTGCTTAAATGGATTTCAAGTTATCTGAATGGCAGGTCACAAAGGGTTTTTAAAAATGTAATTTCTGAAATTCTCCGTGTTACCTGCGGTGTCCCAAACGGAGCCAACTGGGTCCGTTACTTTTTACATTATTTATTAACGATCTTCCATCAATTATAAGTTATTCTCGCGTACTTATGTACGCAGATGATGTTAAGTTATGCCTGCAGTATAATGATATTTCCTGCCATTTAGACTTACAATCCGATCTAGATAATTTTCAAAACTGGTGCCGAGATAATTTACTAAATTTAAACACATCTAAGTTCAAGCTGATGACTTTTTATCGGGTCAATCCGATATACGCGACTTACACATTAAGTGGCAGATCTTTGGATAGAATAACTCTTGTAAACGATCTTGGCGTTCTCTTGGACCCTAAACTAAAATTTTCTAATCACATTTCGTCCATGGTTAATAAAGCCAGAGGAGAGCTTGGATTTATTAAAAGGTGGTCAAAAGAATTCGATGATCCTTATTTGACTAAATCTTTATTTATTTCGCTAGTCCGTCCGATTCTGGAGTATGGGTCTCCCGTCTGGAGTCCACAAAACGGAATACATATTGGTCGTATTGAATCTGTACAAAAAACTTACTTCTTTTTGCTTTACGGCGCCTAAAGTGGGATTTAAATCTTAACTTACCTTCTTAATCTAGTAGACTTCTGTTGATTAATTTGCCTTCCCTAGCCAACCATAGAACGATTTATTTATAACCTTAAACATGGTGATATTGACTTGGTAAGTCGGCTAAACTTTTCTGTGCCAAGTAGATTAACTAGAAAATATATTCCCCTAATTTTAAATCATTGTAGATCTAACTATGCCTTGCATGAGCCTTTCAGAGTATTATGTTCTGACTATAATAGACTTTTTCCTATAATCTAAATTCTTGACCTCTGCCGCTCATAAAACGAGTAATACTTGCCTCATTGGCACAAGATTGATCTTACTATTACTTTTTTCCCCGGACCTACCTATATTTTCTTATCTCGCGTCTATCTTCTCGCGAATCGTGCCGTACGATACACGGCTACGCCCCTCGGTCGGTTGGGCGGGTAAGTGGGCCGTGGGACTCCGCTCGAAAAAAAAATTAGCCCTGCATATAAGCCGTCATTTTCGATAAAAAAAATCTCAAAAAAAAATGTTAAGTATAAGTCATATGACATTTCGGCTCTCTTTTAGTATGGATGGACATGTATAATTGTGTATAATTATATATTTTTGCTGTTTAAGGTCTGAATGATAAGTACCCATGTTTATCGATAAAAGGCACAAATTTTAAATTAGGTTTAATTTTTTTAGTTTGTGAAGTGCAGTTAAGATCCATTAGCGCCTATCTGCCGATATCCGACATTTCAAAACTCGATTCTCAAGTGTAAGAGTTTCTTAAATTCTATGTAATCGACTTTCTGAATCTCATCAAGGACTATCTTTACGACTGCTTCGCTGTAATAAACGCTATTCAGGATAACCCTCGCAAGCAGTACGATTACGAAGAGCCATTCGCATGTATCTAAAGTGAGTACTAAAATTGCTGATTGCAAGACAAGAAAAAAATCAAATCAGAATTGGTTGTTCATCAGCTGGAAAACAGTAAGGAGTACCTATACTGGGAAATGGGCTCATATAACCGCTTGGCTTAAATGGATAAATATATTTGTTGGGTCAGTGAGCTTTTTCACTAACGCTAACCTTTGATGGTGCCCAATTATAATAAAACCGCACAAGATTTCAATTAAATATGCCTTAATTACAAAGTTTAATGAATGTTTATGTTTAAGATTTGGTTGGGCAGGCAGACCGATTTGTCTGTGCCTTTTAACATCGAGAGTATAAACGAAGAGAATGGGCAGGCGATTTGCGACCGTGCCTTCAGCGAGCGAGTACAAAATCTAAACTAAAACTTAAGTAGATGCTTGCCGTGGACAAATGGCCAGGCAGCGATCGGCGAAGGAATTCAAAAGGAGTAGCATTACAGTAATTGAAAGAGATGCCACGCAGGGCAAATAGAAAATGCAAAAACAAACATCGAGAATTCAATTTACGTTAAGATTAGAATCTTTAAGAATTTATTTAGGCTGCAGCATGACCGAACATTGCCCCCCGTTGGAAGACCAGACCATATGCGTCGATGCTAGCGTCACAGAATCCGTGGATCTCAATAGCACCATTTGGATGCAGCGCACGTCGAGGAAACTTCATTTGATGCAGCCATGATGTGTTGAGTGCCTCAGGAAAGCTTTCGTCCCACTCCAACTTCTCTCTCCAGACTTGTTGCAGGAAGATCTTGGCCTTGGCAACCACAGGACCAATGAGACCAAGCGGATCATACACGCGAGCAATTGTGGAAAGCACCAGCCGTTTACATGGCTTTGGAGAGACCTGTATGGGAGAAAAAGAAAAACGAAAGACATCCGCTGCAGGATCCCAAGCAAGACCCAGTGTCTTGGTAAAGTCGCTTCCATCGTCAAACTTCAGGAATGTTTCTTTTTCCGAGTCAGGAACTTTATCAAGGACATCGCGCTCGTTGGAACACCATTTCCTGAGCTTAAAGCCACATCGTGCAAGCAAGTTTGTTGTTTGAGACATGATTTCGAGGACTTCCTGTGTTGATTGGCCTCCTGTGATCAGATCATCAACGTAAAAGTCCCGCAAAATGATTTTAGAACCGATTGGAAATGTGCTCTTCTCATCATTCGCCAGTGTATGCATCGCGCGAACGGATAAAAAGGCTGCAGGCTTAGTTCCATAGGTCACGGTATCAAGCTTGAATACCTGCACCTCCTGGTCCGATGAGTCACGCCAAAGAATACATTGAAGATAGCTATCGGGTTCAGCCACGCGAACACACCGATACATCTTGCAGATGTCACCAGTCAATGCAACAGGGAAAGTCCGAAACTGTAACAGCGTGCTGAACAGCTTCTGTTGAATGGTAGGCCCTTCCATGAGAACCTCGTTCAGCGAATGTCCACTTGACGTTTTGGCAGACCCATCAAAAACGACTGGCAATTTAGTCGTAGTGCTGTCTTCTTTGAAAACGCAGTGGTGGGGCAGAAAATATTTGCAAAGACTCAAGGAGTTTCTGGGCACGACCGACATGTGCTTCAAATGCAAATATTCACGAATGAATGCCGAATATTGGATCTTGATTTTTGGCAGCCAACTTAATCTGCCCTACAGATAATAGCTCAAAGAACATGCTTGCGCCAATAAGGAGATCTAATCGCCGAGATCTATATAAATCCGGATCGGCCAGCTGAATATTCGAAGGAATTTTTCAACCATCGGGTTTAACGGTCAAACTGGTTTGATTGCCGGTAATCGCTGGAGCAACAAGAGCAGATAGGCATGCGAAGTAATCAGAAGTATGCGACTTTAACTTAACGCAAACGAAAACTCCTTCAGAGTCAAATTGAGCATCTCCAAGACCTGCAACTGATACGGTAGACTTCGTTTAATGCAACTGCAACTGGTGAGCGAGTCGGGAAGTTGGGAATGTGGACTTGAGATCCCGAGTCTAGCAGCGCACGGCATGAGATTCAAGCACCTGATCGACTTTGAACGCTTATGACTGCAGTTGCAAGAAAGACAATGTCAGAATCCACATTCTGAGCCAGCAAAGAGGTAGAAGGACTTGAAGTAATTGCAATTGGCGTACTTTGTTCTGCAGCTGGAGCTCGCATAACCTGGGTCGAAGACTGAGTGCCAAGGTGCAAAAGGGTGTGATGCTTGGACCTGCAAGTTCGACAGCAGCCTGACTTACAATTACGCATTTGATGGCCGTTCTTTAAGCAATTAAGACAGAGCGCTAATTCCTTCACCTTTCGAATACGCTCTTGCACTGACAAATTGGCGAATTGAACACAGCTATAAATTGAATGGCCACTGTTGTCGCACCAACACATCCATTTCCAAAAGTGTTAGTGGCAATTAAAATGCTTTTGTTGCGGCTTCTTCCTGATTGTGAACTATATGAGTACGATGCTGCAGTATGCTCTACATTTTCCAAATTTTGACAACGCTTGGACAAAAATGTAGTAAATTGATCAATCGAAGGAATTTCATCAATAGCCGCAGATTCTTCCCAATTGGCCTGAGTTTTGCTATCTAATTTTTGGAGTAAAACATGAACCAGAATGCAATTTGAGATTTGCTCAACCGAGCCCATTGACTGAAGAGCACGTAAATTAGCATTTATTTTATCAGATATACCTCTCAGCTTCGCTGCGGACCGCATTTCCACTTTAGGGAGATCCAAAATTGCAGTTATATGGGATTGTTAGTGAGCTCCACGTCATTGTCGATGATAGCTTTGAACATGGATTGAAAGTCGACAAATTCAGTATAGCCACCAGAAAATTCAGGCAATCTCAATTCAGGCAAATGAAATCTTTTAGCCGGCACAGAATGGAAATCCAGAGATGGCTGTGGCCTGAGCGTAGAACTTCGAAGTGCTGGACGTTGACGCTTACCCAATTCTCGATTTAGCATGATTTGTATTGATATGATGAGCTCTTCAAAATCAACGCGAACCTGGCTGCCGATTTCATTAAAATCCAGTTCCTCAAGACTGTCATGGACCTGGTCAAATGCAGCCTTATTCTCCTCTGAGAGCTTAACACGAAGCTCTAATTCTTCCTCACTCATCGCCTGGAGCTTCTCAACAGTCAAGGCCTTCTCAGAGGATTTCGCCTTAGGAAGCATTGATTCAGCCTTCAATTTGAGATGCTTCGGTTGACATTTTAATAAATTTATTTTATTATTTTCAGCTTTTGTCACTCGCAAAATAATTAAATTCCACTGTGCAGTGCGTGCTGTACCAAAACTCTTGACCACCGAAAAACTAACGGAATGTATGTGCGTCATTTGCCCATAAACGGCAATATAGCGGTGGAAGGGGGTACAACGAACTCGCGAACAAAAACGTTTGGTCGCCGCTGTAAAACGTTTCAAAGCGGGAACGAAGGCACAAAGAGGAAACCAAAATGTTCTCTATGATGCGCGGGGCGGGTGCGATGTGAGTTTCTAGCGGTGTTTATGTATTACCGCTTGCGCTTGCATATGTACATAGAACTTGCAGGTTATGTATATGCGCGATCAATCAAACGAACGAAAATTAAATTATTAAATTATTTATTGCACTTTAGTTTTTTTTGTTTTTAGATCACGTCGGGGTCACCAAAATGTTGGGTAAGTGCGCTTTTTCACTAACGCTAACCCTTGATGGTGCCCAATTAAAATAAAACCGCACAAGATTTCAATTAAATATGCACTAATATTATTCTAAATGACACCAAGGCCTTAATTACAAAGTTTAATGTTTATGTTTAAGATTTGGTCGGGCAGACAGACCGATTTGTCTGTGCCTTTTAACAGCGAAAGTATAAACGAAGAGAATGGGCAGGCGATCTGCGACCGTGCCTTCAGCGAGCGAGTACAAAATTGAAACTAAAACTTAAGTAGATGCTTGCCGTGGACAAAGGGCCAGGCAGCGATCGGCGAAGGAATTCAAAAGGAGTAGCAATTACAGTAATTGAAAGAGATGCCACGCAATGCACATAGAAAATGAAAAAACGAACATCGAGAATTCAATTTACGTTAAGATTGGAAACATTAATAATTTATTTAGGCTGCGGCATGACCGAACAATATTTTTATTTGCAGAATCTGGACTCCTTCTTGAAAGTGGACTCCATAAACATGTTTTAATACCAAAAATGATCGAAAGAAACTTTTGTCTTTCTTAGGTGTTCAAAGGACTATTTCATTCAGGTGGCATTAGCCACCGGTAAACGGTAAGGCTTCTATCTGAAAATGGCCGACTTGCATGGTGCATGGGCGGAGTGGAAGCGGTCGAGGCCCTAAATATGATTACTCATTGCGCAGGAAATCTAAAACTGAAAAATGACTATAATATAGCGTTAAAATTTCGCAGGTGAATGACACAGAAATGGGTATAGAATTCTGCAAGGAACACGATGACAACAATCTTTGGAATTTGCTCAGTAATGAATCTGCCGAGCACCACAGAATGTGTAGAAAGTCTGGTAAGTGGGTAAGTAGGACAGTAATTTTAATGTATGCGCTCTGAGTAATTTAACTTTTATAATTTAGACTTAATTTAAAACAGGCCAAACATGCGGCAATTACTCATAAAAATAAAATAAACACCTAGACTCTTCCTTTGTTGGTCATTATCTTTTACCTATTCTATGTTGTAATTGACTTTTAATGTTTTTAATAAATATGAACCTTTTTTTGTTTTTTTTTTAAAGCTTGGTTTGGTTTTTTATTTTTTGATCTTCTCCTTTATGAGTCTAACAATAAGGTTGCAAATGTTAAAATAATACATTATCTAACAGTTTAATTTTAACTGAATAGAGACTACATGGTCCTAATAATTAGCGCTGGATTGGAAGGTCGTTGCGGCGAAGACGAGAACTGCTGGAAACTCGCGTGAGGGCTCTCGCGAGATGATTTGGATGTACTGATAGCCTGTTGTAGTACTTTGTTGTGATTTGTGCTATCTCTTCGCTGACGAGTGATATGTGAAGGTCCCTGTGAATGTTTAGATTGAGTTCTTTGCATTATTTCCACACTGCTGTTACTGGCATTCCCCCACAACTGAGAGCCGTACATCCAGATTGGTTTCAAAACGGTGTTGTATAGAAGTACCTTATAGTCCAGGCTTTGAGCTTTAAATGTGTTCTTTTGGCTTCAATGTGGCTGCGCCAAGTAAGACGTCTATCGAGGTGTACGCCAAGATATGTTACATCATTTCCCATCGGAAGCACTGTGTTAGAGTAAGTGGAGTCTGCCTGTTAAGTGTGAACGTTACGTGTTTGCATTTTTGTTCGTTAACTTTGATTCGCCAGTCGGAAAGCCATTTCTCCACTGCCACCAGGTGTTTAGCAAGTTGCGCCGTTGCTTGCTTGGGGCTTCTCGAGCGGCTTAGGATCGCTGTGTCATCAGCAAAAGTGGATGTGGTTGGTTGCATGCTCGTCTGAGCACGCTGCCTTGAGGAACTCCGGCTCTGATTATGGAGTCATCGGACATGGCAGCATTACATCTTACTGAGAATTTCCTGTTGTAAAGGTATGACTTCAGAAGTTTGTGAGTGTTGGTTTGGAGCATTTCTGTTATTTTGTGCATTAAACCTTCTAACCATACTCTGTGATACGTCCAGAAATATCGCAGTGCACTACTCCCTTTGTTCAACTGCATTTCGGATTTCTGAAGTTATGCGGTTGACTTGCTCGATGGTTCCATGTTTTTCTCGAAAACCGAATTGATGAGTCGGGATTCTGGGCTGAAATACATTTTGAAGATGTTCTGTCGGCTCTTTCTCCGCCGCTGCGCGCCCAGTTGCCTGTGGATGTCCTTATTGGCATTGCAGATTCTAATGGTGTGTAGAGTGATGAGTGTGCTCTCCAAAGTGGGAACTTGGAGCTCATTGGCGATAATTGCTCTATGTAATGTTTTTGGGACCTTTCTTCTTCATGACGTAATGCAGCTGAGAGCCTTCGTGTAGCGTCTTTTAACCTTTGTTTTGCTGATGGTGATCTGTTGGATTGCCATTCTCGCCGTGAGCGTCGCTTTGCTATCTATGATTGTACGATGTTTTTTGCGTTTGTGGAGTTGGCATGCGAGCTGCTGCGACCAAGACGGATTTAAGAGTGTTTGTGGATAGGTTGATATCAGCTTCGTCATTCAAACGTGGATTCAACTCAATATGCGAACATATTTTTTGTACTTAAGTCAATTGGTTTTATTCGTTGTTAGTCTGAATGGTTTATCTACCGAAACTAGATGTAGATTTTGTTGAAGGAGTACAGGCGAGTGATCAGACCATAGATCTGATAAGGAGTTGGCGCTTAAAATCTATCAAGTTTGGCAGTTTTCTGGGTTCTGTTGGCCAATATGTAGGTGTCCCAGGTGACACACAGTCTAACTTGTTGCTTGCTTTTATTATTGCATTGTACAACTGCCTTCCCTTTGGAGTCACAAGTCGAGATCCCCAGTGCGTATGCTTGGCATTAAAGTCTCCTGCTACTATAAATTGTTCTCCCAGAGAGTTGAAAAAGTCCATGAATTGGGATTCGGATATTGTAAACCGAGGAGGACATTATACGGCGGAAAGCTTTAAAGATCGGTGATCCATTTCTACATCTATAGATGTGGCTTGCATGTAGTTAGTGGCGAAGCTATTGTAGCAGAACGCCTAAATTTCATTGTTTATTATCAATTTGTAAATGTAACGTAGTTTGCTAACAGCATCTGCGTTGCGCTAACAGCACCAAGTTAATTTAACAGTACGAATGTAAAACCTCGAAAACAAACACTGTACAACACTTACTATTCTTTTCTCTCTCGTTCTTGCCTAAAACTTAAAGTACACGATCTTAAAACGAAAGCTAGGCCTTTTTATTTTAAATTAATAGGAACGGCCGAAGTGGGATGCAAAACAGCATCTCCTCAAAACATTGGTGACCCCGACGTGATACTATCTGGGTTTTAGTGCAAATCGCAACTTCGGTTCTAACCTTTTGCTGTCTGGCCAAACGCCGTCAGGCACAGTCCTCACACACACACATACAATCGCCTCCAGTAAATGGTAATCGCGTTCTCCTGTGCCCAAATTTTACTTTCGCAATCGTCAAGGGTAAATTTCTTGCATCCGTTAGTCGTGCTACAGTGAACAACATCTAAGATAGCCCAAGTTGCTGACAACTTGCCGCCGGCAGACAATCAAGATGATAGATCGGCTGATATTGACTTCTACAAGGCCAAGTGCGCATCCCTTCAGCGCCAACTAAAGGCAATGAGCGACCAATTCAGCATCGGCGACTTGAGTACCTACGATGAAGCCGACTTAATAGTTCGTATAGACACAGTTAATAAAATGAAGGACAACTTCGAAATGTGGCAAGATAATCTGGAAAGGGTGGACCTAATCGAGCTCTCCTCGAATGCACGCTCCGAGTTCGCAAAGCAAAGTCTTCGCTGACTCGCCACACGGATACCTTTATGAAGTGACACATCGCAGATGCTAACTCAACAGCATTTCCTGCCTACCAGGACAATATCAATTTTCCCATCCAACTAAACAAGCGCAAATCTCGGCTACCAGAATTACTCTTGCCCAGGTTCAGCGGCAGCTACGAGGATTGGCCAGATTCCATTGCCATGTAACACAGTGTCGTAGGGAACAACGAGGATTTAAGCAATGTAGAGAAATTTCAACACCTGCGCGCATGCTTGGATGGCGCGGCTCTAAACACAATCAAATCGTTGGAGCCTGCCGATGCCAATTACGATAAGGCATTTGAGTTACTTACAAAGCGTTTTGATAACAAATTGCTACATTTTCAGGGTCATGTTCGAGCTATTTTTGGGCTGGCAAATGTTGAAAAGGGATCTTCAGAAGACCTGCGCGGTCTAAGTGACAAAATCAACTCGCACCTTCGGGCACTTAGCACCATGTCAACCATTCCTCAACTGGCCGATGGATTACTCATTCACATTATCTCACGCAAGCTAGACCACAGCACTCAGGAAAGATGGGAGGAGGCATTGCCATCCGACAAGCTTCCCAGCTGGACTGATATGTCAACCTTCCTAGAACGGAGATGTCGCATGCTGGAAAATCTTAACAGCGCTACGGTACCCACACCTACCATTCAGGTGAGCCGAAGCTCCCATAGATCAAATCGAAGCTCTTTCATTGCCACAAACATCAGAAACCAACAACTTTGTACCTTTTGCGATTCTAAGGATCACTATATTCATAAATCTGTCCCCAAGCTTTCGTCACAAGGAAGCCAAACGTTTAAATCTGTGCCTTAATTGCCTCCGGAAAGGTCATGGCTTGCAGCAATGTCGCTCAGGGCATTGCAGGCACTGTCAACAAAAGCACCATTCTTTACTGCATTTGGCCCCCATAGCGGCTCAATCACCTGTCTCATGTGCACCTGGCTCGCAGCTTGCAATTGCATCACAGCCAAGTATACCAGATTTATCAACGCCCTTAGCCTCCACTCGCGTAGCCACTTACCCTGAAGACAACTCTAGGAACGTGGTCAACAAGTCCTGCGAGTGCGTATTGCTCGTTTTTGCAAAAGGTCATTCAGGCGTGTATATACCATGCCGTGCCTTGTTGGATTCTGGATCCCAACTCAACTTTATCACCTCGCGTCTGGCTAACCAGCTCCAGATCAAGGTTCATCATGCAGCCGTATCGATATCAGGAATTGGCGAGTCAACGATAGCATCTAACTTGTCAACTGACATTGTAGCTCAATCCTGTGACAAGAGATTCACCACATCCTTCCCAGCAGTTATAACTCGATCGATAACAGATTATCAACCTAACTTTGGCCTCGACATCTCCAACTGGAGCATTCCTAACAACATATCACTCGCAGACCCCACGTTTTTCAAATCTCAGAGAATAGATTTATTGCTTGGGGCCGGTCTATTTTTCGACCTAATCTGTGTAGGCCAAATTCGAATGGCAGCTAATTTACCAATTCTCCAAAAGAACAAACTTGGTTGGGTGGCTTCAGGTGGACACTATCTCGTTCGCAACAGCTATTCATCTCTCGCCGCCTTTCGTAAAGTCCCTAATTTTGAGGATGATTCTTTATCAGAGATCGTAAAAAGATTCTGGGAAATTGACAATTCCTGCGGCGAATCTCCAACAACATCCGCTGAAGACGAAATATGCGAACAGCAGTTTCTACAGGGCTACTCTAGACTTGAGTCGGGTCAGTACTCTGTAAGGTTGCCGACTAAATTCAGCACTGACACGTTAGAAGATTCCTTTCAACGCGCACTTAGACGATTCAAGGCGGTCGAAGTCAAGCTAGCAAAAAACCTTCAAACTAAACTGAAGAACTCTGCTTTCATGCACGAATACATCGAGCTAGGCCATATGTCACTGGCTTTCAGGCAGCATGTTTTCCCACAATTCTATTTGCCGAATCATTGCGTTGAGAAACCGGATAGCTCTATGACAAAATTGCTTGTGGTTTTTGACGGATCAGCCAAATCTACGTCAGGAGTATCTATAAATGATCTGATACATACGGGCCCGTCGATACAACCCAAACTTTTTATCACTCTCATCAAATTTCGTCTTCTCAGAGTTGCTATGTGCGGCGATATTTGCAAGATGTATCGCTACGTGCGAGTAACTCACATACACGTTGGACACCGTAACGTACGGAACCAAGGCCGCTGCCTTTCTAGCAATTCGAGCAATGCAGGAGCTGGCTTTCGACGAAGAAAGAAACTTCCCACTAGCTGCGAAAGTCGTGCGACAGGATTTTTATGTAGACGACTTAATTCCGTAGAGGAGGTGGTCGAAATCCGTCTACAAGTAAAAGAACTACTGGCAAAGGGTAATTTTCCTATTCGAAAGTGGTGCTCAAACGAGGCTGCCGCATTAGAAGGAGAAAGCGATTCAGATTGTAAAAAGCTTATGGAATTTAAGGATGGCACCAACATCGCAAAGGCTCTTGGCTTAGCCTGGGATCCCAGCACCGATTGCCTGCTCTTTAACCTCGCACATAATTTACCCGACAAACCCATCAGAAAACGAAGTATCCTATCTATGATAGCCAAGGTTTACGACCCACTCGGATTAATCTCACCCGTCGTTACCAAACTCAAAATATTTCTTCAAGCTCTATGGAAGGCTGGACTGGGACGAATGCTTGACGCAAGCAATGCACTGCGAATGGAATCTGTTAATTTCTCAGCTTTCAAGTGTTTGTCTAACATTTCCGCGATTCATTCTAACGCCACTGGCCACAATTGAGCTACCTTGGGTTTTGCGACGCAATCATGGCTGCTTATGGCGCTTGCGTATACGTCCAATCTGAGTTGCAGGGTGTATATTCTTCATATTTGTTATGCTCGAAGTCCAGGGTCTCTCCTTTGAAAACGCTGACAATCCCAAAGCTCGAACTCTCAGCAGCGCTTCTTTTATCCGATCTTATGTCAAACATCGCCAAGGAATTCAAATTTGTTTGCGAATACCACTGCTGGAGCGACTCTACAATAGCACTTGCTTGGATACGAGAAGCCCCTTCTGACTTCAACATTTTTGTTTCCAACAGGGTAGCTTAAATCCAGCGGAGGTCAAAGGGTCATTCCCTCTGGCATCAAGTGCCGTCACAACTGAACCAGGCGGATATATTGTCAAGAGGATGCACGAAACTGCAACGGATTTTTGCATACGTAAATAAATTCATCAAGCGCACAGTATCATATTCAGCGAGTCTGAAGGCACTACTCAATCCAGATGATCTCAAATGCGGAACGCATCTTTTGCTGAAAAGCATTCACATTGTGCATTTCGGCGAGGAGTACAAAGCGCTAAGCTTAAGGAACCCGCTGCCACCTCGTAGCAAGCTGCGGTCTTTATGCCCATTTTTGGACGACGAAGGACATCTGCGCGTTAGAGGTCGTATTCAGAATTCAAACCTCGAGTACGAAGCCAGGCATCCGATTTTGCTGCCTAAGCATCATCAAGTTACCGATGCAATAATCACGCAGTACCATACCACATTCCTTCATGCTGGTCCTCAATTCCTCCTTGCAACAGTTCGTCAACGATACTGGTCCATTGGAGGGCTCAAAGCTGTATCGATCATCATCAATAAATGCATTCGCTGCTTCCGAATGCGGCCCAAACTTCTCGACCAAGTAGTGGCCCCCCTGCCAGCCGAGCGCGTCCAGCCAAGCCCAACATTTTATGTAACTGGCATTGACTTTTGCGGTCCATTTTACACAAAATCGGAAATTAGGAACCCCGCGCCAGAAAAATGCTACGTCTCAATTTTCATATGTTTTGCAACGAAGGCAGTTCATTTGGAATTGGTGGAGGACTTATCGACATCATCATTTCTCGCAGCATTGAAACGCTTCATAAGTCTTCGAGGGAAGCCGCATTCAATATGGACTGACAACGGCACGAACTTTCTGGGTGATGAAGGAACTTCGCGAACTATTTCTAAGTGATCAACAGAGGACCGAGATTTTTAACAGCTGTACAGCGTTGGGAGTCAACTGGCATTTCATTCCTTCACGTTCCCCACATTTCGGTGGATTATGGGAGACCGCTGTAAAATCAGCAAAGTACCATTTTTACCGCGTCGTTGGAAACTCAACTCTTTCATTCAACGAGCTTCGAACCCTCATCTGTCAAATCTCAGCAATGCTCAACTTAAGACCTCTTTATTGTATTTCAGAATCCTAACGATTTGGAGATTCTTACACCTGGTCATTTTATCTGGGGCAAGGCGAATGCAACGATCGATGAGCCTGACTTGACCCACCTAAACGCAGGTCACCCCAGTCGGTGGGAAAAGGTGTGCCAAATGCAGCAAGCGTTCTGGAGGAAGTGGAGCGCATCCTACTTGTCCCTGCTTCAAGAGCGTGGGAAGTGGAAGACGACTCGGCAAAATCTGCAACCTGGAACCATGGTCCTGATAAGGGAGGACAATGCACCGCCACTCAAGTGGCGAGTTGTCGTCATCCGCACCGCAAAGGGACTGGTCAGAAGAGCAATAGCAAGGATCGCCGTTCTGCCAATCGAAACCAAATCGGTTGAAAGCCATCATCTTCCAACGGGGGGAGCATGTTCGCAGCAGAACGCCTAAATTTCATTGTTTATTATCAATTTGTAAATGTAACGTAGTTTGTTAACAGCATCTGCGTTGCGCTAACAGCACCATGTTAATTTAACAGTACGAATGTAAAACCTCGAAAACAAACACTGTACAACACTTACTATTTTTTTCTCTCTCGTTCTTGCCTAAAACTTAAAGTACACGATCTTAAAACGAAAGCTAGGCCTTTTTACTTTAAATTAATAGGAACGGCCGAAGTGGGATGCAAAACAGCATCTCCTCAAAACACAGTGCTTATTGCGATTTCTAATCAGAATTCCAGTGCCTCCGTGTGCTTTCCCGTCTGGGTGATTCGTGTTGTATAAGAAGTAGTCTCGAATTTTGAAAGTATATTTATTTGTAAGATGAGTTTCTGCGAGTAGGATTACATCGATATGGTTATTATTAAGGAATTGAGTTAACTCGAGTTTGTGCTGTGAGATGGCTTTGGCGTTCCACAGTGATATACGGAGTGGAGCCATTGATTACTTAGTCTGTTTTTGAGCAACAAGAAGCTCATTCAAAACGTTCTGGTTTCGCATAAGATCTTGCATAGTTGTCTGCATGAATGACATAAAATCCATCATACTTTTTTGAAGATTACATATCATTGTTTCAATTTTGCCCGTAGACTGTTCTCCTGGTTGATGAGGGGAAACTGATGATCGTGGCTTGGTGGGAGCGGTACTTTTCAGACCCAGTTGCAAAGCTTTCGGGTTTTTCGGTGAACTCATTATTAGCTGAAGATTTAACGGCTGTAGGGGGGAAGACATCACGCGTAGATTTCATAGGTGTACGACTTTTCAATTCCTTGTAGACTGGACAGCCCCTGTGGTTAGCCGTATGGTTACCTCCACAGTTTCCACACTTTTTGCTGCTGGGATCCTCTTTATTTTTTGGGCATTTGTGGGAGTCATGAAGGTCTCCACAAGAAACGCATACTGGACGAAGCGTGCAGTAAGACCTTGTGTGGCCATATTCCTGACAATTATTACCCTGCACCGGCCCATTTCTTTTATGCGGCTCTTCTACGGTTATTCTGCGGTGTAGTAGGAACTAGAGAGTAAAAATTGGATGCACTTCAGTTTTTTTCAGAGGCTTGGATTTGGTTTCGGGTTCAAGTTCTACCTTGAAAATAGGTTGAGGCTTTCTTTCTCTATTCAAAATGTTAATAACATGTATTCAGGAGGTATATCATCGGATTTGTCTGCCAAAATAGCAAATCTGTTTCCTTCTATGCGCTTCTCTATTGTAGATTGTTTTGAGGTGCCGCGAGTTATTTTACCAGAATTACCAAGTCTAGAGTTCTGCGGGCTGAGCTTACGTTTTATTTGTGTGTACCGATCCATACCAGTCTGTACGGCCGAATATTGTTTTGAAGAGAGCGCGCTTATGTAAGGTGCTGCATTATTTGCTTGCACAGTAGATTTGCGCTAGTCGATACTATTGTAGTTGTTGTAGAAGTTGCCGTTGCAGTTGCTAGTGACGTCACTGTGCTGGTGACCGTGGATAAGCAGGTTGGCATGAGGGAAGGGTATGGGCTTTTATCCAACAAGAGCGCTGGAGAGCAAGAGCGCGCCCTGCCTTGCGATGTTGGATTGAGTTCATTACTCGGGCTTGGGGTTATTGATCGCGGTTGGTTAGTTTTTGTTGGGTTTGCGGTCGCGTTGTCTTGCATTGACACGATTGAATGGTATGCGTTGTTACGTTGCAGAGAGGACCGACGCTCGTCTTTGCTGACGTTGGAGCACCGTATGAGTTTCGAATTCACTCATAGCTTAATGTTTTATATTTCCTTCTTGTTTATTTACATAAAAAGTACGCAGTTCATCGCACTAAGCGTCTTTTCGCCCACTGTGTATTGTTGTTTAGAGCTTGCACTGCACTATGCTTTGGTTTTATTTAAATTTTCGTTGACGATAAGAAGACAGGGAAAACACGTCTGCACTCGCCAACGTTCGCGAGCGAACCTAACAGAATGGAAGAGGTGCAAGAGGTAACAAAATTGTATTCTGATAGCCTTTCATGGTTAAAGCCAGAGATCCTAAGTTCTGAAGTTTTTCCAGGAATGTACACAATAATTAGGTATGACCGTCCCTTTAGACGGGGAGGTGGAGTCTTAATTGATAAGGGGCCACAAAAATCATCGCCACAGTTGTTAAACGGGCGGAGAGCTCGAAGTCTATCTGCTGGCAAGTTTTGCGGCTTACAGCGAAAGCAACGTATGCACGAGCGAACTGTTCGTCGGCAGACTTCTTGGGCAATGACTAGTCATACTTTCTCGCGCAGACTACTTACAAGAGCTCGAAGGCCAGCGAGACATTTCCTAACGTGCAGGTCAGACACATATGATCTAATAAATTGTGAGCTTTTATACAGCAACAACGGGAATTTGGCTTCGTACGGGATAGGAGCATTCAATAACCGACCTCCAACTCGTAGCAATGTCGAAGAACACAAATTTAATTTATTCTCCTGAATAAAGGGATTTAGTTCTTGAATATTCGTTGCTACCGGTTTATTTTTCCGAATTTTACTAATATAGTCACTGAATTCATGAAATTGGATAACTTCAACAATTTTCTCAAAAGCGAAATTCAATTCTCTTGGCGAAATACTTTTTTCGATGGTCTTCGATCTTTTTCTGCACCTTTGAATAAAGCGAAAAACCCATACGAAAACTCTCAGAATTTGGCTCTGGGCTGACTACTGCGGCCGTCAGTTCGAAATGTCGATTTACAGTCCAATCAATTTATGATTCCAGCAAGAACAGAGGCCCGCCGAACCAGATGGACGTTGTAAGCTCCTCAAACGGCACATTCACGGGACACTATGTCTGCTGTGTTTACTTTCGTGGGAACGTGTCTCCAAGTTGGGTCTCCGACCCCTCCTGAATCTGTGCGACCTGGTTTGATACAAAAACTGACAACGAAGAAGGATGGGTTTTGATCCAGTGTAATGTGATCGCGGAGTCTGTCTATAGGAAAACATTCTCAATGGGACAATTTAAAAATGACCTAAAAAGGTGAGCTACGCACAGCTCATGGCGAGGCAAAGTTTTCGTCATAAGGGAAGCTACTTTTGTTTTGGCAGTCAATAAAGACACTTTTAAACCTTCAGCAGTTTTAGTACGAACGTATATGCCGTAATTGACATTACAGTGCTATCAGATGCGGATAACTCTGGCAGTTTAAAAACCACTTTGCTAGTTAAAATCCTGCCTCTTGCAAAACCTGAGAAATTTCGTCTCGAAGGCCTTGCATCAATGCATCCGGCGCCAGTCAACAAATCGTCAACATAAAAATCTTTCTAAATAATCTGTGCGGCTTTTGGATAAGTTTCTTGCGCCATCTCTCCTAGCTGCATTAAACACCTGATCGCCAAAAAGGGTGCTGGCGAAGTTCCATACGTTTCGGTATTCAACTTAAAGGTTTTCAGAGACTCAGAAGGATCTCGTCTCCATACTATGAGCTGAAAGTTTCGGTTAGATTCGTTCACCATTACTTGGCGTTACATTTTTTTCATGTCTATAGCTCCTCTTGAATGGTTGGTCCTACCATCAAGATGTCAATTAACGATACCGGCGTCGATGTTCGGCACGTTGCATCGAAAACTACTCTCAACTTGGTTAAATGGAATAGTGCGGAGTGTTTGGAATATTGTCATTGGTGGAAGACATGTGCCCCTGGATACATATTCCTCCATGAATTCAAGATAAATATTCCTCAACGAAGGGTCCCTTGACAATTTCCTTTCTAGCGACAAAAATCTACTTTTCGCAACTTCGTATGAGGAGCCAAGAGAATTTGGCCCAGATTTTAACGCCAAACGAACCGAAAATCTACCGGACGACAATCTTTCAGCATTTTTCTTAAAGTGTTGTTCACAAAGTTGCTGCTCAGGAGTATGGACTTTAGCCTTGGGCGGCAAGTCCTCCACAGACCAAAATGTCTACAGTGTAGTGTCAATTGACTCAAACGCTTCCTCCTAGCAGCTGAGATGTACCATTTTGTCAGCCTTTATTTTATCTTCAGAGGCACGTTCCCCAGATACTATCCAGCTGAGATGTACCATTTTGTCAGCCTCTATTTTATCTTCACAGGCATTATATATATATATCTTCAAAGAACGTATCTGCACCGATAAGCATATTTTTTTTGGAGTTTGAAGAAGAATGGATCTGTCAACTGAATATTTTCAGGCACTCTCCACCCGCTGGTGCTCACCGCTTGATCCGGATGATAACCAGAAATATTTTTTAGGATCCAAAAATCGGACGACAATTTGCTATTCATTACTCGCGACTGCACAACCGTGTGTATTTTTTTTGGAGCTTGGGCATTAGTCCCACAAATACATCGGAATCTCAAGCACACGTCCTCTCTTTAAATTTTAAGTCTCTGAGCGAGCTCATCGGTCACAAAGTTTATTGGTGAGCCAATACAAATTCGCCACCTTTTGTTTGAACGCTAACAATAGCAGTTGCAAGAATGATTCTATCCGATGCAGTCGCATGCAAAACATGCGAAGCGGATGGAGCCTTCTGCATCAGCGTGGGCTGAGAAGGGGGTGGCAACGCGAGATTAGTGTTTGCGGGATATATATATTAATAACTTTATTAAACACAATGATGGGTAAATTGCCGTCGGTAAATGCCGGCCTTGTTATTTGCATCGTGTGGTCCCGCGCAGCTGTCGTTATCTGGTATGACTGGACAACGGTGGTCCAGCGGGTGGTGGTGGCCGGTTGTCCGATAGTCTCCCAATGCTGAATTAGGTAGATTAGGTAGATGGAAGGGTAACTGCCCTTCTTAACCTGCTGGCCCAGAGTCTCAGACTGTATGGAAATGATAAAATATTAACGGCGGATTGCCGGAGTAGATTTAATGAGCATAGGCTCTTTATTCAATGAATGTCAAATGAAACTTAAAGATAACATAAATGAAATTCATAGCGGCCACGCCAATGGGCAGTGCTTTGCCGGCTATGCACGGGCTTCCGGCCGGACGCTGTTTCAGGGGTTTGGCCTGAGCGAGATTTCGGACGATCGGTCATTGCCGTCGCCCGTTTAACTTAGTTAACTACTCCCCCCTCAGGAATGAGGCGAGCACTTCTCTTATTTCGGCCGCAGATTTCCTGGCCTGGGTGACTTGCCGATAAGTTAAGCCGACGCAGATGAAAGCGCAGAAAATTGCTCCTGCAATTAGACTATCTGATGCAAGCGATAGTTGTTGATGTCCTCCCCATTTAAGCGGTGAAGGTAAGGAAGGCTAAGTATGTCATGTTTCATAGTAATATTCAGGGAGGGTAAGCTACAGTAGTAGCCCTCTTCTGGGCCGTGTCATGGTTGACATAACTGGTTTCATTAACCGTGGCACTCTCAGTAAAGGTGATAAGGTGCGTGCCTCGTATATGGACGTAAGTGCCATTGTCCACATTCACACGAACCGGACGATCGTTTACAATTATGATGCCTTCATCTACGTAGGTAACGGGGTGTAAATGGCTGTGTTGGATGTCACAATGCGCTATGCTTCCAGCGTGGAGCTGTTGGGCGCACGACCTTCTTAACGCCATCTGGCAGAATGTAGCTCCAGGTGTTACGGAGCAATTCTTGACCGTGTGGATTTCTCCATTACAATCCGCTATTACTTTGTCCTCCAGCTTGAGCACCGTAACGGGAAAAATGAAGAAAAATGGAGATAAAAATACATGCCGATTTAATTTTAGGAAATTTAATTATGAAATGCAAAATGCTAGTGGATTATAAGATTTTCATGGACGCAGCGGACAAAATGTCTTTGATAGGGGTATCTGTGGGCTCCTCCAACCACACATTTTCCAGGTCTGCATGATCTAATATGCTAGTGCTAACGATATTGATTTTAGCAAGAGCTATTGCTAGTAATATATTGCAGCTCCATTGCAATCATCCTATTTCGAGATAATAACATCTCATACAGTTGTCCTGAGTCAATTTGGGATCCATTAGCCGACCTTAGAAGTTGATTGATTTGATTGATTTTGCCCTGAACCTTACTATTGATATATATCTGCCTATTTTTTTTTTTTGTCGCGCGGAGTCCCACGGCCGCCGTGTTTCGTACTGCACGATTCGCGAGAAGATAGACGCGAGATAAGGAAATATAGGTAAAAGTCCGAGGAAAAAAATAATAGAAAGATCAATTTTGTGCCAAAATAGCTAGTATTAATCGTTTTAGGAGCGGCAGAGAGTCAAGATTTGAGATTATAGGAAAAAGTCTATTATAGTCAGAACATAATTGTGACGCTGCGCTCACGCTGTTCACCGGCCGAACTCTCTCTCTATCTTGTGGCTGACTTCAGGGTCCCCAAGCACGAAACTATCTCTCTCTTGTGGCTGACTTCAGGGTCCCCAAGCAACATTCTATCTCTCTTGCGGCTGACTTCAGGGTCCCCAAGCAACATTCTCTCTCTCTTGCGGCTGACTTCAGGGTCCCCAAGCAACATTCTCTCTCTTGCGGCTGACTTTAGGGTCCCCAAGCACTAAACTCTCTCTCGCTCAGGGTCCCCAAGCACCACACTCTTATTTCAGGCTCGCTACGTGTCAACCCGCCCCGGGGTCTATTCTACCAGCAGCCGTAATCCCGTGCTGTTCCTCTCGAACAGCTGGACGGCTCCCGAAACCAGGCATTCGAAGTGAACGAAGGAAGCGCAAGCAGAAAGGGCGGCACCCCGCCCGTCCGGAGAACCCGTTAGTTGTTTAAATAATCAAATGTCAAGATTCTTACTGAAATAAACTTCTACTCTGGGCTGGGTTCTCTTTCGGCAACCACGCCTGACACAAACAACTTCTTGTGACGAACCTTGGCCATCCCTGAGCCACCCGACAACGACAAACCGTCACAGTGGCGCCCAAGCAGGTTAAAGTGGTTGCAGGAGATAAACCGACACCAGCGGAGTAATGTCGAGCTGGGTATATCTGGTACCAAAGAGCGAACTAACGAAATACACGGAAGAGTTTGGATTAGGAACGGCAGAAAGTAGCGAAGATTTAAGACTTTCGTTGGCAGCGTTCGCCAAAAAAACGGATCATACAGAAACAGTCAGACAAAGACTCGCAGAACTGACAGAAAAATATAGGAGAGAAAAAAGCCCGGCAAAAGAAACAATTCCGGCGATCGTGGTAACCAGGGAAGAGAAGGGGAACAGCAACGAAGGCCCATCAGCCAGTACGACAGCTGGGATAATGGACACCAAAGGAGCAAGTCTAGGTGACGAAATGGAGGGAAAGATAGAAATAAAAATGGAAACAGAAGTCATAGAACGGGTACGCGGATGGGGCATCCGGTACCAAGGAACAACAAACCCACTGGAGTTCCTAAGCAAAATGGAACAGTGGGCAGGCGGATACGGAATCCTGGAGGGGATCGCTAGCGATTGGTGGAACAACACGCCGACCAGGATCGTAAAGTGGACTCAGCTCAGAACAGAACTGCTGGAATACTTTTTGCCGTCGAGGTATGAGGAACAGTTGGAGACTCAAATTGCACAGATGAAACAGAGAGAAACGGAGCCCGTAAGAGAATACGCAATGGGACTAAGAAAACTGATAGAGATATGCATGCGCTGCGGAGGAACCGGACATGCGGCAAGCACGTGCAGCAATCCGCCGAGGCTGTTTTGCTGGGTCTGTGGACAGCGCGATAAGCAGAAACAGATATCAAGATCTGAAGCAACAAGGCAAATGGTGTGGAACCCGAGCAGAAATAACAATGGCCAACGGAGCAACGCAGAAGGCGATAGGAGAATTCGCGGCAGAAATCCAATCCAATGATACTAACAGAAGTTGCAGGAGGAATACTGTGGGACGACCCAGCGTCACAAATAATAAAAGAACATTCCAAAACAACACATGATATTTTATTCTCCCTACGCTACACCACATTCAAAACACGCGGCGAAATCGCGCACTTTCAAAACGCGCGCCCAAAACGATAAACTGGTCACACTAATATATCGATGGTCGACTACCATCGCTATATTCGTGGCCCGATAACGAGTTATCGATATCGGGATTCTCGACATCGACCGCTCTGGGCACACTGGCTCACTGGCGTCCCAGTGTGGTTTCCTAGAAATCAGCCCAGCCCAGTCGTGATCACTGAGGCGGCCCGGTTTTCGTAGTACAGGCCCACCTCAGTGAGTTCCCCCAGACGTCACGTTTCCGGCTCCCGACCCGGAAACGAAACGGATGTAGAAACGGCTGTTCGAACCTAACGATGCCCGGCAGACCGAAACTAACGATGCCCTACATTTCCGAATCCCACTAGAAATCCAAGTAGATCTCTCCCAACGACCCAGAACACTACGAACGCGACGTAAGCACAACAAAGCAGTCCACTTCTCGGCCCTTCCACAGCGCCGACACGACTTCTCGGCCCTTCCGCAGCGCCGAAGCGACTTCTCGGCCCATCCGCAGCGCCGAAGTCCGCAGCAAGCAGGTCATCACTCGGCACTCCCGCAGCGCCGAAGCTCGCACACCGGATCACGACAGCAAGCAGTTCATCACTCGGCCCTTCCGAAGAGCCGAATCGACAAAGCAAGCTGTCCCGACCCATCTATACACAACCACACGATTAACATATATTATAAGATTACTTCGAAATACACGTCTCCGTTATAGTTCTATCCCTCTGTGTCATTATTGGGGAAATGGAGGTAAATCGATCTATAGAGGAAAAAATATAAATATCTGTCACGAACCCTGACCACGGCGAGCTATACCGCCTCCCAAAACAGGGTCGTTACAACTGTTAGGAATGGACTTTCTGCCCGGGGCACGCAGCACGCTGAGGTGTGGCTTGGAGCTAGAGATAAAAGCAGCCGGAGACGAAGTGGACCAACCGGAGACAAAAACGAATACCAGGGACTTAGGCGTAGTCCAGTATAGAAAGGGAAAATGGAATGTGGTAGCAGACGCCTTAACCAGAGCAGCACAGGACGAGTTAAAAGCAATAGAGGTCACGGACACCTGGATCAAGGAGAAGTACAAGGGATCACAGCAGGAAAAAGCAAGGAAGACGCGGACGAAAGTGGCAGTAAAAGACCCGAACACACGGAAAACAAAGAGGATATACATTGGATACACTAGACGGAGGAACAAATACAATACTGAACGAACACCATAACATGAACAAGTTCGCGGAGGCAGCGCGGAGATTCCGCGAAAAACATGCAAAGATAGCAGCAGCGCAGACTAGGGCCAAGTCTGAGCTGATACCAATGGTGGGAGCCGGGCGAAAGCGGACGGCACCGGCAAAAATGAAGGGCAGCATGCAGACCCAGGCACCGGCAAACAAGCAGGCCAGGCCAAACGCAACCAGCGACAGCCAGTCCGGGCGGAACAACGAAGGGGTCAGCCAAACCAGTAGTGCGGTAGCCAGAATCGTTCAGGACAGCCGGTCAGCCGAGACACCGGACCGGGACATACTCGAGCTCCATGAGGAGGAGCGCGGCGACGAAGGATGGTCAATACCAGAAGGAGCGGTAGTGTCAAAGACGGCAAGAACCAGGATAAGGGAGAAGCTGACAGAAAAAAGAAGCGGAAGACAGCAGCGATGGCCTATCAAGGATGGAGAGGCAACCTGGCGGGTGGTGTCGGACAGGGGAAACTACATCACGATACAATACCACTAAAATCCATAACAGGGGGAAGTGTGACGCTGCGCGCACAAAAACAAGATATAAATCAAAAAGACTAAAAGGAGCGTTTAAATTCAAATTCAAACTAAGAACGCGCGAGTTACCACCTCAGTACATTCCCTCGGCGGTCCCCCACCTAAGCCCCTACGGTTGACAAGCAGCTAGAAACCAAACACCTTATTGGCAACTAATTTGCCAACCAAACAAACATCGCGGCCACTGCTGAGTCCAAGCCCCATATATGCATCCGGTCCAATAACAAATCCATTCCGCTAGGTCAGCATATTGTACGTAATCACTAAGCTTTGAAGAAAGAATTATAAAATAAAGAATTCATTCTGATTTTCAACTCGAAACCATCAACTACAAAACATTTATTTGGTCGGGCTATACCCCGGGACAATTATTGAAGGCCTCCGGCTAAAGGACAGATTCTACCCAAGAAACTCAAGGAAGGATCTGTGACGGCGGAGGATGACAGGAATTTGCAACACTATAATTATCCTTATATTTTAAGAGTGAGTAGAGGGAAGTGTGAAATGGAGTGAAATAATAAATTATAAATAAATGAAACAAAATTAAAATAAATTAAATGGAGAAAGAATTAAAGTGCAAGAATAAAATAATCAGTAAAGTAAAACATAAAGAGGTCGAGCCACGTTTAGAGAAGGAAAAAGAGGAAATGTAACAAGAATTGTGCACAGTGGGTGAAGGTGAAAATAACGATGCTAATATTCGAAGATAGGCAGTAAAGATCAAAGAAGTAATAGAAATCAAGTGCGAGATTTTTTAATTTGGTTGAAATAAATTGCCGATGTCTGACGTCGGTGGACGGTTCGAGGTTGTGTCGAGCAGGTCGATCGAGCGGTCGGTTGCCGTCGGCTCGGCAAACGGTTGCGGTTGGCAATGGATCGTTATGACAAGAGAGAGTTGGGCGGCGCCGGTAGACGGTCGGGAGTGCCGAGTGTTCGGTGCTGCACAGAGCGGGTCGACCAAGCGGACGGTTGCCGTCGAGGCGGCAAACGGTTGCCGTTGTCGTTGGTTCGATGCACACCGAGCGGCTTGGTAGACTAAAGATTGTGTTCGTCGTCGGTGGTCGGGGCGTTTTGAATAGTTCGACGTCGAGCCGAGTGGCGGCAGAAGACAACCTAGTACAGTGGGTCAAGTTATGACAAAAAGGAGAAGAAATTGGCTCGATCGGATCAAAGACAGAATAAAAACAAGAGAGAACGCTATAGTCGGGTGCCCCGACTATCAGATACCCGTTACTCAGGTAAAGGGAGTGCGAGGGAGATGGAGATAGAAACTTTGATCACGCATAACTTTTTAACGAATGGTCCGATTTGAAAAATTTCTTCTACATTTCGATAGGTGTTGATAAACACAATAAAACTGCATTTTTACTTTTCCGAAATATTTAAATTTTTAAAATCGTATATTAGCGATTGTGGGCGTTAAAGGGGGCGTGGCACCATTTTGAAACAAACTTGCGCTGCGTAGGAACTTCTAAAATCTACATGCAAAATGCCAATCTTCTAGCTTTTATAGTTTCCGAGATCTCAGCGTTCATACGGACAGACAGACGGACAGACGGACAGACAGACAGACGGACAGACGGACATGGCTAGATCGACTCGGCTAGTGATCCTGATCAAGAATATATATACTTTATAGGGTCGGAAACGCTTCCTTCTAGCTGTTACATACTTTTGCACGAATACAATATACCCTTTTACTCTACGAGTAACGGGTATAATAAGAAGTATTGTCAAGACTCATTCACATGTATTAGGCGACGAACTGTAATGCACAGGGCGAAGCTTAGCATGGGATGTCTGCAACAAGTTGAAAATAAATAAATAAATAAATTGTTAAGGTCCATGCACACGTATTAGGCGGCGAACTGTAATGCACAGGGCAATGCTTAGCGTGGGGGGTCGTAAACACCCATAGAGCAATGACTGTCCGCAAATGGTTGTGAAGCTGAATAAACGAATAAATAAAAAAATAAAAAATATTACGATCCATTTTACTATTTTATCCAAGTAGAGAAAAATTACTTATTCAAATTAATTCACAGAACTCCATTTCAACACAGAAACTCGAGGCCCTAAAACACTAATTACAGAAGAACACGACTAATAACTAACTCACACGGATATACACATACTTAAGTCAATTAACTTTAACCAACAATACATACATACCATACTTATTAATCAAGAATTTGAAACAAGCTCAGAGAAGAGGTAGACAATCAAGGAAATTATAAGTACCATACATACCATACATATTTAAGAAGTAAGAATTTGAAAAAAAAACTCAGAAAGGGATAGACAACCCATACATATTTAAGAAGTAAGAATTTGAAAAAAAAAAAAAAACTCAGAAAGGAGGTAGACAGTAAGAGAATAACACAAGAGAGAACGCTATAGTCGGGTGCGAGGGAGATGGAGATAGAAACTTTGATCACGCATAACTTTTAACGAATGGTCCGATTTGAAAAATTGATAATAGGTATTGATAAACACAATAAAACTGCATTTTTACTTTTCCGAAATATTTAAATTTTTTAAATCGTATATAAGCGATTGTGGGCGTTAAAGGGGGCGTGGCACCTTTTTGAAACAAACTTGCGCTGCGTAGGAACTCCTAGAATCTGCATGCAAAATGCCAATCTTCTAGCTTTTATAGTTTCCGAGATCTCAGCGTTCATACGGACAGACAGACGGACAGACGGACATGGCTATATCGACTCGGCTAGTGACCCTGATCAAGAATGTATAAACTTTATAGGGTCGGAAACGCTTCCTTCTAGCTGTTACATACTTTTGCACGAATACAATATACCCTTTTACTCTACGAGTAACAGGTATAAATAGCTAAGAAAACTACTACAACAGTTAGTTGTAGAGTTGGAATGACAGAAGAAAGAATGGCAACACCAATGGCAACAACGAGTGTATTAGAGGCCATCAAGGTAATAGACCTGGTGGAAATTATTCCAAAATACGAAGGAGACTCTGGTATTAGATGGTTTTATAGGAGCAGTGGAGCAGGTACTAGGCCCGATCAAAGGAGAGGAAAGATCGAATGTAGGGGTAATAGCCCTTAGAGCGGTGAGGAGTAAGATTGTAGGAGAGGCGGATAAGGCCCTCGACTTAGACGAATCAGAACTCAATTGGGATCAGATTAAGAAGGTACTAATTACACATTTCAAGGATAAGAGATCCGAACAGGACCTTATTATGGAGCTGACCCATATTAAGGAGAAGAAGCTAGAATTAGAAGCACTGTATACACAGGTCATGACCCTTAAGAAAGCCCTGGTAAGTCTGGTCAAGTCCATCGAACAGGGCATACTATTGAGAAGCGGGTCGGGCTATAAGTTAACACGCGCGCGCCAACGATCGCGCACGTAGGGGCACACTAGACCGAGAGAGATGGCCACACCTATACCGGCAAATCCCACACAGGCAGCGGGCCCACTAGATCTCGCCGAGCCCTATATAAGGCGGACCACGGGCCCTACATAAGGTCACTTAGCAGCAGACCGTCTAAGGGTATAGAGGCAACTCCCCAGTGGTGGTAAGCAGCGAAGTCAATTTTTGGTGGACTAGATCATTTGATCCAAGTCCGCTTATACATTGTAGTTAGCTCCCGTAGTACTTCCTCCTCCCACTACCCTTCTTAAGCTCGGCTCGGCTTGCCGATCCGAAGGTATCACTAGGAGACGTCTTTCAAGATCACGCCTCCTTACGGCGCGGTTTACCGGCCGAACTCTCTCTCTATCTTGTGGCTGACTTCAGAGTTCCCAAGCAACATTCTCTCTCTTGTGGCTGAATGAGAAATATGAATTCCGTTTTGTGGACTCCAGGCTGGAGACCCATAAGTAAAGTTTTAGTCAAATATGGATCATCGAATTCTTTTGATCACCTTTTAATAAATCCAAGCACTCCTCTGGCTTTATTAACCATGGACGAAATGTGGTTTGAAAATTTTAGTTTAGGGTCCAAGAGAACGCCAAGATCGTTTACAAGAGTTATTCTATCCAAAGATCTGCCACTTAATCTGTAAGTCGCGTATATCGGATTGACCCGATAAAAAGTCATCAGCTTGAACTTAGATGTGTTTAAATTTAGTAAATTATCTCGGCACCAGTTTTGAAAATTATCTAGATCGGATTGCAAGTCTAAGTGCAGGAAATGTCCTTATACAGCAGGCACAACTTAACATCATCTGCGTACATAAGAACGCGAGAATGACTTATTATTGAGGAAAGATCGTTAATAAATAATGTAAAAAGTATCGGACCCAGATGGCTCCCTTGTGGGACACCGGAGGTAACACGGAGAATTTCAGAAATTGAATTTTTAAAAAGGACCCTTTGTGAGCTGCCATTCAGATAACTTGAAATCCAATTAAGCAGATCAACTGCAAAGCCTAACAGGTCAAGTTTTTGAACAAGAAGTAAGTGATTTACAGAGTCAAATGCTTTACTAAAGTCAGTGTAAATGATGTCTGTTTGAAAACTACTATTGAAGCCTTTTATCACAAATGTAGTGAGCTCTAGAAGGTTTGTGATTGTGGATCTACGTTTAATAAATCCGTGTTGACACGGAGAAATGATTGATCTACAAATGTGCTGCAAATGAGGAGTAATGATTTTTTCAAAAAGCTTTTTTTTTTAAATCATTGAGAGGACGCTTAAGGCGCCTCACAGTCTTTTAATCTCAGCCACTAAAGGCGTATACATTTAAGTTTAACGTCTAAGTTATCCTAGTTTTTAAAATTAGAGTGAAATAAAAAAGCATGAGTGAAAGGCCCTTACATCCTCTGCCTCAGGCGTACCCGCCACTACCTTTAACGCCGTTCCTAGGAAGTCAAAACTTTGAGCTACTTTATGGTAGAAGGTCAATGACTCGAGCAGGTCACGCAGGTGAGCGACATCGAGGCTCAAAAGTTTCTCCAAGTGTGACTGGGAAAACATGTTGGACATGCCACCAGTTTCTTTCACCACGCGACTATACTCTGAGAGATTCGCCGAATGTTTAACGAAGTCGAATTCTTCCCATACTAGAATTCGACCATCAATGATGGGAATATATTTGTGTGACGATGATATGGTCAAAAGGAATAATTTTGGATATATTGTAGTGGTTATTTGAAACCGGGTAGCCCACCACCAAAACATAAAAAAGACGATGCATGATTAAACATAATAATAATAAAAACTAACGCTAAGTGGCTAGGGATGAAAATAGTAAAAAACAAGAAAGAAAGAAAGAAACCCGAGCGGGTGGGCGACTCGGTGAACCGAGGGATGGCTCGAGCTTAGAGTCCGCTGCCACTGATGGCGGCTTCGTCGCTCCGAGTCGGTTAGTGGTGGGTGGATGGGTGGGTGGTGGAACCCCAAAGATCGGCTGGCACTGATGACGGCCGGTCTTTCGGAGAGTGGGTAGAGGAGGGGGAAGGGGGTTTCGCTAACTACAATATATTTGGACGGGGTACTAGACCCTATCCCAAAAGACTCCACAAGTAACTCCCAGAGAGGTTGCTCACACCAATGCGTAAGGCTCACCTTCTCCGATCGCTGTCGGTTGCAGAGTGACTTGAACTGGGCAACCGGTGCCCTTTTTATACCCGTTGGCGTGAATAAGTGTGCCCGCACCACGTCAAAATCCCTGGTCATACGGCTTAGAGCGTGTGACCAGCTGATCATGGGTCAGTGTGACCAGGTAATCTTGGGTCAGTGTGACCCGGTGATCGTGGATCAGTATGCCCAGCTATTTCTATTGGCGCGCCCGCCTTCTTATTTGAATTTGAATTCGTTTCAGGTTTTTTATTCTCTTAAACTAATCTTATTATTATATTAATCCTATTCCCTATGTACTATGTTGTCGCTTCATGCTTTTTATCTCTCTTAACCTAAGCTTATTTTATATATTTATTTATATTGTGCGCTCTGGAGCGTCACACCTCCCCCCCTCTTGCGAAGGCACGAAGTGCCGAATCGTGATCTTCGACCCCCTGCCGAAGATGACCTTCCACGACTTCTCTTCATCCTTTACTAGGATGGTCTGCTGCTGCCCCTTCCGTTTCTGCCCCCAGCGTTCCTTTATCTCGTTCACTGCCCTGGCCGACATCGTTGCATCAGCCGGTACTGTCCACCCCATCTCATTGGTGAACATTTCCGGCTGTTCCTGCTGTTGTGCTGCTGCTGGAAGCGGTGGGCCGTGGAGTACCTCAGAACTTGGCTGGTCGTATGTAGCTGGATCGGGGTGTAGCTCCAGGATGTCCCTATCCGGCGACGGCGTCCGCACTTTCCCCATCCTTGGCACCAGTTGGTGTCCGCCGACTTCTGCTCCAGGCAGTCTTCTCGGGGTGTGTGCCACTCTTTGTCTTCCCCCTATGGGTCGTGCCGTCGAGGGTTGCGCCGGTGGTTGGGGTGCCGGTCGGTCATCCTTCGTGCTCCTGCCCCGGTTGTCGTGCTCCACTAGTCGGCACGTCGGTGGTTTGAGGTGGGTTGGCGCTGTCCGTACCCGCACTCCGGTACCCGATGGTCTGGCCGATATTAGCTGTGCTAATCTCCTCGCCTGCTGTAGCCGCTTGCAGTCCTCCCGAAACTTCTCGCTTGACTTCTGAAACTTGTCCATGTTGTTGTTGTTGTGTACTGAAATGAGTAAGGCGTTACATTGATTACCCTCTGCCTCTAAACTATCAGGGTTTGTTAGCGTATGGTTAGTGTGTATATATATTTTTAAGTCCCTAATGTATGCCCGTTTCGATTTCTTAGTTTTTTGATTTTTCAGTTTAGCTATTACAGGTGAACAAAAGTTGTCTACTACCCACGGCCCGTCATATTTTGGCGCTAGTTTCGCGTTAAACTTTTCCGCTGCGTTTGATAAATAGTGTGTTTTGCACCAGACTAGTTGCCCTACACTTGGTTTCCATTCTCTTTTTCGTAGATCGTAGTGGAATTTTTTGGTCCCCGCTGCTTCTTCCATGTTCTGGATTGCCTCGCTTCTAATCTCTCTTAGTCGTTTCCACCTCGCTGCTACTGTTTCTGTCGCTAGTCCCGATCCTTTAGTAACTTTGTCGAACAGAGCTCCTGGTAGTCGTAGATTCCTTCCATACAATAATTGTGCTGGACTGAAACCCGTCGACTCTGATATGCTGCTGTTATATGCTAGCATTAGCTCCGGCAGATTCTCGTCCCACCTGTTTTGTTCTTCTCCCACCATTTGTGATATCATGGTTTTGATGGTTCGGTTCGTCCTTTCGGTTGGGTTTTGTTGTGGCGTATATGGTGCTGTGAATTGCTGGTGTATTCCCCACTGCTCCATGGCGGTCTTTGTTTTCCTTCCCGTAAACTGGACCCCATTGTCGGATATCAGTGTTTTTGGTGCTCCAACTCTTGCGATTATTCTTTCACGAAATAATTTCAGGAAAGCTTCTGCTGTTGCTTGCCTTACTGCCTCGACTTCGGTCCATTTCGAGAACCTGTCTACTATTACTACTAGTGTGGTGTTTCCATGTTTCGTACGTGGTAGTGGTCCGACGAAGTCTACGCATATGGTTTCCCATGGTGCTTCGGTAATTTTAGTTAGCATTGTATCGCTGGCAGCTCTCGCAAGCCTTTACGAATTTTATAATCTCCATCCTCATTCTGGGCCAAAAATATCTCTCCTTAATCCTTTTCAACGTCTTGAATATTCCTAGGTGTCCTGCCGTCGCGTTGCAGTGGTTTTCTCGGAGCACCGTTTGAATTTCGCTTATTGAAATGCAAAGTTTCCATGGTTGTAGGTCTTTTTCGCTGCCGCCTTTCTTGTATAGTCTTTCCCCTTCTATTTTAAATTCCCCGTTGCTCGGGTCCTTTTTTACCTCCTCGAATGCTTCCTTTATCCAATCGGTTTGACTTCTTGCGGTTTTGATTTCTACTGTTGGTGCCCTGGATAAAGCATCTGCCACTGCGTTCAACTTTCCTTTTCGGTATCTGACCTCGAATTGGAATGGTTGTAATCCGAGTGCCCATCTGGCCACCCTCCCTGAGGGGCTTTCTATTGAATGTTAAATTCAATTCAATTCAAATTCAATTTCAGTGCCAAATGGTCCGTTACCACTACAAATTGGTAGCCTTCCAGGTACATTTTGTACTTATTGATGCTCCAGTAAATTGCTAAGCACTCCTTTTCGGTGGCACTATAATTTTGTTCTTCCTTGCTCAACTTTCTGCTTGCGTACGAGATCACATGTTCCCCTTCGGCATCTTCCTGGGTTAACACTGCTCCTATTCCCAGGTCACTTGCATCCGTTTGCAGTTTGAACTGTTTTGTAAAGTCCGGCATGCCAGTACCGGTGCTATCGTTAAGCTTTCTTTTATCCGTTCGAACGCTTTTTGATGTTGGGCCTGCCACTCGAATTTGTTTCCTTTTTTTACCAGCTCTTGTAGTGCACTTGCTTTTTCGGTGAATCCAGGGATGAATTTCCTATACCATGATGCCATACCTAAGAAACTGTGTACCTCCTTCGTGCTTTTCGGTGTCGGTAATTCTCGTATGGCCGCCACCTTTTCTGGGTCCGTTCTGATGCCCTTGTCGGTCACGATGTGTCCCAAGTATTTTAGCTCTGTTTGAAAAAAATGACACTTCTTCGCATTAATCTTTAGGTTTGCATCTTGCAGCCGTCTGAACACTTCTCTTAATTTCTCTAAGTGTTCTTTTTTGTTCCTTCCGATGACCACGATGTCGTCAAGGTATGCGAACGGCTCCATTTCTGGCCCTATGACCGTATCTAGTGCTCTTTGGAATGTAGCCGGAGCTGTTGTGAGCCCAAACGGCACCACCTTCCACTGAAACAAACCTCGTCCTGGTACGGTGAACGCCGTATACTGCTTACTGTGGTCCTCCATTGGTATCTGCCAATATCCGGATTTCAAATCCAGCGTGCTGATGAATTTCGCCTCTCTTAGCTGATTTAAGATAAAGTCCATTCTTGGTACCGGATAAGCATCCTTTTCGGTTCGTTCGTTCAGTAGCCGATAGTCCACACACATTCTCCATTCGTTGTTTTTCTTCTTTACCAGCACCACTGGTGCGCTGAATGGGCTATGTGATGGTTCGATTAATCCCAATGCTATTAATTCATCCACTTGTTCGTTGATTATCGCTTGCTGCTTTGGGTTACGTGGGTAGTATCTTTGTTTTACTGGCCTATCATCCTTCATGTAAATCTTATGGGTTGTAATATTACTATTTCCCTTCATTCCTTCGAATACTTGCTTTTGTTTTTCCAGAAATTTGTCGATCTCCTCCTCTGTTGGTTCCATATCGATTGTGGTCTGCTTGGTTTCCTCTTCTTCTGGACATTCCTTTGCTTCTGTGATGTCCAATTCCAGATTGCCACATTGAATCCTTGTCTGTGTCTTCGCCAGAAAGTCCATTCCCAGTAGTATCCCTCCTGTAACCTGGTTTAAAATCAGAAAATCCAATTCGAATTCTTCTCCGGCGAATTGCACTCTGGCTGTGAAGTCTCCATCTGATTTTTGTCTTGATCCGTTTGCCATCGTTATCTCCGTCCTCACTTTCCTCCATCTTCCATGTCTTCTTAATTCGCTGTATCTTCTCTTGCTGATCACGCTCCGTGATGCTCCCGTATCTACTATTCCTTTCGCTTTTACCGCTCCGATCTTTATCATGGCCAATATCTGGAATCCGTCACACCTTAATTGGTCCCATGCAGCTGGTGTTTGATTCTGGTCCTGAGCTACCAGCGTTATCTGCTCGGACCTCCGGTGTTTCCCGTTATGGCTTTGCAACACTCCGTTGTTCTTGTTCCGTTTCTGCCGCATACCCAACAGAACAATCTCGGCGGGTTGGTGCAGGATCTTGTGGCATGTCCTGTTCCCCCGCATCTCATGCAGATATCTGTTGTTCCGTTCTGGTTCCCTGTTAACACCGGCCGGTTGGTTCCTTCCATTGCCTCTATTTCTTCTAATTCTTCGGCTAACTTCAAGAATTCCGTTAATGTTTTGAAACCTGAGCGTCTAGTATAGAGTTTTATTTTGCTTCTGCAATTCCTGTATATACGGTCCAACTTCGATTCTTCCGAATACTCTGTGAATCTCATTAACTTCCTTAGGTTCATTGCGTATTCCCTTGTTAGTTCCGTCTCCCGCTGTCGTAGCTGTGCAATTTGTGTCTCCACCTGTTCCTGGTATCTGGGTGGTAGGAAATATTCCAACAGTTCTTCCTTGAGTTCCTTCCAAGTATTTATCTCACTCGGTGTGGTATTCCACCAGTCTATTGCTACCCCTTCCAGGATGAAGGGCATAGTTTGAATCAGAGCGTCTTCGTCTATCCCGTAGACAACCCTTTCTCCTTGCTGTGTTTCTCCGCTAGCTCGCCAAGCTTCCGCCTGATCTCCTCTGTGTGGTCTGGGTTCTTTACAAATGATGCTATTCTCTGTCTTAATTCATCCGCTTTTCCAGTTGCGTCCAATCCAAATTCCTCCGCGTACTCGATCAGATCCGCCTTTGGTGCTAGGTACACCCAGGTCGACATAACTCTCTACCGGCGTCTCCTCTTTGCAACCACTTTAACCTGTTCGGGCGCCATGTAACGTTCCTGCTATGCTGGGGTAGTTCAACGGTGTCCAGGAGTTCGTTCCAACATTTATTTATGTCAGGAGTGGTTGCTGTAAGAGTTTGACCCGGTTCCCAGAGTATGACACGAGCGGGGTTCGGTGAAATTGAAGGGGGTTGTGTTTATTTACTTAAATTTTACAGAGTTTAAGACAAGGATAGAGCGGCGCGGCTGGGGAAAGAAACCCGAGCGGGTGGGCGACTCGGTGAACCGAGGGATGGCTCGAGCTTAGAGTCCGCTGCCACTGATGGCGGCTTCGTCGCTCCGAGTCGGTTAGTGGTGGGTGGATGGGTGGGTGGTGGAACCCCAAAGATCGGCTGGCACTGATGACGGCCGGTCTTTCGGAGAGTGGGTAGAGGAGGGGGAAGGGGGTTTCGCTAACTACAATATATTTGGACGGGGTACTAGACCCTATCCCAAAAGACTCCACAAGTAACTCCCAGACAGGTTGCTCACACCAATGCGTAAGGCTCACCTTCTCCGATCGCTGTCGGTTGCAGAGTGACTTGAACTGGGCAACCGGTGCCCTTTTTATACCCGTTGGCGTGAATAAGTGTGCCCGCACCACGTCAAAATCCCTGGTCATACGGCTTAGAGCGTGTGACCAGCTGATCATGGGTCAGTGTGACCAGGTAATCTTGGGTCAGTGTGACCCGGTGATCGTGGATCAGTATGCCCAGCTATTTCTATTGGCGCGCCCGCCTTCTTATTTGAATTTGAATTCGTTTCAGGTTTTTTATTCTCTTAAACTAATCTTATTATTATATTAATCCTATTCCCTATGTACTATGTTGTCGCTTCATGCTTTTTATCTCTCTTAACCTAAGCTTATTTTATATATTTATTTATATTGTGCGCTCTGGAGCGTCACACCTCCCCCCCTCTTGCGAAGGCACGAAGTGCCGAATCGTGATCTTCGACCCCCTGCCGAAGATGACCTTCCACGACTTCTCTTCATCCTTTACTAGGATGGTCTGCTGCTGCCCCTTCCGTTTCTGTCCCCAGCGTTCCTTTATCTCGTTCACTGCCCTGGCCGACATCGTTGCATCAGCCGGTACTGTCCACCCCATCTCATTGGTGAACATTTCCGGCTGTTCCTGCTGTTGTGCTGCTGCTGGAAGCGGTGGGCCGTGGAGTACCTCAGAACTTGGCTGGTCGTATGTAGCTGGATCGGGGTGTAGCTCCAGGATGTCCCTATCCGGCGACGGCGTCCGCACTTTCCCCATCCTTGGCACCAGTTGGTGTCCGCCGACTTCTGCTCCAGGCAGTCTTCTCGGGGTGTGTGCCACTCTTTGTCTTCCCCCTATGGGTCGTGCCGTCGAGGGTTGCGCCGGTGGTTGGGGTGCCGGTCGGTCATCCTTCGTGCTCCTGCCCCGGTTGTCGTGCTCCACTAGTCGGCACGTCGGTGGTTTGAGGTGGGTTGGCGCTGTCCGTACCCGCACTCCGGTACCCGCTGGTCTGGCCGATATTAGCTGTGCTAATCTCCTCGCCTGCTGTAGCCGCTTGCAGTCCTCCCGAAACTTCTCGCTTGACTTCTGAAACTTGTCCATGTTGTTGTTGTTGTGTACTGAAATGAGTAAGGCGTTACATTGATTACCCTCTGCCTCTAAACTATCAGGGTTTGTTAGCGTATGGTTAGTGTGTATATATATTTTTAAGTCCCCAATGTATGCCCGTTTCGATTTCTTAGTTTTTTGATTTTTCAGTTTAGCTATTACAGGTGAACAAAAGTTGTCTACTACCCACGGCCCGTCATATTTTGGCGCTAGTTTCGCGTTAAACTTTTCCGCTGCGTTTGATAAATAGTGTGTTTTGATTCTCGTCCCACCTGTTTTGTTCTTCTCCCACCATTTGTGATATCATGGTTTTGATGGTTCGGTTCGTCCTTTCGGTTGGGTTTTGTTGTGGCGTATATGGTGCTGTGAATTGCTGGTGTATTCCCCACTGCTCCATGGCGGTCTTTGTTTTCCTTCCCGTAAACTGGACCCCATTGTCGGATATCAGTGTTTTTGGTGCTCCAACTCTTGCGATTATTCTTTCACGAAATAATTTCAAAAAAGTTTCTGCTGTTGCTTGCCTTACTGCCGCGACTTCGGTCCATTTCGAGAACCTGTCTACTATTACTACTAGTGTGGTGTTTCCATGTTTCGTACGTGGTAGTGGTCCGACGAAGTCTACGCATATGGTTTCCCATGGTGCTTCGGTAATTTTAGTTAGCATTTTTCCCGCGGATTTTTGTTGAGATAGCTTGTATCGCTGGCAGCTCTCGCAAGCCTTTACGAATTTTATAATCTCCATCCTCATTCTGGGCCAAAAATATCTCTCCTTAATCCTTTTCAACGTCTTGAATATTCCTAGGTGTCCTGCCGTCGCGTTGGAGTGGTTTTCTCGGAGCACCGTTTGAATTTCGCTTCTTGAAATGCAAAGTTTCCATGGTTGTAGGTCTTTTTCGCTGCCGCCTTTCTTGTATAGTCTTTCCCCTTCTATTTTAAATTCCCCGTTGCTCGGGTCCTTTTTTACCTCCTCGAATGCTTCCTTTATCCAATCGGTTTGACTTCTTGCGGTTTTGATTTCTACTGTTGGTGCCCTGGATAAAGCATCTGCCACTGCGTTCAACTTTCCTTTTCGGTATCTGACCTCGAATTGGAATGGTTGTAATCCGAGTGCCCATCTGACCACCCTCCCTGAGGGGCTTTCTATTGAATTTAACCATTTCAGTGCCAAATGGTCCGTTACCACTACAAATTGGTAGCCTTCCAGGTACATTTTGTACTTATTGATGCTCCAGTAAATTGCTAAGCACTCCTTTTCGGTGGCACTATAATTTTGTTCTTCCTTGCTCAACTTTCTGCTTGCGTACGAGATCACATGTTCCCCTTCGGCATCTTCCTGGGTTAACACTGCTCCTATTCCCAGGTCACTTGCATCCGTTTGCAGTTTGAACTGTTTTGTAAAGTCCGGGCATGCCAGTACCGGTGCTATCGTTAAGCTTTCTTTTATCCGTTCGAACGCTTTTTGATGTTGGGCCTGCCACTCGAATTTGTTTCCTTTTTTTACCAGCTCTTGTAGTGCACTTGCTTTTTCGGTGAATCCAGGGATGAATTTCCTATACCATGATGCCATACCTAAGAAACTGTGTACCTCCTTCGTGCTTTTCGGTGTCGGTAATTCTCGTATGGCCTTCACCTTTTCTGGGTCCGTTCTGATGCCCTTGTCGGTCACGATGTGTTCTAAGTATTTTAGCTCTGTTTGAAAAAAATGACACTTCTCCGCATTAATCTTTAGGTTTGCATCTTGCAGCCGTCTGAACACTTCTCTTAATTTCTCTAAGTGTTCTTTTTTGTTCCTTGCGATGACCACGATGTCGTCCAGGTATGCGAACGCGAACGGCTCCATTTCTGGCCCTATGACCGTATCTAGTGCTCTTTGGAATGTAGCCGGAGCTGTTGTGAGCCCAAACGGCACCACCTTCCACTGAAACAAACCTCGTCCTGGTACGGTGAACGCCGTATACTGCTTACTGTGGTCCTCCATTGGTATCTGCCAATATCCGGATTTCAAATCCAGCGTGCTGATGAATTTCGCCTCTCTTAGCTGATTTAAGATAAAGTCCATTCTTGGTACCGGATAAGCATCCTTTTCGGTTCGTTCGTTCAGTAGCCGATAGTCCACACACATTCTCCATTCGTTGTTTTTCTTCTTTACCAGCACCACTGGTGCGCTGAATGGGCTATGTGATGGTTCTATTAATCCCAATACTATTAATTCATCCACTTGTTCGTTGATTATCGCTTGCTGCTTTGGGTTACGTGGGTAGTATCTTTGTTTTACTGGCCTATCATCCTTCATGTAAATCTTATGGGTTGTAATATTACTATTTCCCTTCATTCCTTCGAATACTTGCCTTTGTTTTTCCAGAAATTTGTCGATCTCCTCCTCTGTTGGTTCCATATCGATTGTGGTCTGCTTGGTTTCCTCTTCTTCTGGACATTCCTTTGCATCTGTGATGTCCAATTCCAGATTGCCACATTGAATCCTTGTCTGTGTCTTCGCCAGAAAGTCCATTCCCAGTAGTATCCCTCCTGTAACCTGGTTTAAAATCAGAAAATCCAATTCGAATTCTTCTCCGGCGAATTGCACTCTGGCTGTGAAGTCTCCATCTGATTTTTGTCTTGATCTGTTTGCCATCGTTATCTCCGTCCTCACTTTCCTCCATCTTCCATGTCTTCTTAATTCGCTGTATCTTCTCTTGCTGATCACGCTCCGTGATGCTCCCGTATCTACTATTCCTTTCGCTTTTACCGCTCCGATCTTTATCATGGCCAATATCTGGAATCCGTCACACCTTAATTGGTCCCATGCAGCTGGTGTTTGATTCTGGTCCTGAGCTACCAGCGTTATCTGCTCGGACCTCCGGTGTTTCCCGTTATGGCTTTGCAACACTCCGTTGTTCTTGTTCCGTTTCTGCCGCATACCCAACAGAACAATCTCGGCGGGTTGGTGCAGGATCTTGTGGCATGTCCTGTTCCCCCGCATCTCATGCAGATATCTGTTGTTCCGTTCTGGTTCCCTGTTAACACCGGCCGGTTGGTTCCTTCCATTGCCTCTATTTCTTCTACATCTTCGGCTAACTTCAAGAATTCCGTTAATGTTTTGAAACCTGAGCGTCTAGTATAGAGTTTTATTTTGCTTCTGCAATTCCTGTATATACGGTCCAACTTCGATTCTTCCGAATACTCTGTGAATCTCATTAACTTCCTTAGGTTCATTGCGTATTCCCTTGTTAGTTCCGTCTCCCGCTGTCGTAGCTGTGCAATTTGTGTCTCCACCTGTTCCTGGTATCTGGGTGGTAGGAAATATTCCAACAGTTCTTCCTTGAGTTCCTTCCAAGTATTTATCTCACTCGGTGTGGTATTCCACCAGTCTATTGCTACCCCTTCCAGGATGAAGGGCATAGTTTGAATCAGAGCGTCTTCGTCTATCCCGTAGCCTTTGGCCCACTCCTCCATCTTGCTGAGGAATTCTAAAGGATTGGTGGTTCCTTGGTAGCGTATCCCCCAGCTCCGCACTCGGTCTATGGTTTCCACTTCCATTTTCCGTTCCTTTTCATCCGGCATGTCTGATGTCTTTCCTTCCGACCGCGTTGGTGATTTAAATTGTTTCACCAGGAGGTTTATCTGGTTTGCTACCTCGCTTAGTTCCTCTGTCGGTGACTTGTTTTGCTCCGTCAACCCTTTCTCCTTGCTGTGTTTCTCCGCTAGCTCGCCAAGCTTCCGCCTGATCTCCTCTTTGTGGTCTGGGTTCTTTACAAATGATGCTATTCTCTGTCTTAATTCATCCGCTTTTCCAGTTGCGTCCAATCCAAATTCCTCCGCGTACTCGATCAGATCCGCCTTTGGTGCTAGGTACACCCAGGTCGACATAACTCTCTACCGGCGTCTCCTCTTTGCAACCACTTTAACCTGTTCGGGCGCCATGTAACGTTCCTGCTATGCTGGGGTGGTTCAACGGTGTCCAGGAGTTCGTTCCAACCCGAGCGGGAGGGCGACTCGGTGAACCGAGGGATGGCTCGAGCTTAGAGTCCGCTGCCACTGATGGCGGCTTCGTCGCTCCGAGTCGGTTAGTGGTGGGTGGATGGGTGGGTGGTGGAACCCCAAAGATCGGCTGGCACTGATGACGGCCGGTCTTTCGGAGAGTGGGTAGAGGAGGGGGAAGGGGGTTTCGCTAACTACAATATATTTGGACGGGGTACTAGACCCTATCCCAAAAGACTCCACAAGTAACTCCCAGAGAGGTTGCTCACACCAATGCGTAAGGCTCACCTTCTCCGATCGCTGTCGGTTGCAGAGTGACTTGAACTGGGCAACCGGTGCCCTTTTTATACCCGTTGGCGTGAATAAGTGTGCCCGCACCACGTCAAAATCCCTGGTCATACGGCTTAGAGCGTGTGACCAGCTGATCATGGGTCAGTGTGACCAGGTAATCTTGGCTCAGTGTGACCCGGTGATCGTGGATCAGTATGCCCAGCTATTTCTATTGGCGCGCCCGCCTTCTTATTTGAATTTGAATTCGTTTCAGGTTTTTTATTCTCTTAAACTAATCTTATTATTATATTAATCCTATTCCCTATGTACTATGTTGTCGCTTCATGCTTTTTATCTCTCTTAACCTAAGCTTATTTTATATATTTATTTATATTGTGCGCTCTGGAGCGTCACAAAGTGCAGTGACCGTTTTAATAAATCTACTATAACGCGAAAAGACGCTTTCTGCGATGAAATCGCGAATGTTTATATTGATTGGTTATTTAATTAATATAAAACTTAACACTTAAAACTCTAATTAACATTACCACGAATACAATGAGTCTGAACGACGTTCGCACACAACGTCAACGTGAGCAAGACGAGAGACGGCTCTCAGTACAAAGAAATAACGCGTACTTCTCATTTAAAGCAACCGAAAATAATGCAAGCTCTGATCAAGCGCGGGCAATTACCCCCAACTTGACCGAGTTCTTAAACGTATCGAGCGAGAGAGCGCGTTCTTGCTCCCCCTCGCTACCATCGACGTCTCTGCGGCCAAAGAGCGCTGAATGTGCTCCAATGCAGGTATGCAATAACCTAAGCTCATCAGCAGTAACTAGCACCGCAATTTCTTTAACAACGTCAACTGTAACTACAACAAGAACTGCAACCGTATCGACTGCGCGCTTAATGACATCATCAGCTAGCAGCGCAAATATCAATACGTCTGCCGCTGCGCTGCCCGAAAAACAGAATAAAACCAAAGAATGTACTAAGCCGGCTGTGCAGACTGGTATGGATCGCTACATCCAAATCAAAAGGAAGCTGAGCCCTCTAAATTCTCAACGCAAAATAACCCGTAACAATGCTAGCCTAGCTGGAATAGAAACGCCCACGATCTCAAACCGATTTAAAATCTTGGAAGACGCCTATGACGTTGAGGGGGCCGAATCCACTGAAGTCGAGAAAAGGAAGCCAAAACCTCCGCCTATTTATATTCGAGAAAAAAGTTCCAATGTTCTTGTCAACAAAATTATCGAGCTTATTGGAAAGGATAACTTCCACATAATACCTCTAGTAAAGGGCAACATCCAGGAAACAAAGGTTCAAATGAAGTCTGAAGATAATTACAGAGTATTATCGTAATATCTTTCCGAGAATAAAAAGAACTTTTACACGTATCAGCTAAAAAGTAGCAAGGGCCTGCAAGTCGTACTTAAGGGCATAGAATCCGACGTAACGCCTGCAGAGATAACAAAGGCGCTTCAAGAGAAGGGATTTAACGCTAAGACAGTCTTCAACATCCTTAACAGGGATAGAAAGCCGCAGCCACTCCTTAAGGTTGAGCTCGAACCAGAAAATAAGCTCCTAAAGAAATACGAAGTGCACCCCATTTACAATCTTCAGTTCCTGCTGCACCGCAGAATTACAGTTGAGGAACCGCACAAACGCAATGGCCCGGTACAATGTGCGAACTGCCAAGAATATGGCCATACAAGGTCATACTGTAAACTGCGCCCGGTGTGTGTAGTTTGTGGAGATCTTCATGACTCCGCACACTGCCCAGCGAGCAAAGATGACTGCAACTCGAAAAAGTGCGGCAACTGCGGTGGCAATCACACTGCTAACTACAGAGGCTGCCCTGTTTACAAGGAGCTGAAAAGTCGCATCCACCAGAGAGGAACTGCCGCCCGCACCCAAAATAAACAGATGACAGCTTCCAGATCAAACCCTGAAGTCTTCTTCTCGACTGCAGCCAGATCCTCATTAGGACCCTTAAACTCTGATAAAAATGTGACTTACGCAAGCGCTTTAAAATCAGGACTGGCTAACCCTGTCTCAAAAAGTTCATTTCTGCAATCAGCATACCAAGAACCGAACACGGCTCAGCAGCAACAATTCCCGGAGCAGTCAAAAAGCAACTTCGAAGATATGATATACAGCCTGCAGCAAAGCCTTACGGAGTTTATGTCGTTTATGCGCACAACTATGCAAGATTTAATGCGAAACCAAAATCTATTGATTCAAATGCTGGTTTCACAACAATCCAAATAATGACTTCCCTAAGGATATCTACGTGGAACGCTAACGGCGTCTCACAGCATAAACTTGAGTTAGCTCAATTCCTACTCGACAACCATATCGACGTAATGCTGCTTTCAGAAACACACCTTACAAACAAATACAATTTTCAACTACGAGGTTACTCATTTTACGGAAAAAATCATCCAGATGGTAAAGCACATGGTGGGACTGGAATTCTAATCAGAAGCCGTATTAAGCACCACTGACATAACAAATTTGCTTTCGCTTCACCGTAGCTGAAGATGAGTTTATGCAGTTTTTCAACTCACTAGGAGACCACTTCATAGCAGCAGGGGACTACAACGCCAAGCACACACACAAAAGGAAAACAGCTATATAATGCAGTTATAAAAGCCAAGAACAAGCTGGACTATGTTTCTCCTGGCAGACCAACATACTGGCCGGCAGACCCAAGGAAACTACCCGATTTAATAGACTTTGCAATTACCAAAAACATTCCTAAAAATCTGATAAGCGCCGAATGCCTCTCGGATCTTTCATCGGATCACTCGCCTGTCCTGTTTATTCTATTCCGACATCCAGGCGCATTGGAGCAATCGTTTAAATTGACATCTCAGAAAACCAATTGGGTTAGGTACAAGAAATACATTAGCTCACACATTGAGCTAAGTCCTCATCTCAACGATGAAGCCAACGTAGACAGATTTGTTGATACACTGGAGTCTGTACTCGTCTCTGCAGCTCGAGTTTCAACACCCCAAACTACAAGTACACAAAGCAACCAAAAGAAGACAAATCTACAAATAGAACAGCTCGTCCTCGAAAAGCGACGCTTACGTCGAGAGTGGCAACTCCACAGATCACCATCTGCTAGGCAAAGCTTAAAATATGCCTCACGTCAACTCACAAAAGCTTTACAGCAAGAAGAAGCACATATCCACCGACGCTACATAGAGCAATTGTCAACATCTAGTACAAAACACTCACTTTGGAGAGCTCGCCCTACTCTAAGCTCACCGAAAGTAACCGTGATGCCTATTAGGAATCCCACAGGCGGCTGGGCGCGCAGCGATGCAGACAGAGCCAGCACGTTTGCCAACCACCTTAAAAATGTCTTCCAACCAAATCCTGCCACTAGTGCGTTCACCTTGCCGACTTTACCAGATGAGCCTCAGCTTCAACATGAACTAATTGAGTTTCGCCCAAACGAAATCTTTAACATCATCAAAAATCAGCTGAATCCGAAAAAATCCCCGGGCTGCGACCTCATAACTCCCAAAATGATCATTGAGCTCCCATATTGGAAAAAGTCGATTATAACTCATTTACTTTTCTCTTAATTGTGCCTTTTATTTTCACTTGTGTCTTGTCTCTATTTAATTTATGTATTTTCCTCGCGAACTCGCATTTTTTGCCCAAATTGATAATAGGGCCCGCGCGTATCAAGCACGTACTTGGTGTCGTTGGGCCACTTGTTTGTACTGCTCGTAGTGCATTAACGTCCATCAGAATATAATAATGATAGCAAAGCCAGGAAAAGACCACACAATTCCCACGTCGTATAGACCTATAAGCCTACTCTCATGCTTATCTAAACTCTTTGAAAAATGCGTATTGACTCGGATAAACACATACCTAAGAATCCAGGAAGGAATTCCGTCACATCAATTTGGGTTTCGTGAAAAGCACGGAACAATTGAGCAGGTCAACCGGATAACATCAGAAATTCGGAACGCGTTCGAAAAACGAGAGTACTGTACTGCCATATTTTTAGACGTCTTTCAAGCATTTGATAGAGTTTGGCTAGAAGGCATAATGTACAAGATCAAGACAATGCTCCCCTACAACACCCATAAGCTTTTAGAGTCTTACCTCTACGACAGGAAATTTGCTGTTCGATGCAACACTGCTATAACTGACGATTTCACTATTGGAGCTGGAGTTCCTCAAGGAAGCGTGCTTGGGCCAACATTATATATCACAGCAGACATCCCAACAAGCACACGACTAACAACATCTACGTTTGCTGATGATACAGCCATTCTCAGCCGCTCAAAATGCCCGATGCAAGCAACTGCGCAGCTCGCTCTTCATCTGGTCGATGTAGAAAAGTGGCTTTCAGATTGGCGAATTAAAGTGAACGAACAAAAATGCAAGCACGTTACGTTCACCCTGAACAGGCAAAACTGTCCGCCGCTCATGTTAAACCATACTCTACTCCCGCAAGCAAACGAAGTGACATATCTAGGAGTACACCTCGACAGAAGACTCACATGGCGCCGGCACATTGAAGCCAAAAGAACACACCCAAAGCTAAAAGCCAGTAGCCTTCATTGGCTTATCAACGCTCGGTCTCCCGTTAGTCTTGAATATAAAGTGCTGCTGTATAACTCGGTACTAAAACCTATATGGATGTACGGCTCTCAGTTATGGGGGAATGCCAGCAATAGCAATATTGACATAGTCCAGCGAGCTCAGTCGAAGATCTTGAGAACAATCACCGGGGCACCGTGGTACGTTCGCAACGAAAACATACATCGCGACTAAAACATTCTACCAGTCAAAGAAGTGATCGCAGAACAGAAGGAAAAGCACTTTACCAAGCTATCGTTGCACCCTAACCACCTGGCGAGAGGTCTTACAAGGTTGATCAACCAATCACGCCTTCGTCGCAATGACTTACCCACCCAGCCACCGACTTGAGGCACGCGCAACCAGAATGCAGTCTTATTATACTGTTAGTTAAATTTTAATGTTAAGATTCGTAAACTTATTGTTAGTCTCAAAATGAAGAGAAGATTCAATAAATAAAAGCAAAGTTAAATAAAACAAAAAAAAAAAATTATTTTTGGAATCGAAGAGGTATTTAATTATTATTATTATTATTTTTATACCCTTGCAGAGGGTATTATAATTTTAGTCAAAAGTTTGCAACGCAGTGAAGGAGACATTTCCGACCCTATAAAGTATATATATTCTTGATCAGCATCACCAGGAGAGTCGATCTAGCCATGTCCGTCTGTCCGTCTGTCCGTCCGTCTGTCCGTTCGTTTCTACGCAAACTAGTCCCTCAGTTTTAAAGCTATCTGCGTGAAACTTTCCCAAAAGTTGTCTTTCTATTGCAGGTAGTATATAAGTCGGAACGAGCCGGATCGGGCGACTATATCTTATAGCTGCCATATAACTGAACGATCGGAAAAGCCATAACGTTGGTCTTTTTAAAGTTAGGAAGTTGGGATTTTCTATGAGTTTTATTTTTGGCCAATTAATCCGACCTACCGAATTTCATAAGGATCGGACGACTATATCCTATAGCCGCCATATAACTGATTGATCGGAAATGCCATAACTTTGGTGTTTGTAAAGTTAGGAAGTTGGGATTTTCTAAGGGTTTTATTTTTGTCCAATCAATTCGACCTACCAAATTTCATAAGGATCGGCTGACTATATCCTATAGCTGCCATATAACTGAACGATTGGAAATGCCATAACTTTGGTGTTTTTAAAGTTAGGAAGTTGGGACATTTTATGAGTATTAAGAATATGAATATGAATAATTTTGAAGAATATAATTTACAGAATATTCTGCAAGGGTATATCAACTTCGGCTACGTCCGAAGTTAGCTTTCCTTTCTTGTTTATTAATACTATGACTTTGTTTAATTATATATAAAACGACTAGCGAATAATATGCCGAACGCACGCAGTGTAGGGGAGCTAAGTGCCGAGAGAAGTACCAAAAAAATCTTAATTAGTTTTTTTTTATTTTTTTATAAAAACCATACGACAGTACTATGCCGAACTCACGCACTGTAGGGTAGCACACGCCAACGCCCAACCGTACCGAATACCGAACAAGCGTTAAAGCAAACCAACAATTGCACTGCTGCCGAGATCGAGAACGAAAGATAACTCGAAATCCCGGCATTGGTGTCGGTGTGCGTGTGCATGTGAACGCGGCTAGCGGCCCAACTCCTAGGCGAATGCAAATGCAAACGGAGAATAATGCACTGACCGATAACTAAGGCAACAAATATGTAAGCGCTGAATAGCGCGGGAAAAAATTAAGAGCGCGGGAAAAACTATAGAAAGCGCAAAAAAAATCTGCTACATCGGTTTTTTGCAGCCATTTTCTCAATTCGTAAAATTAGCATTTTTTTCAGCTTTTGAGCAAAACCCAAAATTGGTGCTCACTACGACGAAAATGGGGAAAGTCGCACCATTCAATCATAAATGACGCGTCGAACGCCAGCAAAAAAGAAGCAAGAAGTTCAAGATCTAAAAGATATTGAAGAGGATCAGAACTAGACAATGGGTGAGGAAAACAGTCGAATGGATGTTGCTGAGATGGAAAAGCAAATGGATTGTATACTACAGTTGCTGTCTTTAAAAATACTAATTGAGGAGAACACAAGTTAAACCGCAACATGATAATTTCAAAAAAACTGTGAACGATTTTGACGGTCAAGCAGTTCAGCAGTGGTTCGACATTTTCGAACAAAATGCAGACGCATACGAGCTCACATTTAAACAGATGTATGTGCAAGCTTTAGGGAAGATGGCAGGCACAGCTAAATTGTTTTAACAGCTGAAACGCGTCCTTCTTTATGAGTTCGCTAGCAGTGCCAACAGCGCGAACGTGCACCGCCAGCTAAAAAAAGGAAGAAACAAAATTCGGACGTTGATGCACTATGATCAGCGCAAACAAGTGGCCCTTACGAAACCAAGCAGTGCTTGTTGCGCGCGGAGCCTAATAGGCGTAAAAACGGGATCGCGGGAAGTTAAAAAAGGTAATGTAGAAGCGGACAGACTAAGATTAGAAATACGTACGAGACTAATACTAATACTAATTTTGTGCTAGGTAAGATAAAATTAATGCTTTTAGGCTTGGCAAAGAGTCGGTAGTAGAAATAATATGGTGTCTATTATAATCGTTACACAGTACTCTAAACGGTTCATGCATATCAAAGTTAGATCTACAAATATTTAAAGTAAGAGGAACATAGTTCCTGGTAATTCTATTAGGCACGGAGAAGCTTATGCGACCCAGTAACTCGGGACTCTCCACATCCCCGTGAATAAGTTTATAGATAAAAGTTGTGCGGTTTACTAAGGATGGTAGATTAATTAGGAGAAGTCTACTAGAGTAGGATGGTAAAATAAGGCTTGCATTCCAGTTAAGGCCCCGTAGAGCAAATAATAAAAAGTTCTTTTGCACAGACTCTATCCGGTCTATATGTACACCGTACTGAGGACTCCAAACTGCTGAACAGTACTCCAGGATTGGATGGACTAGTGAAATGAACAGAGTCTTTGTAACATAAGGATCATCGAATTCCATTGACCACCTTTTAATAAATCCAAGTACTCTCCTGGCTTTATTCACCATAGAAGTAATATGGTCACAAAACTTAAGTTTTGGGTCAAGAAGGACGCCAAGAATAACGGGCAACCACCCAGCGTATTGTAGTATGTTCACATATCGAATGTTCACTGTACTCAGTGTTACGCATCGATTTAAGTACAGACACCTTATTTGGCATTTTGCATTTGGCCACAATAACAATATGACCGCCCTCGAATGCGTGGGAACTGCAGTGTCAGCATATTTGATATGTGCGACCGCTCCGACGGCCAAGTGAACTCTCTCATATATAAAGACAATTATACATAAGCGTCGACCGCAGCTCTGCCGGCGTCTCTGCCGACATAGCCGGCCGATCTTAGCTTTATGCAAACAAATAAGAGAATTAAGAAATCAGAATTGAAAATAAAAAGCTTGGGAGCGTACCTCTGAGTCGCTCCCAATTCAACAGAAATTATTTAACAAAGCCTTGTAGTTGAAAAAAAAACAAAAAACATATAATTTAATGTGAAAAATGTGCGTGTGAGTGCGAGTGACGTAAATAAATGCACAAAAAGAATTTGAACAAGAGAGAACGCTATAGTCGGGTGCCCCGACTATCAGATACCCGTTACTCAGGTAAAGGGAGTGCGAGGGAGATGGAGATAGAAAATTTGATAACGCATAACTTTTTAACGAATGGTCCGATTTGAAAAATTTCTTCTACATTTCGATAGGTATTGATAAACACAATAAAACTGCATTTTTACTTTTCCGAAATATTTAAATTTTTAAAATCGTATTTTAGCGATTGTGGGCGTTAAAGGGGGCGTGGCACCTTTTTGAAACAAACTTGCGCTGCGTAGGAACTCCTAGAATCTGCATGCAAAATGCCAATCTTCTAGCTTTTATAGTTTCCGAGATCTCAGCGTTCATACGGACGGACAGACAGACGGACATGGCTATATCGACTCGGCTAGTGACCCTGATCAAGAATATATATACTTTATAGGGTCGGAAACGCTTCCTTCTAGCTGTTACATACTTTTGCACGAATACAATATACCCTTTTACTCTACGAGTAACGGGTATAAAAATGCGAAAACAGTGCAAACAATTATAACAAGAAACAACCAAAAGTACGAGAAACATAAACTTTTGAAGCAACCAACAACTATAACAACCAACGACACCTGTGCGATGGCCGGCACCGGTACCGCCTGAGCCCAGAGGCCCCGGACAACGAAAATTCAACAAGTGTGGAAGGAATGGCAAATCCTTCTACACCAACGCTGGAAATATATGAGTGCGGAATGCAATCCGGCTTCTTCACCTTCGTGGGTGGCACCTGCTCCTATTGAGCAAAGGGATGAACAGAGACTAGAAGTGTGAGTGTGAGTAGCCAGTGAGTGTAGACGTGTTTTCAGTTACCTCCTGAGTTTTTCCAATTAGAAAGCCTTAAGCAGCCCTGAAAAGGTAAACAAAGTGAACAGCGTGATCCCCATAGGGATGGTGGGTCTGTGCGTCGAGTACACCATATTTTAGCGATTAGATCAGTTAAAACTGGTGCTCCACCGTGGGTAGAGGGGAGAGGGGTCACCAAGACTCGGTTTTCTCCCGCTCTCTTCCCACTGGGAAAACAAAAACAAAGTTTTCCCGCGGGCGATTTGCGCGTTTCCCTTTTTTGGCAACTGGACAAACAGCTGATCACTCCGATAGTGCTGGAAAGCGCTCAAACCACAGCCAGAATCGGAAACAGAAACCAGCCGCTACTATCAGCTGGGAAAATTGCATAATTCTAGGCCGAGCTCAACCAGTAGAAGATATTCAACTCGTAGCAGTCAGCTTTTGAAAGGGTTGAAGCGTAGAGTTCAAAAGGCCGATCTTCTACACTAGTCTAGATATGGGAATTAGGGGCAGCAAGTCAAGGATCCGACAAATTCCAACCCCGACGCTTTGGCGGGACTCTGGGGACCGAAAGGGTCGGTATAACGCCCATCGTTAGATAGTCTAGGAGAAATCTGAGACCAGCGAGGGAACCCCTGTCGCGGACGTTGAAAGACCAATGGACCAGGCAAACCCCTTCGCAAAAAGCACAGCGATGGCCAGATCGCCAACGCTGCAGGCGCAGCATAAGGTTGAACAGCAGCCAAAACAAGCGGAGGCAATCACGTCCCTGGAGGACATTATTGCGAAAATAGGTCTTGCCTCTCCCTTCTGTTTAAGGACCACAGGGTCGTCAAACAGCCGATGCGCGATCTCCTAACAGAGCTGGTAGAGCTGCATAAAACGGCAGTGGCCTCCATCAAGCACGAGGAAGCCACAGGAAAGGAGCGCAGGGAAAGTGCCACGCAAACCACACCGAGAGCCGAACAGCGTGATAACAAGATGTGTGGCAAAGAAAGGATAGTAACGACACCAAAAAGGGCTAGGGAGCCAGCAGCAGGCCAAAAATGTACGCCACCAATGAAGAGGGTACATCGGGAACGGCTACAAGAGAAGCGACACGAAGATTTCCAGCAAGTAGCCGACAGAAACCCTAAGGGAAATTTCAAAAGGCAGTTCAGGGCCAGACCAGACGCCATCGTGGTTGCAAGAGTCGGGGAGATTACCTACGCGGAACTTCTCAAGGCCGTTAAAGGAGACTCCACGCTAAAACACGTCAGTAAGAAGGCCAAGGGAGATCTTCTGCTGCAGCTGAAGAAGTCTCCAGACCACAGCGCGGAGGAGGTTAAAAAGGCAGTCGGAAACGCTTTCGGGGTTAAAGCAGTTGTAAGGGCCCTGACCGAGCAAACCAGACTTGAGGTCATGGACTTAGACGAAGTCACAACCAAGGAGGAGATAGTGGTGGCTCTAAACAGTAAGCTAGGCGATACCCCTCTTTCGGAGGAGGCCGTAAAGTCGCTGAGAGCCACCAGAAACGGCCTGCAGATAGCCACACTAATGTTGCCAACACCCACAGCGAACAAGCTGGTAAACCTGGGGAAAATAAGGATTGGATGGGTGATCTGCCGGATTAAACACATTTTTTCGCCAAAACGCTGCTATAAGTGTCTCGCGTTCGGCCATATCTCGTCGAACTGCACGGAAAAAACGGATTTGCGCGGAGCATGTTTCAAGTGCGGTGGAAAAGACCACGAGGCCAGAAGCTGCAATAGGGACCCACATTGCCTACTCTGCGCGCAGAAAAGAGATCTGGGAGCTTAAATGCCCAGCGTATGTCGAGGCGGTAAAATCTCAACAAAGATGCTAAGGGTCATGCAGCTAAACCTTAACCACTGCAGGGTGACCCAGGACCTTCTCACCCAAACAATTTCCGAGCTCAAAATAGACCTGGCAATTTTGAGCGAACCCTATAAAGCAATTAGATCCAAAACGTGGGTCACGGATCAATTGGAAAAAGCAGCAATCTTGACATGTGGGCAACCGGCCCAACATCTAGCATGCGTGAAAGCATCAAAAGGCTACGTAAGGGCGAAGCTAAAAGACCTTTGGATTTTTAGCTCCTACTTTCCACCCAGCTGGACACTAGAGGAGTTTAGCGAGACGATAGACAGCCTGGCAATCGACATAAGAGCACACTCGCCTGCGATTGTTGCTGGGGACTTCAATGCGTGGTCAACGGAGTGGGAGTCAGCCTCAACAAACGCCAGAGGAAGAGTGGTCACTGAGACGTTTGCATCGCTGGACGTTGTCCTACAAAACAGGGGTTCTATCCCTACATTTAGGAGAGCGGGAGCGCAGTCCATAACGGAAGCGTTCGGTGTCCCGGACCACCAGATACCGCCGGTGACCCTACAGGAGCTGGTCAACATAGCCCAGAAGGTACCAAACAACAAGGCACCAGGGCCCGATGGGATCCCAAATCGGGCACTCAAACTTGCCATCAGCATGTACCCGAGCACCTTTGCCAGTGCATACACTAAGTGCCTGGCCCAAGCCTGCTTCCCAGAACGGTGGAAACAGCAAAAGCTGGTTCTTATTCCAAAGGCAGGAAAAGACAAGGATGAACCGTCGGCATATAGACCCATTTGCCTTCTAGACACGGCCGGCAAAATACTGGAAAGTATTGTCAGTGCAAGACTCGGAGAGGCAATAGAGGTTGCCGGAGGGCTCTCAGAAAGTCAGTAAGGCTTTAGAAAGGCTCGCTCAACCCTAGATGCACTAGAAGCCGTGGACCGCATAGCCAGGCAGGCCATAGAAGGCAAAAGGTGGCTGGGAGGAAACTAACAATACTGTTGTGGCAACTCTGGACATCAAAAACGCCTTCAACTCGGCATCCTGGAGCAGAATAATGGCCTCACTCGGGATGCTGAACATCCCAAAGTACTTGCAGGCGATTGTTAGCGACTACCTGAGCGACAGGTGGCTCCACTATGACACGGACGAAGGACCTCAACGCTACGAAATCACAGGAGGAGTGCCACAAGGGTCCGTTTTAGGCCCATTATTGTGGAACACCATGTACGACGGTATCCTGCGACTAAACTTCCAGCAGGGCGTAAACGTTGTTGGCTTCGCGGATGAGGTCGCGGTCATAGTGGTAAAAAAGTCCATAGCTGAGGTAGAAAGCTCTACAAACGCAGCAGTCAGCATGATAAGTGAGTGGCTACAAATCGTAGGACTTGAACTGGCTGAGCAGAAAACCGAGGCGGTACTCATCAGCAGCAGGAAAAAAGTGGAAACGGCACGAATCACTGTGGGCGGAGCCCAAGTGGAGACGAAAAGGGCTATAAAATACCTAGGTGTCATGCTGGACACCAGGCTGTCCTACAGGGAGCACCTGCAGGCGACTCATAAGAGGGCACACGGAGTCACGATGGCAGTGTCCCGAATGATGCTTAACCATAGAGGCCCAAAATCCACGAGCAGAATGCTACTGTTTAACGTAGCAAAGTCGTCCATCATGTATGCAGCACCAATATGGGCCGAGGCGACAACAAAAAAGAGCTACATAAAGGGTATAGAGTCCGACTACAGAATAGGAGCTCTTAGGGTAGCCTCCGCCTTCCGCACGGTCGCTACAGAGGCCATTCTGGTCATCAGTGGTATAACAAAGTCCCTTGAAAACTGGCAGCAAAGATGGGATAGGGCAGAAACCGGCCGGTGGACGCACCGACTCATCCCCAATATAGCGGCTTGGGTAAACAGACCACACGGCGAACTAACGTTCCATCTGACACAGGTGCTGAGCGGACATGGATGCTTTAAGGAGTATTTACATCGCTTCGGCCACGAGACAAGCCCAATCTGCGATACCTGCGGAACCGTGGAAAATGCCGAACACGCACTAACCACTTGTGTCAGGTTCGGAGAAGAGCGCCGAGGAGCTGAACAAATCCTGGGGACCCCGATCACAGTGGAGGGACTTGTTCCTAGTATGCAGGAGAGTCAGGATAACTGGACAGCTGTATGCAGTCTGGCTGCGGAAGTCACGACGGAACTGAGGCGGCTGGAACGCATAAGGAACGAGAGGTCCTAAACAGGCCAGCCAGCCTTGCGAAGCAATGCTTCACGGCAGTCCCGCAAGTCTGGATATCATATGTATATTTATATATTTATTTATTTTGTCTATGTATGTAATTTATGATTAAAAAAAAAAAAAAAACTAGAAGTGTATCCCACCGATAGATGAAATAGCCTGTGCAGCCAGCACCGGTCCCGTTCGGCGCGCCAAGCCGGACCACGGAAAAGTAAACCGACAGCTCTTCCAAGAGCTTCCAACATTACTTTTTTTTTATATAAATTTAAGCATCTGCGATGCATGTATAATATTAATAATATTTTACAGACCAGGCAGTTTCTAGCTGCGGGTCTTCATTTTTTTTTACCTAGGTAAATAAATACCTCCATAAAACAAAAAAAAAAACTATAAATGCCTAAATCAAGAAAAATAAGTAAAAAAAAAAGAGGAGGACAGAAAAATTTCCTAAATCTCAAGATAAAGGAATTAAACAGGCAACTTAATGATACAAAATCATACCCAGTACCATGGGTAGAGAACCTAAAAATTAAACAAGAATTAGAAAACACATATGTATAGGGAATTACAAGCTTATAAAAATAAACAGGACATGAAAGAAGCGAGGAAGACTAAGTGCCCTCCTGAATGTAAAGGACCTTTCGAAAACCCTAATTGTGAATATACATGTTTAAAAAAAATGATATACTTATGTAATGTACTGTAAAATTTTATAAATATGAAATTCTCATTTAAAAGCAATTCAATATCCAAAACAGACCTCACAAACGAGTGTAAGGATGCTCTCTGGCCAGGATACAACTCTCAGTCGGATCCAGGGCTCCTTTTACAAGAAATTTGTAAAGTCACTGAGACATAGGGCTAGAGAGTAATGTTCGCGCGGCGAACGACGATTTTTGACCAATTATCCCGAAGTGTTCCAGGACCTTTGAGGGTACGATAACATCAGAACACCAAGTCCTTCCGGGACTGGCTGGACCTTCGGGCGAGGCCGCTGCCGGATTCTATCGTGGTTGGCCGAGATGTGTGGTGCTAGGGATCAAGAATCCCACGGGCTGGACCTTCAGGCGAGGCCGCAGCCGGATTCTATTGTGGTTGGCCGAGACGCGTGGTTCGAGGGGTCAAGAATCCCACGGGCTGGACCTTCGGGCGAGGCCGCAGCCGGATTCTATAGTGGTTGGCCGAGGTACGTGATCCGAGGGGTCAAGAATCCCACGGGCTGGAGCTTCGGGCGAGGCCGCAGCCGGATTCTATCGTGATTGACCGGCTGGAAGCAAGTTTGATTAGTCGGAAGGATCTGCCATTCCGTTAAGATGTGGGATTAATAGGGCCGGTGAGAGGATCTTCCGTCTCACCGTCGGAGTTAATAAGATACGAAGGGATCTGCCACTTCGCGGTAGGATACGAGGAGAGGATGCGTGAGAGGATCTTCCGTCTCGCCGCGGGGGTTAGAAGGACACGAAGGGATCTGCCACTTCGCGGTAGGATATTAGAGGGGGATGCGTGAGAGGATCTTCCGTCTCACCGTCGGAGTTAATAGGATACGAAGGGATCTGCCACTTCGCGGTAGGATACGAGGAGAGGATGCGTGAGAGGATCTTCCGTCTCGCCGCGGGGGGTTAGTAGGACACGAAGGGATCTGCCACTTCGCGGTAGGATATTAGAGGGGGATGCGTGAGAGGATCTTCCGTCTCGCCGCGGGGGTTAGTAGGGCACGAAGGGATCTGCCACTTCGCGGGGGGTGGGGGGAACTAAGTAGGAGAATGAGGGGATCTTCCGCCTCACTACGCAGGCAGGTTAGTGGATGAAATTCAGTAGATCAGGATAACGTGTATGTATATGGTGCAAATAATTTACCGCTTCCAATTGGGTCATCAGTCGCCAACGGCCTGAATCACTCGGGGAACAGAGGGGTACGGGGTAAAAATAAAATGCATAACAATCCGGCTTGACGTTTCTTTTCGTACGAGTTCACTCAGTTTAATTCTTTGTTTTTAAAACGTCCCTGTGTTTCACTGCGCCGATTACACTGATTCACTAACCTTATTTCCTACCGACCGCGTTCTCTTTCACACGTGTTTTCTTTATTTACTTTGTCCGCGTGAGTTATAGTATGTAATTGTTAGTGGTGGTGGTAGTCATCCAATATTCAGATAAGATTTAAATAAACAGTTGATGTGTTCGCTTTGGTTGTTCCAACGGAATAATTTTATTGTGGCTTGAGATTCAAATCAAACCTCCGCCAAAGAATTTTATGTGTTTTACAATTATGTATGTGTGTGTAAGTAAATGCTAACAAAGTATTTTCTAGAGCTCTGCTGAGTGGGTGTCGTTTAGCAACATCCTGCCTTGTGCTGATGTTGCATTTCTTATGTCGGACAACGAACGGCCAGCTGCCGGTCGCTGTCCAGTTCAAAGAGGGTGGCACGGGGAGGTTTAGGCGGTGGCGTAGTCGATGGTACCGGTATGGTAACTCCTCCCCCCCTAGAATGGAGCGATGGCCACATCTGTGGTATATCCAGAGCGACATTGTGCAGAGAAGCATTGGGGGTGAAGATTGTTTTTGTTTTTCTAATTCTCCATATTACCAGTACTGTTATCGTTAGAAGCACCAACATACCGTATATTACAGAAAAATGTGTTTCCTGTACTTTTCCTGTGTACACTACTTTTTGAGGTTTCTCATATCTTCGAGATGTAAAACTTCTAGGTTTAACTCCTGCTTGGTGTTATTTATAAGTATCTGTTTACTTATTGCAGTGGTAAGTACTATATGGTCCTCTTTATGTTCCATAACTTGGCCATCATACTTTATGCCATTTATTTCGATCGAACAGTTTGCATATTTGATTGCTACTGCCCCCGATACTGTAATATCTTCTCCACACGTGTTGTTTACAGGTAAGTTCAAGGCGTTGAAAATGAATATGTGTCCATCCTCAGGTGCCAAAACCATTTCTCTCCCCTCTAGATTTACTGAATCGCATATTGGTGGTTTGTTCGTTAAAATCTTCCTCAAGCACTCCTTTCCTTTTATCTCAACACCCAACTCTTCACTCTCGCAAATAAAAGTTTCATGAACTTTTGAACATTGGTTGTTAAAAAGGCTTATTTTATACTTATTAATTGCTACATAATTTGGTATTACTAATAAATGTGTCCCATTAATTGGAATTGGTATAACATGATATAATTGATAGACATTTGGCTCAAAAATTGGAGCTCTTACCCTAAATATTATGTCTGTTTCATTTATTTGTGCCTGTATATTTATTAGTTCATATACTTGTTCATTTGAAACAATTTTGAGCCCTTGACTCTCGACAAACTGTATAATTCTATCTAATTCTGTCTCTGCTAAAATGAATTTAGGCACAATGCGAAGTTTTGCTAATAATATGCTCTCCGCAATATTGTTCAAGTGCACTGCTAACAAATCAATACTGTAACTTATCCTATTCAAATGCTGGAGCATATGTATTTCATTGTGCTCTTGTGTTAGTTCCTTAAATACGTTATTCTTATAATTTTTTATAAACAAATTTATATCTTCTTGCTCCTTATTTATATGCTTAGTAATTTTCGTAAACCTACTCAAGGTTTCCTGATAAAAGGTTCTTTGCTCGTCCGCTTCTTGTGTAAGAAACCTTGTTTCGTTTCTTAATTCTTTTAATCTATTTCCTATTTTCTCCTCATCGTACGCGTCCATATTTCCCGAAACTATTTTTATCATGCTTCCTAACCCATTAAAAATTCCTCTTTTGACCCTACTCCTTGGTCTAAGTATTTCTAGCTTCTCCTTTACCTGGTACAATTTTTCCTTGACCACCTGGACTGCCTCACCTGAGAATCTAACATTCTCTATGTCTAACAACGCGTTTTCAATCTGTGCAATATTACCTTCGTAGTCTTTAAAGTTTATTATATGGTCGAACGTCTTCGCTCCGACCATTACTCTTGCTTTTCCCAGTTCCATTTTTACGATCGCTTCTTCTCGTTTTAGTGTTTGCACGTCCATTGTCTGTCCATGGACCAATATGCACCTGTAACCGTGATTGATTAGTTTTCATTTTGTTTAATTCTTTTTTTAATTTTTTGATTTATGTATCTTTTGTTTCCTTTTTGTAACGAATGTAACCCCAGTATCGTCATCTACTGTGTGTTCCGTAAACCTAGGTGTTAGCTTATTTCTTCTATTCTCCTTCCTATGAACTACATCCCCTTTTTCCAACTCCATGGGTTCTTCTCTTCCCTCATTGAGTTTTCCCGTCCTTTCCTGTTTTTCTTTTTCCAACTTGTCCTTAACCTCCTTATACATTTCCTCCTGATAAGCATTTAACTTCCTTAAGTACTCATGCTCCGTATCAAAATTGATTTCCCGTTCAAAAACGTGTGTTCTCCCCGAGAACAATTCGAACGGCTTCAACCTCGTACTGGAGTGTATTGAGTTATTATACGTTAGGAAAACTTCATCTAAAATTTCCTCATGCTCATTTTCTAGTTTTAAGTCCTTCCTTGTTTTCATAATTATTCTATAAATTTCTGTCAGTGTTGAATGAACCCTCTCAACCGGTGAATTGCTGGACGATTGTTGAAACGACGTCACATGCAATTCAATTCCGTACTGCCTACAGAAATCCTTAAATAATGCCGAGGCATACTCTGCGCCTTGGTCACATATGATCTTTTTAGGAACACCGTACTGACTTATGAACTTCTTCTTTAACAATATTTAAACTATCTCTTGCCGGTATGGTGTACCCCACGGCAAACCTTGAAAACTTGTCTATTATTGTTATTACGTAGTTTTTGTTGATTGTGTATAAATCCGTATGAACGATGTCAAGTGGCTTGCACGGGGTTTCTGTATTTTGAAATACCACCTTTTGCGGTTGCCGATCATATTTCAATGTCTGGCAAGTTTCACACGCATTAATGACCTGTGTTACTCGGTTTTTCATAAATGGAAAATAAATGTCACGTCTCATCTTCCAAAACGTTTCATCTATTCCCCTATGATTACCTGAGGTATGATACCTTTCTATTTCTTTTCTTTGTTCACTAATATCTGTTATTTCCCGCATGAAGGTAAGACATCGTACTGCTTTATACAGTTTGCTCTTGCAAAAATAATTCTGAAACGCTTCTTCTACCTTTTTAAAAACTTCATCTGACGTGTATATCGCACACATCCTGTACGGTTTAAGCACTTCCCTAAGAATTTTTGCAATTTCCTCTTTTGTGAACTCCTTTTCGGTTATTGTCCTTCTTATTTTGTTCCTAAAAGGTGTCACCACTGTTCTGCCTGGTGTCGGTCCAACCTCAAATATTAACTGGATATTAAAGTCATTCAGTGGCTTTTCTGCCACATGAATGCTACTTAATTCCAGTTCACCTGTATGACCCGCACAAGTGGCCTGAGTTGACTCCAGTTCACTGTTGTGAACTTGTAGTTCGATTCTGCTCAATGCGTCTGCCACGACGTTTTGTGAGCCGTTTTTGTAGGTCACCTCGTAGTCATATTCCAATAGTTGCAGCTTCCACCTCACCAACTTAGAATTGGGTTCTTTAAATCCCATTAGCCAAGTTAGTGGGCGGTGGTCTGTGACTATTGTGAATTTGTGACCGAACAAGTACGGTCTGAAGTGTTTTATACCCCAAACTATGGCAAGCATTTCCTTCTCTACTGTGGAATAATTTACTTCAGCCTCATTTAACGTTCTGCTCGCAAATGCGATTGGGCGATCACTTCCCATTGCTCCTTGTGATAACACCGCACCAATAGCAAAATTGCTAGCATCTGTGGTCAAAATAAAAGGCTTAGTAAAATCTGGATATCTCAACAATGGGTCATTGCATAACAACGTCTTGCAATATTCAAAGGTTTTTGTATATTCCTCATCTATGATTATTTGTTGTTTCCCTTTTAGTCTCTTAGTTAATGGTTTGGTTATTCTTGCAAAATCTTTTATGAATTTTCTGTAATACCCAATGAGTCCAAGAAATGACTTTATTTCCTTTGGTGTTTTGGGCAAAGGAAAAAGCTTTATGGCCTCAATCTTCTTTGGGTTTGGTCTGACTCCTTCTTGTGTCACCACATGCCCTAAATACTCTATCTCCTTCTTTAAAAATTCTGACTTATCTGTTTGAAGTTTAAAATTTGCTCCATTTATTCTTTTAAAAACTGTCCTTAAGTCTTGCATGTGACTTTGTAAGGACGGGAAATACACAATTATATCATCCATGTAGACCAGACAAATCTTGCCTACCAACTCTCCCATCAGGTTATTCATCACTCTTTGAAACGTCGCCGGAGCATTTGTCAGTCCAAATGGCATCCTTACATATTCAAAATGCCCGTTATCTGTTGTAAATGCTGTTTTTGGAATGTCCTGTTTTTCCATCTCAATCTGATGGTACCCGCTAGCCAAATCTAATACCGAGAAATACATGGCCTTTCCCAGTTTATCAAGTACTTCGCCAATTACTGGCATCGGATACCTATCCTTCACTGTCTTCTCATTCAATTTCCTAAAATCGACCACCAATCTCCACTTTTGTTTTCCTGATAGGTCCATCTTCTTTGGTACTAGCCAAACTGGTGCACTCCAAGGTGAGTGACTGTGCCTAATAACTTCCTGTTTTAACAACTCCTGTATCTGATTCTTCATTTCTTCTGTTTGTTTAAATCCATATCTGTATGGCTTTTTATAGATAGGAATATCATCCGTTGTTGGAATTGAAGGAGTTACCGCATTGGTAAATGTCAACTGATATCCCTTTGTGTGAAAAATACTTGGAAATTCCGAATACAGTTTTTTTAGGCTTGCCGCCTCTTCTGTATTTAGATGCGACATATCCAATTTTGCGTGCCTTGCATCACCCCCGGCTAATTCCATTGTGTTCATTTCCCTGCTTACATACTCCTGTTTAAATGGTCTTAGCATTTCGATTTCTAAATAATCTTTGGAATCATATGCAGTTACAGCCAAAGGCTTTTCCAGGTATAATTTCTTTTCTTTCCCTGTGAAATTAACAACTTCCAGGTCGGCCTGTCCCTTCCTTGCATAATAAATTCCGCCAGTTATTTCTAACCCTTCTTCCACTAGTGTTGTTTGCATCAAAAATGAACCATTGTTTATTGAAACTGGTAAGGTGACAATTGTTTTAGTCGCCTCCTCCAGGAAATGTATGTCAGTGGCCCTATTGGGCTTCAAATGGACTTTAACTGTCCCTGTCTTAGTTCTTAATACGAGATTTTCTAAATCTAAACTTGCACCTAACTTAATTAATATGTCCATTCCCAATAATCCATCAAACCAGGAATGAAAATGAAATAAAAAGAAATCAAACGATTCCCCTTTTGCGATTTCCTGCAGCTCAATATCTTTTACATAACTGTTTATTTTATGGCTTCCTATTGGTGTTTTGATAACAAAGTTTTCTTCCAATTTTTGCTGTTGATCTTTACTAACTATTGCAGGATTTAAATATGAATTCGTAGCTCCCGAGTCTATTAATAATTTGAGTTCTTTTTCGTTCTTTCCTTTAACTACCACGTATGGTAATGTCGCCTGATGGGTATCCTTCCTTATATACCCTGTTTGTTTTTGGAGGCATTTTGACGAAAATTTCCTTCGTCATCAATGTTATTCAACTCTTGCTCCTCTGCTCTCTCTACTGTATTTAATTGCCCTGACTGCCATCGTTTGGCACTTCTAGGTCCAGTTGATGAATATTCTTCAATTTCTTGTTTTGGCATAATTGCCCTTCTATTATACCCTGAAGAATTAGAGGTCGACTGATCGTCATATCCTCTATTCCTGTTTTCTTCCCTATTCCACCTGAGGTTCCTATTATTTCCTCCTTGTTGCCTATATCCTCCATTATCTCTGTTAAAGTTATTATTGTACCCTCTGTTTCTATTATAACCAAAGTTCTGCCTGTTATATCCCCCTGCAGTACTGAAATTATTGTTCCTGGGTACCTCTTTAGACCGGTAATAAATGTCTCTCTCTTTAATCGCTATGCTTCCAAAAGCGTCTTCGGAACTCTTCCCCTGACGGCACTACCTAAATTGCCTTTTAGACCTGTTACAAACGCCTCCAGACACGTTTCCTCATATAATTTCTTCTTTGCCTGAATTGCGATGGGGTTTGTATCTGTCCTGTCTATAACATTACACAATGCCTTATGCACATCAGATACCTCCGAGTAAAATAATTCTACTGTTAATCTTTTATTTTCCAACTAGTTTAATTCCCTCAGTAAATCGGGTTCTGACCTCTTGTCTGCAAAATGGGCTATCAAAATTCTTTTAATTTCATCCCAATTTAATCCACAATTTGATTTTACTAAAATGTCATCGGCTTTTCCTTGGATTTTATTCCTTATTTGCCTAAGGATCATTAGTCCCATAGGTGTTTGATCCATTCCTCTAATCATTAAAAGGATCTCTTCTGCGTTTAACATAAACTCGTTTAACCTTTCTTTTTCTCCCATATAAACATGCATTGACCGAATCACATCGGAAATTTTTACTGTGCCTAACATTTCAAACGTTGCCTGTTGCATTCCTAAATTTTCCTGATGCGCCATTGTATCAGCTTCCCTGTTCTGTACTGCTCTAGAAGTTGAGTGCTCAAAATTTAATTGTTCCACTATCGTTGGCAAACTGGTAGCCTTTTTGATAACTTTACTTCTAGTCAGAGGCCTAAGTGACTCTTTAACTTTGCTGATTTTTGATATTTACAATTCTCTTTTGTTTACTCTTTAAATTATATATATATTTTTTTTCTTTGTTGCCTACGCTTATTTTATGTGTATATTGTATATTTATACTTATGTATATTTGTATGTATATATTGTATATATTGCTTCCTTAGCTTTTTCCTGATGTGTCTTTATAATTCCTTTCCCTTAGAAGTGATGTGTGTGTCGGTGTCTTTTATCTGTAAAATTTTGTTATTATCATTTGTTCAATTTGTTTTATAAAAAATTTTTTTTCTTTTTGAGAATGTATTGTGTTGGAAGTGTGTATGTGTTTTTTTTTTGTTACTTTTTTTTTTTATATACCCTTCTATACCCTTGCGCGATGCAGTGGTATCGGGTTCCCTTATATTTTTTTTCTAACATATACATATATTATTTTTATACCCGTTACTCGTAGAGTAAAAGGGTATATTGTATTCGTGCAAAAGTATGTAACAGCTAGAAGGAAGCGTTTCCGACCCTATAAAGTATATATATTCTTGATCAGGGTCACTAGCCGAGTCGATATAGCCATGTCCGTCTGTCCGTCTGTCCGTCTGTCTGTCCGTCTGTCTGTCCGTCCGTATGAACGCTGAGATCTCGGAAACTATAAAAGCTAGAAGATTGGCATTTTGCATGTAGATTTTAGAAGTTCCTACGCAGCGCAAGTTTGTTTCAAAATGGTGCCACGCCCCCTTTAACGCCCACAATCGCTTAGATACGATTTTAAAAATTTAAATATTTCGGAAAAGTAAAAATGCAGTTTTATTGTGTTTATCAATACCTATAGAAATGTAGAAGAAATTTTTCAAATCGGACCATTCGTTAAAAAGTTATGCGTGATCAAAGTTTCTATCTCCATCTCCCTCGCACTCCCTTTACCTGAGTAACGGGTATCTGATAGTCGGGGCACCCGACTATAGCGTTCTCTCTTGTTATATATATTTTTTTTCTAATATTATTGCTTAACCGTCACCCTTGCGCGATGCAGTGGTTTCCGATATGGCAACAATTTCTTCTTGTTTGTGTTTTGATTTATTCCCTTTTTTATTTAACCTTGAGATTCACCAAATACCCTTGCACGATGCAGTGGTCTTTGGGATTTCCCTGTTTGTTTACTTTTCTGTGATGTTGTCCATCGATTACCCTTGCGCGATGCAGTGGTACTAATGGCAACAACTAATAAAATGTTTTTTTTTTCTACGTTTTCTTTTATTTTTCTTGCGTCGTGCTGAAGCTAACTGGAATTCCTGCGCGATGCATTTATTCCAGCCACGAGCGGACAGTCACTTGCAATAGATATTTTCTTTTAATCTTTTTTTTTTTTTTTTTTTTCATTTATTGACCGGCAGAGTATCCAACCAGCGACCTGGGTTTCCTTCCCCAAGCTGCATGTTTGATGTTCGCGTCCAACATCGAACCTTCGAACTTCATACTCGCAACTCACTCCGTCGAACTATATGGTTCGATGACGTTGCAGGTCGCCAGGTTGCGTTGCAACGAGATTCACAGTCAACACATTATTTAATTAAATTTATTCTTGCCAATTTTCTTTGTTTTTGTTTCATTTTATGCCTTTCAATTTTATCGTTATTGTATATGTGCACCCTTTCTTGTTTTTATTTACACCACACACCTCACTTCCATCACATCACTATTTTAACTTACTGTTGCATATAAATTATAAAAATAATCGTTTTCATCATTTCGGTCCTTCTCAGTTCTCCGGGTATGGTGTGTCCTTTTTCTCCTTCCGGCTGATAGGTCCGGCTGCGCCAGTTATAGTATGTAATTGTTAGTGGTGGTGGTAGTCATCCAATATTCAGATAAGATTTAAATAAACAGTTGATGTGTTCGCTTTGGTTGTTCCAACGGAATAATTTTATTGTGGCTTGAGATTCAAATCAAACCTCCGCCAAAGAATTTTATGTGTTTTACAATTATGTATGTGTGTGTAAGTAAATGCTAACAAAGTATTTTCTAGAGCTCTGCTGAGTGGGTGTCGTTTAGCAACATCCTGCCTTGTGCTGATGTTGCATTTCTTATGTGGGACAACGAACGGCTAGCTGCCGGTCGCTGTCCAGTTCAAAGAGGGTGGCACGGGGAGGTTTAGGCGGTGGCGTAGTCGGTGGTACCGGTATGGTAACTCGTGCGCGACCGATCGCTTCGAAGTCCAAGAGCCGAGAGAGTGCCGGAAATCGCCGTGTGACCCTCTCATCCTTTTGGACCTTCCTCACCCAGGAAGGTTTGGTATTCTCTATATTTTCCAGTATTTTCCTCTATGGTTGCCACCTCGGGCGGGTGGTGCGTAACCAAACTAGACCTATTTTGGTTTTATACCCAAATATCCGTAAGATCGCTTAACCATTACTAAATTATAATACTTCATTTTATATCTCTTACATACTAATGGTAATAATGTGAAACTTAGATTACTATTGCTTAAATATATATTGTGGCGGCCTAGCCGTCAGGCGGGATCGTCACACCCCCCCTTTCCTACCGGGGGCTGATGATGAACCGCCCGTCGCTCTTCACGGTGACGACGTAGTGCCAATCCAGCTCCTTAAGGGCGAAGCGAACGCGGTGTCCTCGTCCGGCTTGTTCGGCCGCCCTCTCGGCGATCAGACGAATGGCCGATGTCGGCAATCGCCGCAGTTCGCCCGTCCCAATCCAACCTTCAGGTAACGGGGCTAACTCGTCTCGAGGTACCTCCGGAGTTGCTATGGATGAGGTCAACTCCTCCATGAACGACCCGTCCCAACCGGTCCCCTGGATCTCGATCAAGACCTGATCGAGAACTCCGTCCTCCCATTCGGTCAGTGGTGCTCCTGGCGGTGCGCAGATCGGGGATTGGTGTGACGTCGATTGGACCGCAACGTCGTCCTCCTTGGCCTCGTCCGTCGGGTCCGGGTCTGCCGTACTGGCCTCTGCTGCCTCCGAGTTCTGGAATACCCGGCGGAACAGGGGGCGATCTTCTACCCCGTCCTCGCTGTCGGTCGCCAACTCGCACTCCATAAAATATTTCACGTGGTGATTCCCGTGGTGCGAACTCACGCGGCAACGCTTCGTCTCCTGCCCTCCGGTCTCCCGTGGTGAGCGCCGTAGTCCGACCGGGGATGTCTGGACCGCCTGGACGCGAGTCTCCCTCGGCGAGCGTTGTCGGCAAGTTGGCGACGTCTGGACAGACCGGGCACGGGTCTGCTTCGGCGAACGCTGCCAGCAAGTCGGGGATGTCTGCGTTTCCTGCGTGCGGGTCTTTTTCGGCGAGCACGACGGCCGACGGGGGGACGTCGGGACCTCTGCCTGGGGACAGAACGTCGCGTCCCAATCCAGAGCGGGGGGGTAGCGGTGGTGATGGAGGTTCGTCCACGTTAGGACCTTCGGCGTGTATCCAGGGTGTCTTAAACACGACCGACTTGACCTCGATGCGCATCATCGCGACATGCCCTTCCCAGCGGCTGACTTGGTCTTCGACCGTACGATGACACGAGTGTTCAATGGAGGGACTCGGTGTATCGCGGGTGACCGCCTCGAGGATCTCTCCTGGTCCACGGCTGTTCGTCGTCTCCTCGCGGTGCGTAATACCCTGGCCCCTGTGAGCGACGATCTCTCGTGTAATCCTGAGGCTCGTCGCGTTCGTCGCTGTCGCTCGCGTTGCTGGAGTCGTCCTCGACGTTGAACGCTGCCGATGGTCGATCGGGTCGTTGTGTTTCGCCGGGTTTAGGGCTCCACATGCCCGCAAACCGCGACCCACCTGTACCCCCAGGCTCGTCGGAAGACTCAGCGCCGCCGTGTGGGTCTTCTTCACCTTGGCCATCGTCGGTAACCTGGTCCTCTGCGATCTCTCCCTCTTCGTCTCCCGATGTGTCCGAATCTCCTCCGCTGTATCCTTCCGCGACCCACTCGTCGCGATCGGAAAGGTCGTGCTGAAAAGATTCGGTATCGTCGGAACCATCCGACAACTCGATTACTTCTTCCATCTGAAAGCGGAGACTAAACTTATAGATACGAGACCCTTATTGATTAAGCTCCCTACCTATCGGTGCAGTGAAACCTCTACTTAGAATACTTAGATAATAACATAGGGTGTGTTAGTACAATTCAGCTTAGAAATTATCGTATGACCTTGTATCCTACTTAACCTCTCGTGTCGGCTCCCTGGGTAGCTTCGTCATCTTCTTCTGCGGCCGCATTCTCGAAGTCCTCTGAGTAATAGGGTTTCAGTTGGCTGATGTTGGCGGATCGTGAACGTCTTTCCCCGGGGCGTCGTAAGAGAACAAGGTTAGGGGATGTGAACCTCATTACAGTGTAGGGACCGCCATATTTGGGGGCCAATTTGGCGGCGAAACCTTCGGCTGCCTTCGAGAGGGGATGTTGGCGTACCCACACTTTGTCACCGGGCTTCGGTCTCCACTCACGGCGTCGAAGGTTGTAATGACGTGCTTGCTCTTGGGAAGCACGTTGGATGTTGGATCTGACGATGTCGAAGATTCCTCTGAGTTGGAGCGCTTTTCCTGCGGGGTCCTTAGATATCACCGCCGATCCAGGGGTGACCTCGTCGTATAACATAGTAGGGAGTCTGGGTTCGCGTCCTTGCGTCAGAAAGGCGGGACTGTATCCCGTCGAGTCCGATACACTTGCGTTGATGGCGAGCGCTATTTCCGGTAACAGCTCGTCCCAGGAACTTTGGTCTCCCTCGGTGAGTTGGACTATCATCGTCTTGACAGTCCGATTCGTCCTCTCGGTAGGGTTCTCTTGTGGACAGTATGGGGCAGTATATTGGACCTCTACCCCTATCGTGCTGAAGTACTCTTTCAAAGTGCGACTGGTGAATTGAGTACCATTATCGCTGACGAACTTCCGAGGGATGCCGACCCGACCCAGTATCCGTTCCCGGAATGCCTTCTGAACCTGGGCGGCGGTAGCTTTCCGTAACGGGATCAATTCCACCCACTTGGAAAAGATGTCATGAAAAACGAGGAGCATGGTGTTTCCGTGCTTTGACCGAGGTAGCGGGCCGACAAAGTCTGCGCATAGAACGTCAAACGGTTCGCTTGTTACGCGGGTTAGCATTTTGCCTGCCGCCTTCGTCTGGGCGGTTTTAAACTTCTGGCACGACTCGCAGCGCTGGACGTAACGCTTCGCGTCCCTAAACATGCCGGGCCAGAAATACCTCTGAGATAGTCGAGAAACGGTTTTTCGGACGCCCAAATGTCCAGCCGTGGGCGCGTCGTGGCATTCTCGGAGGACTCGGACCCTGTTTGAACTAGGGACGCACAGTTTCCACGGGAAGTAGTCCTCGTCATCCGCTCTATGTCCCAAATTCCGGTATAGTTGTCCATTTTCCGTCATGTAGTCTGAGAACTTCTCGGGGCACTCTCTTATCTTAACTTGCATACCTTGGATCCATTTACAGGGTGTCTCCAACTCGGTCATCTGTTGCAAGACTTCACAGGGTTGCCGGGATAACGCGTCCGCCACCACGTTCAATTTGCCTCGGCGGTACCGCACGTCGAACTGGAATTGTTGCAACTCCAGCGCCTATCTGGCTACCCGACCGGAGGGGCTTTCGATGGAGTTCAACCATTTGAGGGCTAGGTGGTCGGTAACCACTTCGAACCGATACCCTTCCAAGTAGCACCTCATTTTCCTAATGGCCCATATGATGGCCAGACACTCTTTTTCCGTCGTCGTATAATTGCCCTCCGTGGCCGTGAGTCGACGGCTGGCGTACGCGATGACCCTCTCCTGGCCCAGTGGCGGATCTAGGGGGGGGCGAAAGGGGCAAGCGCCCCGGGCGCCAAGTCTAAGAGGCGCTAAATCGAGTCCGACTAGCTATATATGTTTCGAGAATTCATATTTTCCGCGGCGCTGCGCATGTAACGCTCCCTATAGAATACAAGTGTAAGTGTTTTATGATGTGATCAAAAGGAAAAGGGACGCTCGAAACGTCATAATAAACTTTCTTGCTTAAGCCCAGTATCCAGATCGACGAAAACCGTACGCCAGTCATGAGAGAGAGCGAGAGGCAAATAGCTGGCGTTCATTTTTCGTCGGGCCTTTTTTTCACGTCGGTCCACAGATCGACGAAAAAAATACCAGAAAATTCTATAGCGTTGCCAGTCTGCGGAAATGAACTTTGGGTGAACCCTAGCGAAAAGATTAAAAAATTTAATCTTTTGACGTGCGCTTCTCACTGAACATTATAAGAAATGGAGGGAAAAAATCAAAAAACTCACAAAAGTCGATTGAGGACAAAATAACATTAATACTATATGGGGTGCCTCTTGTCAGAGCAAAATGTTTTTTAGGTCTAGAATGTACGAAAAAACACAATAATAGTGCAGCTATGTATTTTAAATTAGCAAATAATTATCAGTAAATTAAAAAAAACAACTGTTAAATTTAAATTGTATTGTTTTTTAATTTGGTCACACTGGAAAGATTAAAGTTTTTACGATCTGGATACTAGGCTTTAGAGAGAGAGAGAGAGTGCGAGCAGTATACATACGTGTTAGGCTATGAGCGCGTTTGTTTACATACATTCCAATCAAGGCAGTGTTTTTCTATTGCAACATTTAATCAAGGTACTTATGCTTCGATGTTATTTATCAAATATTATTCACTGAACCTTCCATTTCTTGATGTTCTAAAAATATATTTCTACTATTTCAAATTAGGCGTGGAAAACACAAAAATGAAACGAATAAAACCAAGTGGTGCCCAGTTCAAAAAAATCCGACCAAAAAAACAGCACACCGAAAATTTGTCTAAAGAATTTATGTTAAATTACGTGAAAAGTCATAACAAGGAAACCTCAGACACCTCAAATAATCCTTCGGTTTCTGGGTCAAACCTGGAAAATCCAACACAGCATGTTATAGACGAGTGTACAAGCGATATTGAAAATGAGGTATGATGAAAGGTTGTGCAATATTTGGAATATGTTGTAATTTTTTTTTTAAATGAACCAAATAGATTTTTTATTCAGGTTGAATCTTTATCAAAGGAGATTCCAAAGATAGAAAACGCTGGACAATCATCTGTTGGAGTTGATAGTGAAAAACAACATGTAATAAGTGTTGAAGAAAACGTGGTATGAAATGTTTCTAATATTTAAAAGCCAGATAACATTAATATGAAAGTGTGAACAATATTTTTGAGTGACTGATTTTTTCTAGGAGACTGTTTTATCACAGGAAAATACAGGAACAGAGAATATCGAACTATCTATAAACAAAGACATAGGTTCTTGGCCCAAGAAAATTTCACAATCGTTTCGTGATTTGATTGTCAATACTGGAACAGAATCTCTACAGAATAAAAATGGTCCATTTCATCAAGATGATTCTGGAAGATCATTGAATAAGGCTTGGTTTCAACGAACACATAAAAATGGCGAAAAAACTGAAAGAACCTGGATGTGCTATTCTGTTACGAAAAAGGCATTATTCTGTCTGTGCTGCAAGTTGTTCGGAACAACGTTCTCCTGCAAAATCTACCAGAGTAGTTTCAGCAATGAAACTGGTTTTTCATCATGGAAGAAACTGAATCCTCGAATAGAAAAACATGAAAGTAGCAGAGCTCATCGTTCCTCGTTTCTAGAATGGAAGGACATGGAACGCTCTTTGAAGAAGGGAGGACTTCTCGACGATCGTCTTAAACAGCAGATTCGAAATGAAACAAAAGTATGGAAGGATATTCTCGAGCGTATTATTGCCACAATACAAACACTCGCACAGCAGAATTTGGCACTCAGAGGACACCGAGAATCCGTTTCTGAAGATCAAAATCCAGGAAATTTCCTTGCTCTTATAAAATATCTGAGCAAATTTGATACTGTGATGAAAGCTCACGTGGAATCGGTTTCTGCTAATAAGGGACATCTATCATATTTTTCTCACAACATTCAGAACGAAATCATTGCGCTGCTAGGCAACAAAGTTAGAAAATCCATCATAAATGCCGTTAAAGATGCGGTATACTACAGCATTTCTTTTGATACAACTCCAGATTCTAGTCATGAAGAACAAATGGCTCAGATCATTAGATACGTTGAAGTGAAAAAGAATTCTGTTGAGATTAAAGAATCATTCATCGATTTTATCCCTCTAAAGATAAAAGATGCAGAAGGAATGACAAATGAAATCTTGAGTAAGCTCGAAAATGATGGGTTAGATGTCAATACGATAATCAAGCAACAATGGCTGGTACTCGTTCTGGGGTGCAGCAAAGAATCTTAGATCGGAACCCATTGGCAACATTCATTCCTTGTAATAATCATTCGCTGAATTTGGTGGGAGTGCATGCAGCTCATGTTAATGCCCAGGCAGTTACATTCTTCGGAACAGTGGAACGAGTATATACCTTCTTTTCAAAATCGACTCATAGATGGGATGTCTTGAAACAACACGTCACAATCACAGTCAAACGTCAGTCTGATACTAGATGGAGTGCCAACGCAGCAGCTGTAAATACTTTATCTACCCAACTTGATGAAGTAATAACAGCTCTGGAAATACTCCGAGATACCTCTTCTGAAACCGTGGACACAAGACAAGATGCAGCACTTGTCATTGGTGCTGTTGAAAAATTTGATTTCCTTGTTCTGCTCCTCTTATGGGCAGAGATCCTCCCTTCTATTGCCAGAATGCAGAAAATGTTCCAAACCAAAGGGATCACCATCTACGAAGCGACAGAATTACTTGAGACATTGTCAGACCACACAAAAGAGTGGAGAGTTAGTCTTTGCGACACAGTCATATTGAAAGCTAAAAAACTGTGTGAAGAAATGGGCGTAACGATTTCGAAGAGGAGAATCAAGAAACGTAAGATGCCAGGTGAACTTGCTGATGAAGCTGCGCTCGATACCTACGAAGAAACAAGACGCTTTTTAGTTGAAATTTTGGACAGCCTTTTAATCGAAGTTTCTACTCGTTTTGCTAGCTTGAGAGTACTGAATGAGCGCTTCGGATTTTTCTTCAACTTCAAAGAATATCTTGATGACGATAAAGAAGTTTTGAATAGAAAACTATTGGAAGTTAACGATAAATGCAAATCATTAGCTGAAATTTATTCTAATGATTTAAATGGTACGGAATTGTTTCACGATATCAAAGATGTAATTTTTCTTCTGAAAAGGGCCAATAAAAAGGGAGAAAGTCTTGATCTCACTCCAAAAGGAATACTATTGTATATTTCATCGTTGGGGTTAGAGGCGTACAAAACACTTGTGACGGCATTGAAAATTTTGCTGACTCTACCATTGTCCGTGGCTTCGTGTGAGTGATCATTCAGTAAACTGAAATTGATAAAATCTTATCTACGCACAACCATGAACCAAGACAGGCTGTCAAATTTAGCTATACTATCTATCGAAAATGAAGTAGCAGCATCACTCGACTACAATGATATTATTGCTGAATTTGCGGCAATCAAGGCCAGAAAAGTTATATTCTAAAAGTAATATTTTTTGTCTTGCAAAAACACAAATAATAATGTTTTTTCCGTTGTAACTGACAAAATAATCGATATGAAATACAATTCTTCAAACATATAAGCTTTTAATAATTAATAACCTATTTACACTTAAAATACTCCTAATGTTATTCGTACAGCAAATAGGGAGGGGCGGAATTTTTTGCTTTGCCCCGAGCGCCAGCAACCATAGATCCGCCACTGTCCTGGCCTTCGATATCCTGCGACAAGACTGCCCCTAGTCCCACGTCGCTAGCGTCCGTTTGCAACACAAACGTCTTGTCGAAGTCGGGACATCCTAACACGGGGGCGGTGGTTAACCTCCTTTCACCTCCTCCAGCGCACTCTGTTGTTCGGGACCCCACGACCACTTCCGGCCTTTCTTTAACAGGGCGGCTGTCCTTGGCCATGGGTATTTGCCAATAACCGTGCTTAAGTCCAGCGTCGAAATGTATCGGGCTTGGCGTAGCTTCTCCAGAATGTGGTTGATCCTGGGGACGGGGTACGCGTCGGGTACTGAGTGAGCGTTCAATTGCCTATAATCAACACACATGCGCCATTCACCCGTCTTCTTTTTGACCAACACTATGGGTGCGCTATGTGGACTCCGTGACGGTTCGATGGCGTCTTCGCGGAGTAGTTCGTCCACTTGGGTGTCGATCACGCTCTGCATTGCCGGATTCCTTGGGTAGTTCCTCTGTTTCAAGGGTTTATCGTCTCGCATTATTATCCGATGCTCCGCCACGTGTGATACGCCTTGAAGCTCCTTGAAGCGCCAACTCGCGAGTGATGAATTCCCGCTGGTCGGGTCTCAGATCATCCTCTTCCGCCGTTGGTTCTTCGCCCTCTGCTTCGTCGATTTCATCCGGAAAGTCCTCCAAGGCCCTTCCCGGTCCGTCGTGCCTCCCGGTCCCGTCTCCTCCATCGTTCTTTAATTCTCCTGATGGGGCCATCTGACGCATGATCCGGTTGTGTGCGGGGACCTCACTCTGCTCTGTATACCTGGTGTCCTTATCGTCGGGTTCCTGACCCCCTAGAACCGTCATACTCCTTCCTTCGAGTATTTCCGAGTTCGTATCCTCTGTTGACATCCGATCGACTTTGCTCGGCTGCAGTCGGGGGTCTTCCACCGACGGGCGCAATTTTACCTTTAAGGTAGCTTCTCCGCACTGTATCCGCGTTCCCATTGCCGCCAAGAAATCCATACCTAATATCACGCGATCCAACATGGTTGGCATCACCAAGAATGGCATCCACACTCGGGTGCCAGCTAACTCCACGCGTGTACGCCATAGCTTCTTCACTGCCAGGCTTGACCGATCAGCTAACGCTATCGTAGTGATGATCTCCTGCATCTCCTCAGGTCTTGCTGCCATACGAGCGTACCCTTCACTCGCAAAGCTCCTCGACGCTCCTGTATCCACCGTGGCATCCACCCATCGGCCTCCGATCTGCACGGAAGCAGTGATCAGGCCGTTGCTTATCCTTAATGGTGGGTTTCTTGGTGCCGGGCTGTTACTGCATTCGTCTCCGCTGCGCCCGCATCTCGGCGAAGACGTTGTTCGTTTCCCGGGGCATCTCGGCGACAACAGTCGACGGTCAATGTGTTCCTTCGACCGCAGTCCCAACAAAAGTTCAGACGTGGGTTAGTACAACCCCGCCTACAGTGACCGACTTCTCCACATCTACTACAAGCTCGCTGTACGTCGACGTTCGAGAGGGGCTGTCTGATCATTCGGTGAGTTGCATTCCCTCCTTGAACGGGTACCCCGTGGTCTCGAAAGGGGTTCGGCGTCAGACGGGCGTTGGCCCTATCCCGGTCTGCAGTCACCGTCCTAGGAATACCTGCGCGACTCGACGTCAGCTGCCTCACACTTTCGTATTCCGTTGCCATTTGGGTTAATTGCTCCAGCGTCGCGAACTCGTGGCGTCTTATATACAGACGATATTCTGGTGCCATATTTTCGTAGATCCGATAGAGTTCTTCTTCCTTTTGGTATCCGGCTTGCTGCATCTTGGTCCTCAACTCGACCAAATATTCCTTAAATGTCTCATCCGCTTCCTGGATGTGGGCTCGGATTTCGTCCTCTAGTCGCTCGAAGTAACGTGGGGGCAGGAAGAAACTTAAGAACTCGGCGCGAAACTCTGCCCACGTAGCTGTCTGTAAGCGGCTCGTGCGGAACCATCGCGCTGCCCTACCTTCCAAAATCTCTGACATGGCGCGGGGTACTTCCTCCTGGTTGATCCCGTAGGTTGCTATCTTCTCTTCAAGTTCAGCGATCAAGGTCAGCGGGTCCGACATCCCGTCGAATCGTAGATTCCATTTATGCATCCGCTCGGCTAGTAAATGACGAGGAAGAGTGATAATGAGTGGAACTTCTGACTCTGGCGGCTTCGACACGCCATGATTTCCGAGTGATGAGGCGATAAAATCTCGTGACGTGCCGGGATGGACACCTCGATAGCTTGTCAGTCTTCCGGGAAAACTAGGGCCGGCGAAATATGGAGCCTGGTCAACTTGGGTTATCTTGGCTCCCGGCATGAACCCTTTGTCGCCTCCTAGGCGGTTCGGAGTGACGGCTCTCGAACTGTACTGCTCCTGTAGTTGAGCGAGTCGTTTCCACACCGATTCTGGAAACGATCCTGTGCTTACGAGTGTAGCGAACGCCTTCTGCGTTTCTGCTAGGGTGCCGTCGGCGCTAAACCCGAACTCGAGTGCTAGAGCGGCTAAGTCATCTTTACGCCGAGCATAAATCCATCGTACTCCTACGCCTGGATTTTCTATCGAATCGGCTTCCTCGTACTCGCCGTCGGACTCCTTCGTATTAGCCATGGTTTATTGTAATACGTGAAACTTCCTCCTTTTCCTTTGCTTTTCTTTTTCCTTTGCCTTTCCTTTTGCTCTCACAGTTGTAACACTCGGCAGGGGCGCGATCCTTCGGGATAAAGATCTTTATCTTAGTGGGTCTTTAGGCCACTTTGGTGTTGCTCTAGTTAGCCTCAATGTCCCTGCTCGGGCGCCATTTGTAAGGATGCTCTCTGGCCAGGATACAACTCTCAGTCGGATCCAGGGCTCCTTTTACAAGAAATTTGTAAAGTCACTGAGACATAGGGCTAGAGAGTAATGTTCGCGCGGCGAACGACGATTTTTGACCAATTATCCCGAAGTGTTCCAGGACCTTTGAGGGTACGATAACATCAGAACACCAAGTCCTTCCGGGACGGAAAATTCCACGGGCTGGACCTTCGGGCGAGGCCGCAGCCGGATTCTATCGTGGTTGGCCGAGATGTGTGGTGCTAGGGATCAAGAATCCCACGGGCTGGACCTTCGGGCGAGGCCGCAGCCGGATTCTATTGTGGTTGGCCGAGACGCGTGGTTCGAGGGGTCAAGAATCCCACGGGCTGGACCTTCGGGCGAGGCCGCAGCCGGATTCTATCGTGGTTGGCCGAGGGGTCAAGAATCCCACGGGCTGGACCTTCGGGCGAGGCCGCAGCCGGATTCTATCGTGGTTGACCGGCTGGAAGCAAGTTTGATTAGTCGGAAGGATCTGCCATTCCGTTAAGATGTGGGATTAATAGGGCCGGTGAGAGGATCTTCCGTCTCACCGTCGGAGTTAATAGGATACGAAGGGATCTGCCACTTCGCGGTAGGATACGAGGAGAGGATGCGTGAGAGGATCTTCCGTCTCGCCGCGGGGGGTTAGTAGGACACGAAGGGATCTGCCACTTCGCGGTAGGATATTAGAGGGGGATGCGTGAGAGGATCTTCCGTCTCGCCGCGGGGGTTAGTAGGGCACGAAGGGATCTCCCACTTCGCGGGGGGTGGGGGGAACTAAGTAGGAGAATGAGGGGATCTTCCGCCTCACTACGCAGGCAGGTTAGTGGATGAAATTCAGTAGATCAGGATAACGTGTATGTATATGGTGCAAATAATTTACCGCTTCCAATTGGGTCATCAGTCGCCAACGGCCTGAATCACTCGGGGAACAGAGGGGTACGGGGTAAAAATAAAATGCATAACAATCCGGCTTGACGTTTCTTTTCGTACGAGTTCACTCAGTTTAATTCTTTGTTTTTAAAACGTCCCTGTGTTTCACTGCGCCGGTTACACTGATTCACTAACCTTATTTCCTACCGACCGCGTTCTCTTTCACACGTGTTTTCTTTATTTACTTTGTCCGCGTGCGCGACCGATCGCTTCGAAGTCCAAGAGCCGAGAGAGTGCCGGAAACCGCCGTGTGACCCTCTCATCCTTTTGGACCTTCCTCACCCAGGAAGGTTTGGTATTCTCTCTATTTTCCAGTATTTTCCTCTATGGTTGCCACCTCGGGCGGGTGGTGCGTAACCAAACTAGACCTATTTTGGTTTTATACCCTTAACCATTACTAAATTATAATACATCATTTTATATCTCTTACATACTAATGGTAATAATGTGAAACTTAGATAACTATTGCTTAAATATATATTGTGGCGGCCTAGCCGTCAGGCGGGATCGTCACACGAGACAGAAAAAATACCCAATATGGGATTAGTAGACGTTAAGTCAGTGGATTCCACTGCTAACGTAATAAATAAAATTGAATCACAAAATATTGATTTCAAATTAACGAATATTCTACTATCAATAATTGTTTTCTTTATGAGCGCATATATTTTATAAAAGGCCTATATGTTCCACAACAAATGTGTATCAAAGAGAAAGCCAGACTAATGATCTGGATAAAATCTAATTTAACAAGCGCCAAACAATTATTAATAATATAATACAAAAAAAAAAGAAATTAAAACAGAAAATTAAATTTTAAACAAAAATTGTATATGTAAGAGAATTAAAATACCCGTTTAAAAAAAAGAAAATTATTAAAATAAATACAACAGAGTGCCTTAGAGTGACATTGGCTAACGAGCCAAATTTTGAGAATAGGGTATTAGCCTTAATTAGGAACAGAGCAGAGCCTCTTTTAATTGCAGATTTTGAGTACAAATATATGAATAGGTACGATCTTGAATTCTCTCCAATTATTCATTGCAGCAGAACGCAAAAGGCCATAGTACTGTCTACCGTGAGAAACTGTAAAGTATTCTCCGAAATCGACATACACCTAGTCTTAGGACATATTAACGTGCTAAAAATAATGCACAATGAATGACTAAAAATTAAATATGGAATGAGAGCAGTTAATACTCCATATCCGAGAATTAAAAGAAACATTTGAAAAGTCTTACAAATGTGTAAGCCAAAAAAGGCAAACACAAAAAGAAACAGTAGATAAACATGCAAAAATTCTTGTAGACTCTTACAATCAGGAAAGAACCCTAGTGCATGAAAATAGGGAAATAATTAACAAAACAAACTTATCAAAATTATCCAAAATATTGATAGGGTTGCGGGCAAACCTAATAACTGTCAAGGATAAGTATGATTTAAAAATATATATCCCGACAATTTTGAATACGCCTTTAACATTAGACCAACAAAAAGCCCTAGCAGAAGAAGAAGATTCAGATACAAGCAAAGATATCGAAATAAATGAAAAAGATCTACACGATCTCTCAATCCCTGCATTTATTACAGCAGTAGAGTCAGAAACAGAAGAAGGCGAAAATATAGATTCAGATACAAATATAGTAGAAACAAAAGAAAACATAATGGCAGATCCAGCTGCCCAACATGTCAAGTGCGATTCCGGAATTTAACGGACAAAAACTACACTTGCATAGATTTGTAACAGCTTTGAAGCTGGTTGACCTGACAAAGGGAACGTTTGAAGATTTGGCTGTAGAAGTCGTCAAATCAAAAATTGTAGGATCTACACTATATAAGGTTCAAAATGAACTAACGATAAAATCAATAATCCAAAAACTGCAAGACACTATTGTCGGTGAAACATCTGACGTTGTCAAAGCAAAAATGGGTAAAACAAGCCCAAAAGGCAAAACAGCAGAAAAATTTACAAATAAAATAGACAACCTACGAAAGCTCCTTGAAGCTTCATACATTGACGAAGGACTACCGCCTGAACATGCCGACAAGTTCAGCACAAAGGAAGCTATAACCACAATGATCAAAAATTGTGAGCATGGCCGACTTAAGACTATCCTAGAAGCTGGCAACTTTTCAACAATGAAGGAAGCCGTCACGAAGTACATACAGTGTAGTACTGAGATGACAGGCAACGCCAACTCGATCCTATACACACAAAAAGGAAACAACTATCGTGGTAATAACTTCAGAAATAATTATCGCGGTAGGGGTAACAACAGAGGTAATTATCAAAATAGTGGATATTACCAAAACAATGGTTATAACCAAAATAACGGTTATAACCGAAACTATAATAACCAGACCAACAATAACTACAGAGGTCGTGGTAATTATAGAGGAAACAACCGTTGTGGAAACAATAATGGATATAACTCCAAGAACAACGCCAACGGTAATAACAATACCAATACAAACGCAAACAGACAAAATAACAACAATAATGTCCAACAAGTACAAACAACTTCGGAAAACCAATAAAGACCCTTAAGATAAAAAACCCAGTAAAGAATTCGGTTCACACTATCAATCTTAACTTCAATCTTTTTATACCCTTGCAGAGGGTATTATAATTTTGGTCAAAAGTGTGCAACGCAGTGAAGGAGACATCTCCGACCCTATAAAGTATATATATTCTTGATCAGGATCACCTCCTGAGTTGATATAGCCATGTCCGTCTGTCCGTCTGTCTGTCCGTCTGTCTGTCCGTCTGTCTGTCCGTCTGTCCGTCCGTCTGTCTGTTTATACGCAAACTAGTCTCTCAGTTTTAAAGATATCGAACTGAAACTTTGCACACACCCTTCTTTCCTTTGCACGCAGTATATATGTCGGAACGGCCGGGATCAGCCGACTATATCCTATAGCTGCCATATAACTGATTTATCGGAAATGCCATAACTTTGGTGTTTGTAAAGTTAGGAATAGGGATTTTCTATGGGTTTTATATTTGGTTAGTCAATCCGACCTAAGGATCGGCCGACTATATCCTATAGCTGCCATATAACTGATTTATCGGAAATGCCATAACTTTGGTGTTTTTATTCCCGTTACTCGTAGAGTAAAAGGTAGAAGGAAGAAGGTAGAAGGAAGCCTTTCCGACCCTATAAAGTATATATATTCTTGTTCAGGATCACTAGCCGAGTCGATCTAGCCATGTCCGTCTGTCCGTCTGTCTGTCCGTCTGTCTGTCCGTCCGTATGAACGCTGAGATCTCCTAAACTATAAAAGCTAGAAGATTGGCATTTTGCATGTAGATTTTAGGAGTTCTTACGCAGCGCAAGTTTGTTTCAAAATGGTGCCACGCCCCCTCTGACGCCCACAAGCCACAAGCTGTGGCCACAGTTTTGATGCTGTTATGAAAATTTTAATTGATATGTATTTGTTTCGTCAATACCTATCGATTGGGCTAATAAAAGTTTGCCACGCCCACTCTAACGCCCAAAAACTCATTAAACGCTTAAGCCTGGCTAGCGCAATACAATAGCGCCATCTAACGGATGACTTTGGAACAGCTGGCCCAGGTGCTCAACAGAGTCAACGTTAATTCTCGATAAGGATTTGTATTAAAGGAAATTGCGATGATTTTTATTTGTCAATACCGAACTATATCCCAAGAACTATGCAAATCAAATCAAGTTAGCCAAATTGGAGGTCAGAGTCAAACAATGGCGTATGTGTGTATGCTGTTGCAGGACAAAAACTGCCTGCGCTAAAGCAGCGCTGGTGCTGATGCTCGTGCTGTAAAGCTGCCAGCGCTAAGAGAACGCCTAATTCAACTTGATAATTTGAACAATTTGTCCTTTTTTCCTGTGGTCACTCTAATTCACATTATGTTAATGCAAAATCTAAAGTTGTTTAGCTGAGTAACGGGTATCTAATAGTCGAGGCACTCGACTATAGCGTTCTCTCTTGTTTAAGTTAGGAAGTTGGGATTTTCTATGGGTTTTATTTTTGGCCAATCAATCCGACCTATTTAATTTCAAAAGGATCGGCCGACTGTATCCTATAGCTGCCATATAACTGAACGATTGGAAATGCCATAACTTTGGTGTTTTTAAAGTTAGGAAGTTGGGACTTTTTATGAGTATTAAGAATGCATCATATGAATAATTTTTGAGAATATAATGTACATAATATTCTGCAAGGGTATATCAACTTCGGCTCCGCCCGAAGTTAGCTTTCCTTTCTTGTTTTATTTGATCTTAAAAATGAAAACACAAATAAATTATATACATTACTAGTTGATACAGGTGCAGACATCTGTTTAATCAAAGAATTCTCAGACTCATTTAACAATGTTGACTATAAAAATATTATGCAAATATCAGGCGTTGGTGAAGGAACAACAAATTCAAAAGGTTTAGCAGCAATAGAACTTCTATCAGGCAACTATACTATACCACATAATTTCCATATAGTAACGTCCAACTTTCCTATTCCATGTGATGGAATTATAGGAATAGATTTTATGAAAAAATACAATTGTCAAATAGATTTAAAACCAGAAAATGATTCGCTTATACTGAGACCAGATAATCTCTATAATCCGATTAATATTCCGATAAATCATACACTCGAAAATAATTCGACAATTTTACCAGCTAGATCTGAAGTCGTCCGAAAAATAACTATAAATTCAGCAACCAGGTATATAGTAATACCAAACAAAGAAATCCAATTTCCAATCATTGGAAATTCCATAGCAGATTCTAAAAACACCTTTGTCCGAATTCTAAACACAACAAATAAAACAGCAATTCTTCAATTAAATACACTTAAAGTCGAACCATTGGATAATTACGATATAATTAAATCTAATAAAAATACAAATAAAGAATAATTCTTAGAAAAACTTAACAAAAATTTCCCGCCTCAATTTAAAGAAATACTTAAAGAATTATGCACCAAATACACAGATATATTCGGGATAGAAACCGAACCGATATCATCTAATAATTTCTATAAACAAAAAATAAGAATGAAAGATGATGAACCAGTTTACATAAAGAATTACTGAATCCCCCACAGTCAAAAAGAAGAAGTAGAAAAACAAGTTGAAAAACTAATTAAAGATAAAATAATAGAACCATAAGTCTCAGAATACAACAGTCCATTATTAATAGTCCCGAAAAAATCATTACCAATTTGCAATACAAAACAAGAGAGAACGCTTTAGTCGGGTGCCCCGACTATCAGATACCCGTTACTCAGGTAAAGGGAGTGCGAGGGAGATGGAGATAGAAACTTTGATCACACATAACTTTTTAACGAATGGTCCGATTTGAAAAATTTCTTCTACATTTCGATAGGTATTGATAAACACAATAAAACTGCATTTATACTCTTCCGAAATATTTAAATTTTTAAAATCGTATTTTAGCGATTGTGGGCGTTAAAGGGGGCGTGGCACCTTTTTGAAACAAACTTGCGCTGCGTAGGAACTCCTAGAATCTGCATGCAAAATGCCAATCTTCTAGCTTTTATAGTTTCCGAGATCTCAGCGTTCATACGGACGGACAGACGGACAGACAGACAGACGGACAGACGGACATGGCTATATCGACTCGGCTAGTGACCCTGATCAAGAATATATATACTTTATAGGGTCGGAAACGCTTCCTTCTAGCTGTTACATACTTTTGCACGAATACAATATACCCTTTTACTCTACGAGTAACGGGTATAAATATGGCGTTTAGTAATTGATTACCGCCAAATTAACAAAAAAAATTTTATCAGATAAATTTCTACTACCAAGAATAGACGATATTCTTGACCAATTAGGTAGAGCTAAATACTTTTCATGTCTAGATCTAATGTCAAGATTTCATCAAATAGAACTCGAAGATACGTCTAGAAATATAACGTCCTTTTTCACGAGCAATGGCTCCTATCGTTTTACACGATTACCTTATGGTTTAACAAGAAAGGAAAGCTAACTTCGGGCGGAGCCGAAGTTGAAATACCCTTGCAGAATATTCTGTAAATTAAATTCTCCAAAATTATTCATTTTATGCATTTTTAACACTTATAAAAATCCCAACATCCTAAATTTAATTTGTCGGAATGATTGGCCAAAAATAAAACCCATAGAAAATCCCAACCAGCAAAGTTATGGCATTTCCGATCAATCAGTTATATGGCAGCTATAGGATATAGGCGGCCGATCCTTATGAAATTGGGTAGGTCGGATTAATTGGCCAAATATAAAACCCACAGAAAATCCCAACTTCCTAACTTTACAAACACCTAAGTTGCGGCATTTCCGATCAATCAGTTATATGGCAGCTATAGGCTATAGGCGGCCGATCCTTATGAAATTTGATAGGTCGGATTGATTGGCGAAATATAAAACCCATAGGAAATCCCAGCTTCCTAACTTTACAAACACCAAAGTTATGGCATTTCCGATCAATCAGTTATATGGCAGCTATAGGTTATAGTCGGCCGATCCCGGCCGTTCCGACATATATACTGCGTGCAAAGGAAAGAAGAAATTTGGTAGGTCGGATTGATTGGCGAAATATAAAACCCATAGGAAATCCCAGCTTCCTAACTTTACAAACACCAAAGTTATGGCATTTCCGATCAATCAGTTATATGGCAGCTATAGGTTATAGTCGGCCGATCCCGGCCGTTCCGACATATATACTGCGTGCAAAGGAAAGAAGGGTGTGTGCAAAGTTTCAATTCGATAGCTTTAAAACTGAGAGACTAGTTTGCGTAGAAACAGACAGACGGACAGACGGACAGACAGACGGACAGACGGACATGGCTATATCAACTCAGGAGGTGATCCTGATCAAGTATATATATACTTTATAGGGTCGGAAACGCTTCCTTCTACCTGTTACATACTTTTGCACGAATACAATATACCCTTTTACTATACGAGTAACGGGTATAAATACACAGTCCCAACGGGCGCAGACAGCGCTAGAAGATTCGTTACATTTTGCAATTACTACTACGGCCTATTATTAAAAATTTTCCCGATTACTCACGTCACATAACTAGTTTATGTAAAAAGAATGTTAAATTTGAATGGACAGATAAATGTCAAAACGCATTCGAATGTCTAAAAACCCAATTGATGAAACCCACATTATTGCAATATCCCGATTTTAATAAAGAATTTTGCATAACAACAGATGCAAGCAAACAAGCATGTGGAGCTGTTCTTGCTCATGATTACAATAACACTCAGCTACCAGTAGCCTATGCATCAAGATACTTTACGAAATTAAATACACTTAAAGTCGAACCATTGGATAATTACGATATAATTAAATCTAATAAAAATACAAATAAAGAATAATTCTTAGAAAAACTTAACAAAAATTTCCCGCCTCAATTTAAAGAAATACTTAAAGAATTATGCACCAAATACACAGATATATTCGGGATAGAAACCGAACCGATATCATCTAATAATTTCTATAAACAAAAAATAAGAATGAAAGATGATGAACCAGTTTACATAAAGAATTACTGAATCCCCCACAGTCAAAAAGAAGAAGTAGAAAAACAAGTTGAAAAACTAATTAAAGATAAAATAATAGAACCATAAGTCTCAGAATACAACAGTCCATTATTAATAGTCCCGAAAAAATCATTACCAATTTGCAATACAAAACAAGAGAGAACGCTTTAGTCGGGTGCCCCGACTATCAGATACCCGTTACTCAGGTAAAGGGAGTGCGAGGGAGATGGAGATAGAAACTTTGATCACGCATAACTTTTTAACGAATGGTCCGATTTGAAAAATTTCTTCTACATTTCGATAGGTATTGATAAACACAATAAAACTGCATTTATACTTTTCCGAAATATTTAAATTTTTAAAATCGTATTTTAGCGATTGTGGGCGTTAAAGGGGGCGTGGCACCTTTTTGAAACAAACTTGCGCTGCGTAGGAACTCCTAGAATCTGCATGCAAAATGCCAATCTTCTAGCTTTTATAGTTTCCGAGATCTCAGCGTTCATACGGACGGACAGACGGACAGACGGACAGACAGACAGACGGACAGACGGACAGACAGACAGACGGACAGACGGACATGGCTATATCGACTCGGCTAGTGACCCTGATCAAGAATATATATACTTTATAGGGTCGGAAACGCTTCCTTCTAGCTGTTACATACTTTTGCACGAATACAATATACCCTTTTACTCTACGAGTAACGGGTATAAATATGGCGTTTAGTAATTGATTACCGCCAAATTAACAAAAAAAATTTTATCAGATAAATTTCTACTACCAAGAATAGACGATATTCTTGACCAATTAGGTAGAGCTAAATACTTTTCATGTCTAGATCTAATGTCAAGATTTCATCAAATAGAACTCGAAGATACGTCTAGAAATATAACGTCCTTTTTCACGAGCAATGGCTCCTATCGTTTTACACGATTACCTTATGGTTTAACAAGAAAGGAAAGCTAACTTCGGGCGGAGCCGAAGTTGAAATACCCTTGCAGAATATTCTGTAAATTAAATTCTCCAAAATTATTCATTTAATGCATTTTTAACACTTATAAAAATCCCAACATCCTAAATTTAATTTGTCGGAATGATTGGCCAAAAATAAAACCCATAGAAAATCCCAACCAGCAAAGTTATGGCATTTCCGATCAATCAGTTATATGGCAGCTATAGGATATAGGCGGCCGATCCTTATGACATTGGGTAGGTCGGATTAATTGGCCAAATATAAAACCCACAGAAAATCCCAACTTCCTAACTTTACAAACACCTAAGTTGTGGCATTTCTGAATCCCCCACAGTCAAAAAGAAGAAGTAGAAAAACAAGTTGAAAAACTAATTAAAGATAAAATAATAGAACCATAAGTCTCAGAATACAACAGTCCATTATTAATAGTCCCGAAAAAATCATTACCAATTTGCAATACAAAACAAGAGAGAACGCTTTAGTCGGGTGCCCCGACTATCAGATACCCGTTACTCAGGTAAAGGGAGTGCGAGGGAGATGGAGATAGAAACTTTGATCACACATAACTTTTTAACGAATGGTCCGATTTGAAAAATTTCTTCTACATTTCGATAGGTATTGATAAACACAATAAAACTGCATTTATACTCTTCCGAAATATTTAAATTTTTAAAATCGTATTTTAGCGATTGTGGGCGTTAAAGGGGGCGTGGCACCTTTTTGAAACAAACTTGCGCTGCGTAGGAACTCCTAGAATCTGCATGCAAAATGCCAATCTTCTAGCTTTTATAGTTTCCGAGATCTCAGCGTTCATACGGACGGACAGACGGACAGACAGACAGACGGACAGACGGACATGGCTATATCGACTCGGCTAGTGACCCTGATCAAGAATATATATACTTTATAGGGTCGGAAACGCTTCCTTCTAGCTGTTACATACTTTTGCACGAATACAATATACCCTTTTACTCTACGAGTAACGGGTATAAATATGGCGTTTAGTAATTGATTACCGCCAAATTAACAAAAAAAATTTTATCAGATAAATTTCTACTACCAAGAATAGACGATATTCTTGACCAATTAGGTAGAGCTAAATACTTTTCATGTCTAGATCTAATGTCAAGATTTCATCAAATAGAACTCGAAGATACGTCTAGAAATATAACGTCCTTTTTCACGAGCAATGGCTCCTATCGTTTTACACGATTACCTTATGGTTTAACAAGAAAGGAAAGCTAACTTCGGGCGGAGCCGAAGTTGAAATACCCTTGCAGAATATTCTGTAAATTAAATTCTCCAAAATTATTCATTTTATGCATTTTTAACACTTATAAAAATCCCAACATCCTAAATTTAATTTGTCGGAATGATTGGCCAAAAATAAAACCCATAGAAAATCCCAACCAGCAAAGTTATGGCATTTCCGATCAATCAGTTATATGGCAGCTATAGGATATAGGCGGCCGATCCTTATGAAATTGGGTAGGTCGGATTAATTGGCCAAATATAAAACCCACAGAAAATCCCAACTTCCTAACTTTACAAACACCTAAGTTGCGGCATTTCCGATCAATCAGTTATATGGCAGCTATAGGCTATAGGCGGCCGATCCTTATGAAATTTGATAGGTCGGATTGATTGGCGAAATATAAAACCCATAGGAAATCCCAGCTTCCTAACTTTACAAACACCAAAGTTATGGCATTTCCGATCAATCAGTTATATGGCAGCTATAGGTTATAGTCGGCCGATCCCGGCCGTTCCGACATATATACTGCGTGCAAAGGAAAGAAGAAATTTGGTAGGTCGGATTGATTGGCGAAATATAAAACCCATAGGAAATCCCAGCTTCCTAACTTTACAAACACCAAAGTTATGGCATTTCCGATCAATCAGTTATATGGCAGCTATAGGTTATAGTCGGCCGATCCCGGCCGTTCCGACATATATACTGCGTGCAAAGGAAAGAAGGGTGTGTGCAAAGTTTCAATTCGATAGCTTTAAAACTGAGAGACTAGTTTGCGTAGAAACAGACAGACGGACAGACGGACAGACAGACGGACAGACGGACATGGCTATATCAACTCAGGAGGTGATCCTGATCAAGTATATATATACTTTATAGGGTCGGAAACGCTTCCTTCTACCTGTTACATACTTTTGCACGAATACAATATACCCTTTTACTATACGAGTAACGGGTATAAATACACAGTCCCAACGGGCGCAGACAGCGCTAGAAGATTCGTTACATTTTGCAATTACTACTACGGCCTATTATTAAAAATTTTCCCGATTACTCACGTCACATAACTAGTTTATGTAAAAAGAATGTTAAATTTGAATGGACAGATAAATGTCAAAACGCATTCGAATGTCTAAAAACCCAATTGATGAAACCCACATTATTGCAATATCCCGATTTTAATAAAGAATTTTGCATAACAACAGATGCAAGCAAACAAGCATGTGGAGCTGTTCTTGCTCAAGATTACAATAACACTCAGCTACCAGTAGCCTATGCATCAAGATACTTTACGAAAGGAGAAAGTAATAAAAGTACAACAGAACAAGAGTTAGCAGCTATCCACTGGGCAATAAACCATTTTCGACCATATATTTATGGAAAACATTTCACAGTCAAAACAGACCATAGGCCATTAACCTATCTATTTTCAATGACAAATCCAAGTTCGAAATTAACACGAATGAGATTAGACTTAGAAGAATATGATTTTACTGTGGAATATCTTATGGGAAAAGACAATCATATAGCCGATGCGCTTTCAAGAATAACCACAACGGATTTAAAGAATATTAAAACGAATAATAAAATTCTGACAGTCACTACCAGAAACCAAAGTAGACAGAAAAATTCCTGCGCAGGAAAAGAAAAAGAAAAAATAGATTTGCCTAGGCAAACTCTAAATAAAGCTTCTCAGCCCAAGTCATTGTAAATGACGAGGTACGAAAAGTAGTGACCTTGCGAATAACAGATTCACTATGTTTACTAAAGCATGGAAAAAAAGTTATAGCAAGAATTGATGTTAGCGATATGTACACCAATGAAATTCTCGACTTAGGTCAGTTCTTCCAAAGGCTTGAAAAATAAGCCGGTATACTTAATATAACTCAAAGTGGCACCGAGCGAAAAGATCTTTGACACTATATCAATAGAATCTTTTAAAATAATGGGCAATAAAATATTACAATCTCTAAGAGTAGTGCTACTCAATAATAAAGAGGAAAAAGCATTACTGTTTACATTCCATGACGATCCAATACAATGAGGTCATACAGGCATAGCTAGAGCATTAGCAAAGTTAAAAAGTTATTGGAAAAATATGACCCGATTTTCTTTTATTTCGATTCCTTCGCACGAATCGGAATCTTCATTTTCCGTTAGTTCTATGTCTTGATCTATTGTCAAAGGTGTATTTAAAATTGTCGGTATCGATATATTTAAATTATACCTATCTTTGACAGTTATTATATTTGAACGTAACTTGATCAATAATTTAGATAATTTTGACCAATTCGTTTTATTTATCGCTGCCCTATTTTCATGCAGTATTGAATGAATCTACAAGAATCTTTGCATGTTTATTAATAGTGTCTTTATGTATTGGCCTATTTTGGCTTATACATATGTAAGACTTGTCAAATGTGTCCTTTAATTCTCGTATGTGGACAGTTAATTGTTCCCATTCCATACTAAGGACTTATTTTTTTTTGTGTATTAGTTTTTAGCACATTTATATGTCCTAGGACTGGGTGTATGTCTACTTCCGAAAATACTTTACAGTGTCTTACTGTAGACAGTACTATTGTTTTTTGCGTACCGCTGCAATGAAAAAGCGGGGCAAAAGCTAGGTCGTACCTATTTATATATTCGTCTTCAAAATCTGAAATTGATAGAGGCTCCTCTGTTTCTAAGTATGGCTAATACCCTATTCTCAAAATTTGATTGGCTAGAGTAATTCTTATGCAATCTGTGATATTCATTTTGTGTTTTAATATATTTTATTTTTATTTCAAAATTTTAATTCTCTTATTTTTGGTATGTCATTGCATACATTTACAAATTTTTGATTTTGAAACATATTTTTATAATAATTGTTTGTGCTTTATAAATTTAAATCTTATCCAGATCCAGGCTTTATACAAAATGTATGCACTCATTATAAAAACAAGAGAGAACGCTATAGTCGAGTGCCTCGACTATTAGATACCCGTTACTCAGCTAAACAACTTAATATAAATAAGCCTGTGTTTTTTTTTGTTTTTTCAAACAAAAAGTTCAAATTATCAATTTGAATTCGGCGATCTCTTAGTGCTGGCAGCTTTACAGCACGAGCATCAGCACCAGCGCTGCTTTAGCGCAGGCAGCTTTTGTCCTGCACCAGCAGCTGTGTTTTTGAATGCAATAAATTGACTAGAAATATTAAACATACATACTTATATTGGCTAAACACATACATTCTTAAATAGTATTATGTATATTAAAGTCTAAATGTTTGCACAACACGAGTAACGGGTATAGCGAAAAGCTTTCTTTGAAAGGAGTTATCTTTGCCGGGCAATTGCAACTGTGTACAATGTAAATACATATGTGTGTATGCTTACATACATACACACATACGCCATTGTTTGACTCAGACCTCCAATTTGGCTAACTAGATTTGATTTGCATAGTTCTTGGGATAAAGTTCGGTATTGACAAATGAAAACCATCGCAATTTCCTTTAATACAATTCCTTATCGAGAATTAACGTTGACTCTGTTGAGCACCTTGGCCAGCTGTTCCAAAGTCATCCGTTAGATGGCGCCATAAAAGGCGGAAAGGCGCTAGCCAGGCTTAAGCGTTTAATGGGTTTTTGGGCGTTATAGTGGGCGTGGCTAACTTTTACTATGTCAATCGATATTTATTGACGAAACAAATACATATCAATTAAAATTTTCATAATATCATCAAAACTGTTGTCACAGCTTGTGGCTTGTGGGCGTCAGAGGGGGCGTGGCACCATTTTGAAACAAACTTGCGCTGCGTTTTTGTTTAAATTTTCTGGTATATGTGTATAAAATTTTTACATGTATCCCTAACTAGGTAAAAAAAATTAAGACCAGCAGCTAGAAACTGCCTGGTCTGTACAATTCTTGTTAATTATAAGTTTTAGCATCGCAGATGCATATAAAACGAGGACGGAAGCTAACTTCGGCAAGCCGAAGTTTTAATACCCTTGCAGACTTTGCCGAAATTGCTAAAAGTGAAATAGTAGCGAAAGGAATAAGGTATACAAAAGTAAACTAGATTTGCATCGTTTCAAGTCAATTGCTTTTATCCTGCAAAAATGTCATATACAAATAGAAAAAAAGGAATACTTTCGCAGCCTTTAACAATTTTTCCTATCGATATAGACTTCCGAGCGGAAAGCGCTTTTACCCTAATCAAGATATGCGTAAATAAATAAGAATTGGAAAAATTTATGTTAGTGCTTACACACTGCGCGAAATATTCTGATAATCATCAAATTTGGACGGATTTCACCCTATTGTTCCTATGGGAGCTATAGGATATAGACGTCCGATCGGCACGCGCTTTCACCTTGATCAAGGTATGCATAAAAAAATACGATTTGGAAAGATTCATGTCAATAGCTTGTATACTGCGCGAAATATCCTAAAAATCATTAAATTTTAACCGATTTTACCCTTTTGTTCCTATGGGAGCTTTTACCCTGATCAAGGTACGCCTAAAAAAATAAGATTTGGAAAGATTTATGTCAATAGCTTTTACACTGCGCGAAATATCTTCCATTCTTGCAAGTTATATCCGATTGTTCCTATGGGAGCTATAGGATATAGACATCCGATCGGGGCGGTTTTCAAACTTGATCTGCGTACATTTGTTTTAGGACGACTGTGAAAGTTTCAGATGGCTAGCTTTTAAACTGAGCTCGCAAACGGTATTGAAACAGACGGACAGACGGACGGACGGACAGTCGGACAGACGGACATGGCTATATCGACTCCCCTATTGATCCTGATCAAGAATATATATATTTTATAGGTCGGAAACGTCTCCTTCACTGCGTTACAAACTTCTTACCGAAATTATAATACCGTCTGCAAGGGTATAACAATTTAAGATGTGCGCTCTTGGAAGCGCTGTCGGTTCACTTCTCTAGGGTCCGGCTTGGCTCGCTGATGCTCCTTCGCTGGCGTAAGGGGCGGCCTACCCCTCACACTTGTTGTCTCAGCTGCTGATGTCCTGGGCCTATGGGCTCAGGCGGTACCGGTGCCGGTCATCGCACAGGTTTTTCGCAGGTGCCTTCGTCCAGGGCAGTCGTCTTTCGGGCACACTTTGTTTCTTCTTGGAAACTGCTTCGGAGGTGGAGGTTTTAATTTTTGTCGTCATTTATTTTCTTAATCACTGAGTGAGCTGGAGTTATTTGCTTTTTATTTACAAGACTTGAATTAAGAAAATCAAGTTCTTTTGTAATTTTTGGTCTGTTTCCCATGACGGTGCTGGTTTGTTTTTATATAATAGCCACTTTTTTTTTTATTTTGTTTTGCACGCCCCTACGTTTTGCCATAACTCCATTTGTTAGAGCGTTCTAATAAAAGACGTCTACATTTGCTGAGTTATAATTTCAAACTGTTTTTATTTCTTAACAAGTAACATTGGAGTGATTCGTATTCTATTCTTATCTATGGCCGTTAAGAGACCGGATCTGTTTTGCCCTGGGCGGAAGAGCTATATTTTGACCCCCGCACAAGTCCATTGTGTAGTGTAGGAAACATTTTTAAGTGATTATATTTGGAGGCTCAAGTGGCCTGCACTTAAAGATTACAAGTGCAAACAACTGTTCCCTCGCATGGTTTAGGTAACAGATCGTAAATTCTGGTTTTGGATCGATTTACAATGTGACATGCACGAGCTCATAAAATCTTATAATTGGGATTATTGTTTTGTTTACCCCTAAATTGGGAAAACATTCTTAAGTGCGATAAGGGAGATCACAAATACCCTGATAGCAGTTATGTGTACTCAAAGACATTTTGAGACCGTTCCGCAGGAGGTCATTTTACATGTTACGTGTGTATATTTTGTTTTATACAAGTGCCTGCTATACTTATATTTAGACGTGTTCATGTTTGAACACCATCTCTACTCACTCAGATTTATATTTCCAGATTCCAGTTGCAGTTTGTATGAAGTCGTCATCAATATCCTGGTACTCTGTCCGTAAATGTGCTCCGCTCCGCCAAGTCACTCTATGAAATTTTATAACTGGTACTTATCGTCGCTGCGTTTCTGGTTGTTTGGTATCCAGATTAGTAGCTGCAAATTTTCCTTTCGTGCATTTGTTCCTTCCTAGGTCCTCCAGGACCAGAGTCACGGTCGCCATGTTATAAAGAAGGCCATCATATTTTTGTTAAAAGAATAGTCACTTTATTTTACAGACAGTTCCCTGCGTGGAATTCGAATTTTCCCGCCCAGACATTTCCCTAAACTAAAAGTCACCATTTCGTTTTCCCTCGGTCCGGCAACTCCCTGGAATATCACCTCGATCGCGCTTATCGATTGTGGGTTCCAGTGTTGCCATCGTAGTTGCCTTTTTGTTGTCTTAAGTTGCCTTTTGAACATAGCAATAACCAATTGTGCTACCCATCGATCGCAACTATCGATCGACCACCTTACTCGGCGCCCCCGTCTTGATTGCCTATGTCCGGCAACCCATTGCTCCCAAATGTAAATAAACACAATAACTTTTCGGTTTCATTTGCGTCCTTGCTGGTGGGGACCGTGGCTCCGGACATGAGGATAGCCGGGCGAATTTGGGCGGACGTGTGGCTGGTTCTTCCGGTGGCGGCCACACCCAGGGCCCTTCTCCAGGTCCTCCGGCTCCCCGCCGAGCCGTTTTGCTGGCCGCGGCGATAAAGCTAGCACCCATTGCGGCGGTGGAGGCGGTGGTGTTTCCGCTCCGTGTCGACGTTCCTGGGATGGCGGTGGCGGTGTTGCTGACTGCGACGGCGACTGTGGTGGCGGTGAGGCCTCTTCGGCCTCGGCCTCACCCAGCCGCTTCTGCCACTCTTTGGCTGCGGCGGCTGCCCGTGCCACCGCCCCGATGTGCGAACACTTTTTTCACCACGTCCGCCCGTGCTGCGAAGATCCGCCGCAACGCTTCCTGGCGGCCCGATGGCGCTTTATCGCCCAAACGGATCCGCCCGCATCCGGCTGCGGCCCTCCGGATCCTCCGGAACGCCATCCGGGCCTTCGCCTCCCGGCGTGTCTCCGATGGTTCCTGGTTCCGTTGTCCGCGGCGGCCTTTGGACTCTCCCTTGCTACGGGGCTTTAACGGGTCCTCTCTTTTGTGTGCGTTACCCGGTAACGGTATCCGCATCCTCTGACCCTCCCTCTCCCGCTCCCGCGCTCCTAACGCATCTGTGTGCGTTCGATACTGCGTATCGTCCTCTCCCTCTCTTTGGACTTACAGTGTGCCCCCGCTAAGTCCGACTTTGATCCTCGGTTCTGGCCACCAATGCCTTGTGGTTTTAATTGGCTAATGTGGGCGGTTTTTTTTTTGCCAGTATTTTCATTGAATATCACCGGCTTTAATTTATTATCTTAAACGGCCCATCGTACTTTGGTGCCAATTTTGCGGCGAATCCTTCTGCAGCCTTGGACAGATGGTGTTCCTTAGCCCAGACTGTGTCACCGATGTTCGGTTTCCATGGGCGTCTACGGAGATTGTAGTGGCGTGCCTGATCCTGCGCTACCTTTTCCATATTTCGCCTCACCAGCTCAAAGATTACTTTCAGCGTTCTCGGCCGGAGTTTGAGTTTGCCTTCGTGTGCCGAATGTCTCTTCGTCGTACAGTGCGTTGGGTAATCTGGGCTCTCTTCCTTGCGTAATAAAAGCGGGCGAATATCCCGTGGATTCAGCCACGCTCGTATTCACGGCCAACTGCAATTCCGGCCACTTTTCGTCCCAAGTCCTCTGGTCTGCCCCGGTGAACTGGGCGATCATCGTTTTTACCGTCCTATTGGCTCTCTCAGTCGGGTTTTCTTGGGGCGTGTATGGGCCGTGAACTGGTGTCGGACGCCAAACTCACACAGGAATTTTTAAAACGCCCTGCTGGTGAATTGAACGCCATTGTCCGTGATCAGCACCTTGGGTACGCCGTATCTTGCGAGGATCCGCTCACGGATCTCCTTTTCCAGAGTTTCCGTCGTTGCCCTACGCATTGGCACCATTTCGGTCCACTTGGAGAACCTATCTACCAGCACTAGTAGCATAGAATTCCCGTGTTTGGAGTGGGGCAGTTGTCCGACGAAATCTGCGCAAACAGTGGCCCACGGCTCTTCCGGTACTTGGGTCAGCATTTTTCCGGCCGCCTGTAGTTGGCTTGGCTTATACCGCAGGGAGCTCTCGCAGTTTTGCACATATTTCCTTATGTCGCGGTGCATTCCCGGCCAATGGTATCTTGCTGCGACTCTGGCAATTGTCTTCCGCCTGCCCATGTGGCCAGCTGTCGGTGAGTTGTGGTTCTCCGACATTACACGCCGCCTGGACCCCGTTGGCACGCACATGATGTGACATCCTCTTCTATTCAACGGATGCACCAACGTTGCAAAATCTGGCACAAAACGCCTGTACCACGACGCCACTCCCAAGTATTGTCGCAACTCCTTAACGTTGGCCGGGGGTTTATTAAGGCAATTGCCGATACCTTTTCTGGGTCTGTTCCGATGCCTTGGTCTGTTAAGCGATGCCCAAAGTATTGCAGCTCCTTTCTGAAAAACTTGCATTTTTCCGCATTTACTTTCTCCTAAACACTTCCTTCAGATTTTCCATATACTCTTCTAGCGTTCGTCCGATGACGATAATATCGTCCTGATACGCGAAAGCGTGCGGCATCATTTCTGGTCCAATGACCTGATCCAATGCCCGCTGGAATGTTGCCGACGCGAAGTTTAGGCCAAATGGCATCACTTTCCATTGGAACAGGCCCTTCCCTGGTACAGTAAACGCCGTGTACTGCCTGCTGTCAGCCTCCAAGGGGATCTGCCAGTAACCGTCCCTTAAGTCGAGACTGCTGATGTACTTCGCCTCTCGCAGCTGGTCCAGGATGTAATTTATCATCGGCATTGGGTATGCGTCCTTTACGGACTTCGCGTTTATTTGCCGGAAATCTACACACAGCCTCCACTTTCTGGTCTTCTTCCTCATCATGACTATTGGTGAGCTGTAGGGACTCATAGACGGCTCGATGCATCCTTTTTTCAGCAGCTCGTCTACCTTGGCATTTATCTCACCCTGCATTTTTGGATTTTTAGGGTAGTACCGCTGTTTGAGTGGTTGGTCGTCCTTCATGGTGATCCTATGTACGGCCACGTTGGATGTTCCCTTTATGCCTTCCAGTTCGTCCAACTCGGCTTTTAGAAATCCCTCCACATCCTTTTCCACAAATCTTTTGGGTGTTTCAACTATTGCCACAGACAGTTTCTCTTTCAGCCATCCTCCTCGTCTATCCCTTGCCGGTATTGACGCGCTGTGTCCTGCGCACTCGGCTTCGGCCCCGATTCTGGTGAGAAAATTTTACTTGCCTTCTCGTGGGTCCGACTCTTCCTGCCGCCTGCAGCCTGTCCGCCAGCTCTTCGCTGATGAAGCTCGCCGTGGCGCCGGTATCCACCGTGGCCTTAATTTTACTTTCACCTATGAGCACCGTGGTGGACAGTTGCATTTCTTCCGCCTGCAGGTCGCCCATTAATTTCGAGAGGCAGCATCTTACGATCCCTGGCCGCCCCTCAGAGGCTGGGGTCGCTGGGCGTTTCCCGACCCGGAACAGCACTGAACCGTCCGAACTACTATTTTTCCGCATCGCCAGCAGAACGTAAGCCGTTGGTTTCGGCATTCCTTCGCCCAGTGGTCTGGACCCCCGCATCTGCGGCAGGCCTGGGTAGGATTTGCTACGTATCCGCCGCGATTGTTTGCTGTTTCGTGGCCGCGCGACGTATTTCGTGGTTGTGCGTCCGGGTCCTCCTGGCACCGCCTGCACCCGCACCCTTGTCTGTTCTTGGCCTTGGTACTGGGTGGCTCTGCCCTTGCTTCTTACGGGGAAATTGTTTTCCAGCTCAAACTTCACTGCATGTCTCCCCAGGTCTCCCAGTGCCGATTGTTGGCGATGAACCACTTCAAGGCTCTGCCTTGTAGCAGCTCCGGCATTGCTCGTGGGATCTGGTTTATATCAAGACCGTAAATCACGACTGACCACTCTACATGCTCCAAAAATTCCAGCGGCTTGTCGTTTCCGTCGTAGCGGAAATTCCACTCCCGGACCTGCTTGGCCACCTTCGCGTAGTCCTGCGTGTGCGTCCTGGAACTCTCCTTTCTTTCCCGGCTACTCTCCCGCTGCCGACTTGCGTGGCTTGCGATGCTCGACACATCCAAGCTCGCTATCAGATCCTCGGCACTTGCGGTTGTGAGCTTGAATTTTGGAGTGGGCATTTTCCGGAATTTCTTCTCCAGGCCCGTTACCAAATCGGCGATGTCCTCATCGACTCGACTGAGCCCACCAGTTCTATTCCCAGAACCTCGTCGAAGTCCTCCTTCCTGAGATTAAACATCCAGGACTTCCCCATCTCGGAACATTTGTTTCCTTGCTCAGGACAATCACTCTTGGGCGCCAGATGTAACGACCTGATTCTTTTTTTTTTGCTCGCTACGTAAACGGCCGTCTAGCTCAGAGGTTGTGAGTTCGTTCCACCAAATTTATATTGAGTGACTGCCCGTGACCAAAGGATAACGCCAGAAATGATAAGGTTGGTGCTGGTTTATTGATTCTCTAAATATAGCCTTATTGCTATTATTGTGCTACCCGTTGTCGCTGTCTTCTGCTGCGTTGCTCCTGGCTCGCTGCTGCGCTGCTCCTGGTGTGCCGCTGCGTCGCTCCTGGCCTACTACTGCTTTGCTTCGGCTTGCTGCTCCGGGTGACTGAGATCGGGACGGCAAAAACCCTGGATGTTATGCGAGCTTCCCTACCGGGGCCGGCAAGGTGTATCGCCTAGCAGGTGAACCGAAGTTTCGCCTTATCGCCTAGCCACCTTTATCGCCTGGCTTCCGGAGTTCAGCCTGGACTTTGTCGGCAAGGTGTATCGCCTAGCAGGTAGAACAAAGTTCTCCCTTATCGCCAATCCTTGATCCTTGGGCACTTTGGTTTCGATTTATACTTATTCCGTGTTCACGCACTCGCTCTGATTCTCGCACTCGTACTGTCCCGAACTGCGCTTGCGCCGTCCTTTTTATAGGCGCTGTATGTGCCGTTATTTCCCTCGGGTCCAAGGTCCACTGAGGTACCGATAATTCACGGTGTCTCCTCTTTGGGCGGGTCCGAAGTCCGTCAATTTACCGTATGACCCCGTTGCCCTTGCCGGGCGCGGGTCCAAGGTCCATCGAGGTACCGTTAATTCACGGTGTGTCCTCTTTAGGCGGGTCCGAAGTCCGCCAATTCACCGTATGACCTCGTTGCCCTTGCCATATGAGGGTCCAAGGTCCGAATGTTTCCCGTTTGACCTGGATGCCCTTCATTTCTCCGGCTTTCTCGCCTCCTCCGCTGTTGCTAGGCCGATCTCCTGCATCGGGATTTGTGGGGAGTTTATGACTCCTCACACTAGGTAGAGCTAAATATTTCTCATGCCTTGACTTAATGTCAAGTTTTCATCAAATTGAACTGGAAAAAAGTTTACGGGATATAACATCCTTTTCAGCAAACAATGGTTAGTATCGCTTCACGCGATTACCACTCGGTTTAAAAATAGCGCCAAACTCTTTTCAGAGAATGATGACTATAGCTTTCTCTGGATTAGAACCTTCGCAAGCATTTCTTTATATGGATGACTTAATAGTCATAGGTTGTTCCGAAAAACATATGCTCAAGAACTTAACTGATGTTTTCGAGAAATGTAAGAAACACAACCTAAAGTTACATCCTGAAAAATGTTCATTTTTCATGCATGAAGTTACTTTCTTAGGACATAAATGCACAGATAAAGGAATTCAAAATTATCCAGTCCCACATTATGCGGACAGCGCTAGAAGATTTATTGCATTTTGCAATTATTACAGACTTTTATAGAGAATTTTGCTGAATACTCCCGTCACATAACAAGATTATGTAAGAAAGATGTAAAATTCGAATGGACAACACAATGTCAAAACGCCTTCGAACATCTAAAATCAGCATTAATAAATCCTACACTGTTGCAATACCCAGATTTTAGCAAAGAATTTGGCTCGAAACAAAAATGGACTACAGCTTCCAGTTGCATACGCATCAAGATCCTTTACGAAAGTTGAAAGCAACAAGAGCACTACAGAACAAGAATTAACATCCATTCATTGGGCAATAACACACTTCACTTCACACCTAATTATTTTCAATGGTAAGTCCCAGTTCCAAACTAACACGAATGAGACTTGAATTGGAGGAATATAATTTTACGGTAGAGTATCTAAACAAAAGTTGACAAAAATCCTGCGCAGAAAAGAACAAATAGAATTGCATAAGCAATCTATAGAAAAAGCTTCAAAGCCCAACGTATATGAAGTCATTAATAATGATGAAGTACGTAAAGTAGTGACCTTGCATGCAAATAAAAAAATGTGTTTATGTAAACACGGAAAGAAAATTACGGCAAGATATGATGTTAGCGATTTGTATACTAATGGAACCATTGACTTAGGTCAATTCTTTCAAAGGCTTGAAAAGCAGGCCGGTATTCACAAAGTCAGTCAACTCAAAGTAGCACCGTGGGAAAATATCTTTGAACATGTTTCAATTGAAAATTTTAAAATTATATACATTCCATGGTGATCAATATACGGTCCAATGAAGACGTTCATTACGGACATGGGAACAGAATATAAAAATTCAATTATTGAAGATCTATATAAATACTTACATATTAAAAACATAACTTCAACTGCACACCACCACCAGACTGTAGGTACCGTGGATCGATGCCACAGAACACTCAATGAGTTCATTCGTTCTTACATCACAGTTGAAAAAACAGATTGGGATGTATGGCTACGATACCTCGTATATTGTTTTAATACAACCCCATCTATGGCACATGACTATTGTCCATATGAGCTAGTTTTTGGTAAAATTTCAAATCTACCAAAACATTTTAATAGCATAGATAAAATAAAAACCCTTTTAAAATATAGAAGATTATGCTAAGGAATCCAAATTTAGATCAGAACAGGCATTTAAGAGAGCTAGAATAATGCTAAAATCTCATAAATTAAAACAGACAATAACTGACAAAACTAGTTTAGATTTCGATTTAAAAATAGGAGATCTGGTTTTATTGAAAAATGAAACAGGACATAAGTTAGATTTGAAATATACAGGTCTTTACAAGGTAGAACAAATAGGAGATAGAGATAACATAACTATAATAAATAATACAAATAAAAAACAAATAGTACATAAAGATAGATTAAAACTCTTTATTTCATAATCAATTTTTATTTCATAAATATTATATATCACGTATGGCCATACATAATATAAGAGCATATAGGATAACCATATCTAAAGTAAGAATACACAATAATAACACAAAAAAAAAAATAGAAAAACAAATTGAAAAAAAAAAAAAATGTTTAATCTTATTGCTATAAATAATATCAATTTTCTCAAAGTTTTCTCAAAGAAAATAACTCGATTATATTACGTTATTTTTCAAAAGGAGGGATATATATATATATATATATATATCATTGGTGCCTTTGATTTAGTAATTTTTTCCAAAACCGGTATATACAAGGTCAGCCAACTTAAAATGGCACCGGGAGAAGAAATATTTGAAATTATTTCGTTGAATTATTTACAAAAAAATGGGAACTAAGAGTAAGTAAGAGAGTAACAGATAAGAAACAAAAATAAAAAAAAGGTAGTAATTCCAGTATATCCAAAATTTTGTCAAAATTTGGACAATCATGTCCAAAATACCAAAAAGCTAATGTAACAAAATTCACAAAAACACCTTTAACACGTTCTTGATATGCACCTAACAAAATACCTAATACCCATACCAACACAAATGTGTAGATAAAGTCTTTTTTTAGCATTTTACGATGTTCATATCGGACATGGAAACGGAATATAAACATTCAATAATTGATAATTTATGCTAAATGCTAATTTTTAATTAATAATAAGAGACCAGGTTATCACGACTCTATTAAGTGGTAAAAAAGAGATATACTTATACAATTTTTTTTTGAATTCGTTCATAAGGATAGAAGAAAAAAGTTTTACAAATAATAAAAATAAAAACAAGAGAGAACGCTATAGTCGGTTTCCCCGACTATCAGATACCCGTTACTCAGGTAAAGGGAGTGCGAGGGAGATGGAGATAGAAACTTTGATCACGCATAACTTTTTTACGAATGGTCCGATTTGAAAAATTTCTTCTACATTTCGATAGGTATTGATAAACACAATAAAACTGCATTTTTACTTTTCCGAAATATTTAAATTTTTAAAATCGTATTTAAGCGATTGTGCGTGGCACCATTTTGAAACAAACTTGCGCTTCTAGCTTTTATAGTTTCCGAGATCTCAGCGTTCATACGGACAGACGGACAGACAGACAGACGGACAGACAGACGGACAGACGGACAGACGGACAGACGGACATGGCTAGATCGACTCGGCTAGTGATCCTGATCAAGAATATATATACTTTATAGGGTCGGAAACGCTTCCTTCTAGCTGTTACATACTTTTGCACGAATACAATATACCCTTTTACTCTACGAGTAACGGGTATAAATATATAAGTGAAGTGGCCGGATCAGCACCAACTATTTCAATAAATATATTATCATATTTGTTCGGAGCAGCCCGCCATCAGCTAGTCAAGTGCGCATAGGTGTATGGCTGAACCTGCAGCGCTCTTGCGCTCTCCTCTTTACTATTTGCCTTATCTCACTAAGCTGCCGCGCTACCTATTCAGCGACTACATTGTAAAACCCGAATTAAAATGCGAAGCCAGGCCTTCGGCTGCTTCAGTGCAGATTCGACTGGCAGAATAAATACGACACGTACATAAACTGTTTCAATTAAAAAGCGTTATTATTACATAACATAAGGGTGGCATATTTGTTGTCTTCCCCCAAACAATATTTTTGAAAAACATATTTAAAATGATATAAGTTAACACCAGCCAACTGCCCCCTCCCTTTACCCCTCTTGAGCCCTGCGACACCAAACACCGCACCATTCTCTTCACCCCTCTCGGCCACCCACAAACTGGAACCCATTCCCTTCACCCCACTTAGTTCTCAACGGCAACAATATTCAAGTGGCTGCAATAACGTCGCTAAGTTATGAGACCATCAACAGCAATGCAGCAACGGCGACCCAGCGAACGAACGCCAACGACGACAGGGATGCAGCGACGGCGACCCAGCGACCGAGCGTCAACGACGTCAGAACGACAGCGACGGAACGTCAGCGGTCGAATTGCATCGGCAGCAGCGCAATAACGGAAGAACACCGATCGTCGACTAGCTGCCTCAGCTATAGCAGCCGCAACCCCTACCCCACTCTGAGCCCAGGCAGAAATGCAACGTTAGCATCTGAAGTGTAGAAAAACATTAGGTCAGACACCCAAAACCGTTGGTGTCGGCTTGGATATTTCTGCAACCGCTCTGCCAGCGGTACGCTGCCCAAGCCAACAAGCCACCAAAATAAGATTGTTTAGATTTAATTCCGATTGTACCCCCGACTGGAGGAGAACAATATTTTCATATTTAATAAAACCTATTGTAACGAATCAATTCGATTATTGTTTTATTTTAAAAGTAAATTCGTTTTAATAAAAACCAAGTCAAGAAGGACGAAGGAAGAACTAACATGAAATCTGCCTTATTAAGGTAATTTCGGGGGAACTATCCCCCCTCTGACCATGACTTGTTATAACTGGCGCCCGAGCAGTCTCCACTTTCTTGTGAAAGTGGAAACCAAATACCCCCTAAAAAGAATAAAAAAAATGAGAGAAAAGGAAAAAATTGAGAATACGGTGTTGTGTGTGAAGTGTAAAATTAAATTAAAAAATTGGATGTGAAAGTGACAAAGTTACCCGCTGCGGTGGGGGTGCTGCCATTCAGAGCTGTCACTCCCCACGGACGCAAAACAATTGTGAATAAAAAATGTAGGTAAACCTGCCGCGGTGATTTTTCCACGCATATTCGCGGGTACAAATCAAAAAATCGAAATAACAAAAAAGAAGGCAATAGTCCGCTGCGGCGATAA
>JAYMZC010000320.1:1782988-1987988 GCA_036346975.1 Drosophila prolongata
CACTGCAACAACAAAGATGAGATTGAGCAGCACCTTTGTCCCGCTACCAATTATATTTTTATTTATTTTTATACCCTGGCCGAGGGTATTATAATTTTAATCAAAACTGTGCAACGCGGTGAAGGAGACATCTCCGACCCTATAAAGTTTATATATTCTTGATCAGGATCGCGTCCTGAGTTGATATATGCATGTCCGTCTGTCTGTCCGTCTGTGTGTCCGTCTGTCTGTTTCTACGCGAACTTGACTCTCAGTTTTAAAGATATCGAATTGAAACTTTGCACACACCCTCGGAACGGACAGGATCGGCCGACTATATTCCATGGCCGCCATATAACTGATTGATCGGAAATGCCATAACTTTGGTGTTTGTAAAGTTAGGAAGTTTGGATTTTCTTTAGGTTTTATTTTTGGCCAATCAATCCAACCTACCAAATTTCATCAGGATCGGCCGACGGCCGACTTTATCCTATAGCTGCCATATAACTGAACGATTGGAAATGCCATAACTATGGTGTTTTGATGTTAAGTTGGGATTTTTTATGAGTATTAAGAATGCATCATGTTAATAATTTTGGAGAATATAATTTACAGAATATTCTGCATTTTGCGCGCTGTATGTCTATGTCTATGTTCCTGCTGCTTGCGCTCTACCCGCCCAACCGACCGAGGGGCGCAGCCGTGTACGGCACGATTCGCGAGAGGATAGACGCGAGATAAGGAAATATAGGTAAAAGTCCGAGGAAAAAAAGTAATAGAAAGATCAATTTTGTGCCAATGAAGCTAGTATTAATCGTTTTAGGAGCGGCAGAGAGTCAAGATTTGAGATAATAGGAAAAAGTCTATTATAGTCAGAAAATAATACTCTAAAAACCTCATGCAAAGTTAGATCTACAATGATTTAAAATTAGGGGAATATAATTTCTAGTTAATCTACTTGCCACAGAAAAGTTTAGCCGATTTACCAAGTCGGGGAGTCAATATCACCATGAATAAGGTTATAAATGAAGACAGAACCAAGCATCGTTCTACGGTTGGCTAGGGAGGGTAAATTAATCAACAGAAGTCCACTAGAAAAAGAAGGTAATTTAAGATTTTCATCCCAGTTTAGGCGCCGTAAAGAAAAAAGAAGAAAGTTTTTTTGTACTGATTCATGTATGTATTCCGTATTGTGGACTCCAGACGGGGGACCCATATTCCAGAATCGGACGGACTAGCGAAATAAATAAAGTTTTTGACCACTTTTTAATAAATCCAAGCACTCCTCTGGCATATTAAAAAGCTGCATTTATTAAGAAACCTCTAACATACGTTTTTTTTTCATTCTCTGCCACATGTTTTGATTCGGTTCATAAGTCAGACATAGTTTAATGACTCATTCAAGCAGCTCAAACCAAGTCTTCTTATTCGATAATAGAGGATTTATATTAGATGTGAATCTTTCAAAGAAATTTCCTTTTGCTTTTTTGAATTATATTATTCATTTAGAGCAATCAGGTAGCGGTGCTCCGAGTTTGTTTATATGCGTTCCAAAGGGATTTTTGTTTACCATCAGAATCTTTTTGCTGCACCAAAAAACATTTCGCAGATGTAGAGCGGGTTTGGTTTGAGGGATTGTAACATTAGCCGACGCCTTGATTCCTTTATTTTTTGGCTGGCAAACAGATTTTAATTGTTTGCTGCAGGGAAATTAAAGCTTACATTTGGTGGATATGTATTAAAAATATTGGGATAGGTTAGGATTTCAATCCCTAGAGAGCTGTCCTGCTATTTATAGGTATGGGCTTGCGGGGAAATCCTTTTCATACGAGTATGTTAACATCTTGTTCGGCATATGTATTAGATCTTCAATTATAGAACTATTCAATTAATTGCTTACGGGAAGCAATATTTGTTAGGTTCGCATTTGCAGGCAAATAACATCAGGGTTGGCATAGTTAATCAAAAGTTGTAGGTCGTTTTCTATAAGTGTGGATTAAGTGGGAAGAGATGGCGGATGTTATTAGTTTGAATCTTAAGTTGGTTTTGGGTTGGCGAAATTATTAAACACTCATAGCATCCTCAGAACAGTTGTTGTTAATTTAATGGGCTTTTCGATTTTTTAATTTTTATACCCCTGCATAGGGTATTATAATATTGGTCAGAAGTTTGTAACGCAGTGAAGGAGACGTTTCCGACCCTATAAAGTAAATATATTCTTCAGGATCAATAGGGGAGTCGATATAGCCATGTCCGTCTGTCCGTCTGTTTCAATACCGTTTGCGAGCTCAGTTTAAAAGCTAGCGATCTGAAACTTTCACACTCGTCCTCCCACACTCTCGGAAACTTTAAAAGCTAGAAGATTGGCATTTTGCATGCAGATTCTAGGAGTTCCTACGCAGCGCAAGTTTGTTTCAAAAAGGTGCCACGCCCCCTTTAACGCCCACAATCGCTAATATACGATTTTAAAAATTTTAATATTTCGGAAAAGTAAAAATGCAGTTTTATTGTGATTATCAATATCTATCGAAATGTAGAAGAAATTTTTCAAATCGGACCATTCGTTAAAAAGTTATGCGTGATCAAAGTTTCTATCTCCATCTCCCTCGCACTCCCTTTACCTGAGTAACGGGTATTTGATAGTCGGGGCACCCGACTATAGCGTTCTCTCTTGTTTTTTTTTTCGGACCTTGATGCACTGTGATCAGCGCAAACAAGTGGCCCCTTAAATAATATGGTATAGTCTATTATAGTCGTTACACAGTACTCTAAACGGTTCATGCATATCAAAGTTGGATCTACAAATATTTAATGTAAGAGGAACATAGTTCCTGGTAATTCTATTAGCTTATGCGACCCAGTAACTCGGGACTCTCCACATCCCCGTGAATAAGTTTATAGATAAAAGTTGTGCCAAGCATCGTTCTACGGTTTACTAAGGATGGTAGATTAATTAGAAGAGGTCTACTAGAGTAAGATGGTAAAATAAGGCTTGCATTCCAGTTAAGGCCCCGTAGAGCAAATAATAAAAAGTTCTTTTGCACAGACTCTATCCGGTCTATATGTACACCATACTGAAGACTCCAAACTGCTGAACAGTACTCCAGGATTGGACGGACTAGTGAAATGAACAGAGTCTTTGTAACATAGGGATCACCGAATTCCTTTGACCATCTTTTAATAAATCCAAGTACTCCCCTGGCTTTATTCACCATAGAAGTAATATGGTCACAAAACTTAAGTTTTGGGTCAAGAAGGACGCCAAGGTCATCAACATGCGTAATTCTAGACAACGAGCAACCACCCAGCGTATACGTTGCATAATGTGGGTTCACCCGAAAAAATGTCATTACTTTGAATTTAGCGCTATTTAAATCCAAAAGTTTTGTCAAGACTAGAGAGAGATCGTTTATAAATAAAGTAAAAAGAAGTGCGCCAAGGTGGATTCCTTGTGGGACGCCTGAAGTAACTCGGATCAAATCAGAGATCGAGTTTTTAAAGAGGACTCGTTGAGTCCTACCACTCAGATAACTTGAGATCCATGTTAGAAGATCACATGGAAACCCTAATAAGTCTAGCTTTAATACAAGAAGCGAGTGATTTACTGAATCAAACGCTTTACTAAAATCAGTGTAAACTACGTCAGTCTGCATGTTCTTTCTAAAGCCATTTATTACAAAAGACGTTAGCTCCAAGAGGTTTGTCGTCGTAGATCTTCGCCTTATAAATCCATGTTGACATGGAGATATAATCGATCTATAAAGATGTTGCAAATTTGGTGTAATAGTGTTTTCGAAAAGCTTTGGGATGGCGGATAATTTGGATATGCCTCTGTAATTACTTGTATTGCATTTATTTCCTTTCTTATGATGGGGAATGACAAATGACTCCTTCCAAATAAGTGGGAAATGAGATGTTTTTAAATACAAGGTAAAGAATATGTGCAGAGGTCTACACAGAGTTTCAGCAGTATTTAAGCACGCAGCCTGGAACTCCATCCGGACCCGGTGAATAGACTGGCTTAACTTTATGGAGATCCAAAAGAAGGGAGCTTTCGCTTAACCTCGGACAAAAATCAAGTTCGACTTGGGTATGGCATTTGAATAAGACGGATTTGGACGGAATGAAACAGAATATGTTTTTGGAAAAACTGGGCAAATAGATCGGCAATTGCCTGATCAGAATTTGCCGTAGAGTTTTCGAATGATAGCGATGCAGGGTAACAGGCTGATTTACGCTTAGTGTTAACAAAATTATAAAACTGTTTTGGATCTCGTGAAAATTTGACCCAACAACGAGTCAAATAGCTTTTATAACAGCGGGCGTTAAGCACGATAAAATTTGACCGGGCCCTTAGGTACCGAGAGAAGGCAGATTGTGAACCGCACATTTTAAATTTATTGAAAAGTCTGGACTTAATATTTTTAGGTGTGACAACTCTTTATGAAAACACGGAGGCTTATTTGAAATTGACGGATAGTATAACGGAACACACAGATAAAAGAAGGAATTCAATGCATTATAAAAGATATTAACGGCCTTAGCCACGTTAGTGTATGAATAAAATTCGGACCAGTCATAGCCGGATATAAAAGTATTTAAAAGATGAAAGTTTGCCTTGCGAAAATAGCGGATTCGTATAACCGACTTTTCGGATTTTTTAATTAGGCCTGTTCTTGCGTCCACAGTCAGCTCTAGAGTTGATAAGGTAGATGATAAGGATCTTCCGGTTGTGTATGGTTCACTTGGGAAAGCGCAATGTAAAGCATGCCGTCAATAAAGTCATGCTCCGCTAAAGGAAGTAAAATGTTAGAGTTTTCGTCAGGGGACCATGTCGCACTAGGTATATTAAAAATCACCCAATTTTATTAACTGATCTCGATCTAACAGTTTTTTGGAAATGGACTGAATAACGGAAAGGTGATTTGCGTAAATAGGGAACTCAGATGATGGTGGGATATATGAACAACTACCGGTGTCATTTCGATGTCATAAAATTCTTCGAAAGTTAGTAATTCAGACGAAAAGGTAGAGTCGACAGCAATCAGGACTCCACCTCCCCGTCTGGACTGACGATCAAGCCTATAAATTGTGTACTTACCCGGGAGAATTTCGGGGCTAAGAATATCCGGCCTTAACCAGGTCTCTGTACATACCATAATATTATATGGGAAAGAAAAACTATCCGAATACAATTTAGTCAGCTTACTAAGTAAGCCTCTTTTATTCTGATAGCAAAGAAGAAAAGAGGAGGCTAGTATTTTGGGACAGAAGAGGATGTGGGGGGCGCTGGGGATGGTTATTTAATGGTATTTTCCTCTCTCCAGCCGTATTCTACAAACTCTCTTCTCGTTTCTCTCCAACTCTCTCCAGCTGTATTCTCCAAACTCTCACCAGCTGTACTCTCCAAACTCTCATTTATTTGTGAGGAGTTATTTCACTCCTCACATTCTCCCCTTTCTTCGGGAACAAAATGAGACTTGCACCTCTTCTCCGGCTGTTATCTTGGAGTTCTCCTTGGATTCGCTGTTCTGGATCGCTGATGTTGGTCCTCCTTCCCTCGACGTCGCTCCTTCTCGTTCTATGTAGTTCCCGCCCCAAGATGTTTCCCCCAAAAGACTTGATTTTCCTCTCCGGCTGTCTTCCTTGTAAATTCTTGTAGCCTTCGAGTGCTCCTTCAAATGGTTTCCTTAACGCTCACATCTCGTATCTGAGTTTCACAGCGCCGATGCTCCATTCCTTTTCCCGCCCAGATGTTTCCCCCATAGACTTGATTTTCTTCTCTCCGGCTGTTTTCCCTGTAACTCATTGTAGCCTTCGAGTCTTCTTGCTCCTCCAAATGGTTCCCTCGACACTCACAGCTCGTACTTGAGTTCCACAGCGCCGATGCTCCATTCCTTTTCCCGCCCAAGATGTTTCCCCATAGACGTCTCGTGTTCTCCTTCGTATCTCCTTTGAATATCCCGCCCAATATGTTTCCCCCATATACTTCGCGTTCTAAGCATCTCCTTTCTTTCGTTGTGTGGTCACACTACCGCCTTCCCGATGGTTTCCAGCCGATCTCGATAACTTGAATTAGTGCAGCGTTGCCATTCGGTGGGGCGATATTTTTTTAGTGTTTACACTTCCTGTGCCGTCATCTCCAGTGTTCTGTGCCCATCGATCGACACTATCGTCTAGTGCCAATCGACCGCTTATAAATCGAAGCGCCCCCATCCCTTTTATATGAGCGACATGACAAGAAAGTTTCAATGGTAAGTTTTTCTTTCTTTCTCCACTTCATCACCCTTCACCCTTCTCACTTTTTTACTCTCTCTTTTAGCCTTTCGCCCCTCCAGTCGCCCTTGGCCGTAGGGCCTCGATGTTGTATACGAGAGGACCGATGCCGCTTGTGTTATTTTGTGTCATTTATTTGTTTGTATTGATTCGCATCGCATCTGGACCTACGGTGCAGCTCTGCTGTGCCGTCTCTCTTTCTTCGGCAGCTCTGCGCTAATCCGTATAGAGTCTAACGACGCTATGGATTTGCAGGCAGATGACTCGGTCGTATGCCCGACGCTGAATCCGTCTGCCTTGTTGGGGTTTTATGTGATCTTTCCTTTCTTATGTACCCTATTTGCGCGGCGTATAGGCGGATGACTCGGGCGTATGCTCGACGTTGAATCCGACTGCCTCGTTGTGTGGGTCCCCTTATTTGTTTTTGTTACACCTTATCTACGCGGCGTATTGATGGATGACTCGGGCGTATGCCTGATGCTGAATCCGTGTGCCTCGTAGTCGGGGTCCCTATCATCGTTTTCCATTTATATTCTGTGTCATATCCTTGTGATTATCCATTCTGCGTGCCGTATGGATGACTCTTGCTTCGGCCTGACGCCTAATCCTGTTGCCTCGCAGTCTGTATCAATGTGAAATCCTTGTCCTAGTCCTCCGATGTGTCCGCCGTCTGCTCTTGTGCCGTTTCTGTTTGTTGCTGCTTAAGCTCGCCAATGTGAATAGTCCGCTCTTTCTTCGAATGTGTGTGGCGTATTTTGCAGATTACCGGCGAGACGAAATCTACAACCTGGTAAGGACCATCGTATCTTGGGGCTAGTTTCGCAGCAAACCCTTCGGCTGCTTTGGATAGGTGGTGTTCTTTGGCCCACACTATGCTGCCCACCTCTGGTGTCCACTGCCTCCTCCTCAGATTGTAATGTCTGGCTTGGTCCAGGGATGCTTTCTCCATATTTCGCCCGTACGATTTCAAAGATTTCTTTTAACTTAGCGGCCCTCTCGTCTAGAGTCTCTATGTTTCTCCCAGTGCCTAACGTTTCTCTGTCATATAATGCGTTACGCAAACGTGGTTCCCGGCCTTGTGTGAGAAACGCTGGGGAGTATCCAGTTGATTCAGATATGCTTGAGTTTACTGCTAGCATAATTTCTGGCCAGTTCTCGTCCCAAGTTCTGTGATCCTTTCCTGCGAGTTGTGCTATCATCGTTTTTATACCGTACGGTTAGCCCGTTCTGTTGGATTTTTCTGCGGTGTGTAGGGCGCCGTGAATTGCTGCTTTATTCCCATTTCGCTAAGAAACCTCTTAAAGGATCTACTGGTGAACTGTACTCCGTTGTCGGTTATCACTATCTTTGGAGCCCCGAACCTTGATATTACGCGTTCTCTGAACGCCCTCTGTAGGGTCTCCGCTGTCGCTGTTCGTAGCGGCACAATTTCAGTCCATTTGGTAAACCGATCGATTAACACCAGTATCATCTGGTTTCCGTGCTTTGATCTTGGCAATGGCCCGACGAAGTCCGCACATGCTGTTGCCCATGGTTCCTCTGGTACCTGAGTGCGAATTTTCCCTGCAGCCTGCAGCTGATTGGGCTTGTATTTTAGGCAAACTTCACACTTGCGTACGTGGGTCCTGGCGTCTCTGTGCATTCCTGGCCAGTAGTACCGGGCTGCCAGGCGTGCTATTGTTCATGACCAGCGGATGGGGAGTCGTGGTTTTCTTCCAGTACGGATTGCCTTAGACCATGCGGCACGCACAGTTTCCAAGCCACGACATCTTCATTGCCCGCTCTGTGAGGAATGTGCCTATAGAGACCTTCGCCTTCCATTACATAGTCTGGATATTTTTGTGGTTGGGCCTTTATTTTCTCGCACATATTCCTGATCCAGCTGCAGCTATTGCTTGGTTTTTCCGATGCGTCTTTCATGGCCCTAAGAGTCTCCGGCAACGGTTGTCGGGATAGGGCGTCTGCCACCACGTTCAGCTGTCCTTTCCTGTACGCTATCTCAAAGTCGTACTGCTGTAACTCCAGGGCCCATCTTGCTATCCTTCCAGAAGCGCTTTCTATGCTGTTTAACCATTTTAAAGCCATGTGGTCTGTAACTACTTTAAAATGGTAGCCCTCCAAGTACGGCTTCAGCTTCCTGATTGCCCACACGAATGCCAAGCACTCTTTTTCTGTTGTGGAGTAATTTTTCTCCACGCCGTTTAGTGTCCGGCTTGAGTATGAAATGACCCTTTCGCCGTCCTCTGTCTCTTGCGTCAGGATTGCACCTAATCCATAGTCGCTGGCGTCCGTCTGAAGATAAACTTTTTCTCGAAAGTCGTGCCTTTATCTCTTCGAAGGCCTGTTGGTGTTCCGGCGTCCATATCCACTTTGTGCCTTTGCGTAGAAGATCATTCAGTGGTTTTACTATACGCGCAAAATCTGGCACAAATCGTCGATACCATGAAGCTACGCCTAGGTATTGCCGTAGTTCGCGTACTGTCGACGGTGGCTCTGGTTCGGCTATGGCCACTACCTTCTCGGGATCTGTGCCTATCCCTTCGCTAGTAGCGCGGTGTCCTAGGTAAAGCAACTCTTGCTTGAAGAATTTGCATTTATCGGCGTTTATTCTTAAGTTTGCTTCCTTGAGGCGCCTGAACACTTCCTTTAGATTCTCCACGTGTTCTTTCAGCGTGCGTCCAATCACAATGATGTCATCTTGGTATGCAAACGCGTATGGTGACATCTCCGGGCCGATTACCTGATCTAGAGACCTTTGGAACGTGGCCGATGCTGAATGCAGTCAGAAAGGCATTACTTTCCATTGGAATAAGCCTTTGCCGGGTACTGTGAACGCTGTATATTGCCGACTATTTATCTCCAAAGGGACTTGCCAATATCGGTCTTTCAGGTCTAGACTGCTTCTGTATTTGGCCTCTCTGAGTTGGTCCAGGATATAATTAATCCGCGGCATCGGGTAGGCATCTTTTATGGACTTCTCGTTTATTTGCCTGAAATAAACGCATAGCCTCCACTTGCCCGTCTTCTTTTTTACCATTACAATGGGCGAGCTATATGGACTTCTTGAATGTTCTATGAAGCCCATTTGTAACAACTCGTCCACCTTTGCGTTGATCTCTCCTTGGACTCTTGGGTTCTTAGGATAATACCTCTGTTTTATTGGCTTGTCGTCTTTCATGGTGATTTGGTGCTCGGCCACTGTAGATGTTCCTGACATGGTGCTGAAATCTGCTAACTGTTTGTCGAGGAATTTTTCAATGTCCTCTTCATCACTTACGTGTGAAACTACCGCCACCGACAGCCTTTCTTCCAGACATCCATTATGCCGTTTTCGTGCCGGTATTCGCAATTCATGCCCGGCACATTTTATTTCCGCCCCGACTCCCGTGAGGAAATTCCATCCCAGTACTAGTTCATTCACTACTCCTGGAAGTATTAGCAGATTCATCTCCAATTGTTTGTTTCCTAATTCCACCGTGATCTCGAGCTGTGAGCTTTTTCTGCTGCATCTGCCGTCCGCCAACCTAACTTTTTTTTTTTTTTTTTTTTTTTTTTTAGTGGTGGTCTAAAGCATCGAAAGCCAACTCGGAGCTGAGATAGCTTGCCGAAGTCTGGGACTCTAACCCTGTAAATACTCCACCCCCTCCCCGCTTCCCCGGCGGAACTGCCGTTAGGTCTTACTTCGCCGGGGGGGGAATGCCCTTAGGGCTCTCTAGGATTCTATCCTATTGCAATTTCGCAGTCTTTCTGCGTTGCGCAGCTTTTTGAGTACTATTGTGGCCATATTGCATACTGCAGACCAATTTTCTTCTGAAACGAGCATAATGTCCACCAGGTTACAAGCGGGTGGCGTCCTCCCAACCCTAATGCTCAGATCTCTTCGTTCATTTTCAAATCTCGGACAGACAAAAAACACGTGTTCTGCGTCTTCGTTATCCGACTCGCAGAGTGGACAGTGCGGATAACGTTCATGCTTAAATCTATTAAGATAGTATTTAAAGCATCCATGTACTGTCAACAGTTGCGTTAAGTAGAAGTCCACATGTCCGTGCTTCCGTCCCAGCCATCTCTGCAGTTCTGGGATAAGCTTATACGTCCATCGTCCTTTGCTACTTTGTGCCCATCTCTCCTGCCACTTCGCAATGGTAAGTTCTCTGCACCTTTTCCGTAGGGATTCAGCTGTATCGATTTCCGTGCTACCTGCTCGGATCTCAACTGATTCCAATGCCAGCAGGTCAATCGGTATAACTCCCGATATTACCAACGCCGCGTCATGGGATACCGTGCGGAACGCACAGCATACCCGCAGGGCACACAGTCTCTGCACGGAGTCAGCATCTTGCATATAACTTCCATATTTTGTGGCTCGGGACCATATGGGAGCAGCATACATCAGCGTCGATGTGACAACGCTTACCAGTAATCTCTAGCGTACGCTAGATGTTCTTTGAAGGTTAGCCGGTGGTCAATCATAACACCCAAGTATTTTAGGCTTGGGCGAGATTTAATTGTGGCTTCTCCAATTTTGATAGTAGCCGTCTCTACTATCTGCCTGCTGCTTATCAGGACTGCTTCCGTCTTGTGCGCTGCCAAAGTTAGTCCCTTGGCGTCGAGCCATGCGCTTGCTCGTTCCCCAGCTTCGTTGCAGATTCTCTTGCATCTGGTAGCTTCTTTGCAGTGACTACTATGGCTACATCATCGGCAAAGCCAATGAGTCGTGCACCTTCGGGCATCGCGATCCTAAGGATCCCATCGTACATGGCATTCCACAACAAGGGGCCTAGGACTGATCCTTGTGGGACTCCCCCGCTGACCCTGTGGGTCAATTGCCCAGAATCAGTTTCATACAGGAGCAGGCGGCTTTCAAAGTAGCTCGCTATTACTCTCTGTATATACATTGGAACATTAAGATTTCTCAATGCATTTAGTGTGTGGTCCCAGCTAGCGGAGTTGAATGCATTTTTAACATCCAGCGTTGCCGCTATGCAGTACTGCTTTGTGCCGTACAACCACCTTTTCCCCTCGATCGCTTTATCTGCGACTTCGCACAGTTTACCGACAGCGTCGATGGTGGATAGACCCTTTCGAAAACCATACTGCATCTCTGAGAGGCCGTTGGTTTTGTCAAGAGCACCTTCTAGCCGGGAGTGGATTATTCGTTCAAGAATTTTACCCACCGTGTCTAGCATGCAGAGTGGCCTATATGAAGAAGGCTCCTCCACTGGCTTGTCCCCCTTTGGTATGAGTACCAGCCGCTGTATTTTCCAGCGACTAGGGAACACACCTTCTGTAAGGCATGTCAACATACTCTTTTGTGTTAGCCTTAATAGCAATTTTAAGGACTTTATTCGGGATGCCATCTGGTCCCGGTGCCTTGTCGTCCAGTATTGTCTTCAATACCCGGTGGACTTCTTCGGCACTTGTCGCAGTATTCACGATCTGTGAGGTTCGCGCCATACTCTCTTGCTCTGGGAATAGTGTTTCCACTATCCTCTTTAGGCCGGCTGGGCATGTCGGCGATGGCCTACTAAATACCCGCAGCCGTTTTGTGACGAGTTTATATGCGAAGTCTATTTCTTCGCATATATTATTAAAGCATCTGCGTTTGCTCTCTTTTATATTTTTTTCCAGGGCTCGTCTTCTTTCCCTGAAAAGTATACCATTCACATGGGCCCTAGCGAAGCAATTTCCGCTTTTTTTCTTGGTAATCTGAAGCTTTGGAAGCTTTATTATTTGATAGCCATTCTCCGCAATTTTTATTCCTGTATTGCTCACTTATGAGCGCAATGTCTACGTTTTCCTCAATGACATTTTGCTTAAGCAACGATTGGGCAACCTCACAATGGTTTAGGTTTATCTGAAGGAACTTCATTTACCCCTAAGCCCTTGCATAGCCCTCCTGAAGTGCGAGCATTTCCCACTCATGGTTGGGTGGTCGCAATCTTTCTCCTTCTTGCGTTTGCAGAGCATGCAGCAGGCCTTTGCCTTGCAGCCTCTAGCTTGGTGGTCCTTTGCGCCGCAGTTGTAGCAGCATTTTGAGCAGTCCTCCTGGGTCCTGCAATTTCCTGCTATATGGCCAAACTCCATACACTTAAAACACCTTTTAGGTGTTATCTTTGGGCGGATTCTACACGAAGTCCATCCCAGCCTAATTTTTCCCTTCTCTATGAGCCGTCTCCCTATGTCGGGCATGACTCTAAGAGTGGCGGTTTGGGTGCCTCCGTATGACGCCCTTAGACTGACCACCGCGGATTCAGGCAGCTCCACATCGAACTGTGATTTAACCGCACATAGAATGTCCATTTTCTCGGTGGTCTCGTCTATGTCCTTTACCTCGACTAGCATTGTCTCAGTCAGCGCTCTGACGTCAACATTGCTGCCCAGGACCGCCTTCATTGTGGTCTGAAGCTCCGCGGTTTTAGGGTCAGATACCTTGTTAAGAAGGATTAGGAGTTCCCCCTTAGCTGTGCGCCTAACAGCCTGTACGGACTGTCCTAGCTCCTTCAGCTGCGGTTCAGCCTTAACCTTTTAAGGATTTCCGCATAGGACCCTCCAGTGGAGGTTGAGATCACTATCGCATCATTGCGAGGCGGTCGCATCCTGGGCTTCCTTTCCTTCCGCTTCACCTGTTGACATTTCTCTGGCTTCTTCCCAGGTTTTTGGGGCTTGCTGGTGCTATCTTTCCCAGCATGTATCCCCTTTGTAGTACTGGCTTCGCTTGCCGGTGCCTTATGCATCGCCTTTTTTGCTGGTGCGGCTAGCGTCTCCTTAGCCTTTTTGTGTTCTTCGATTATGCATTGCACAGCCGACAGAACTTCCCTCTGGAGGTAGTCGATTTCATCGACTATATCTCTCATGGGGTTTGTGGTGGAGCGCTTTCCGTCCATTAACTTCTTCAACTCCCTGGCCTTCGATCCTAGACCAGTCAGCTGTTTAAGCACATCCCCCTGCTCTCCGTCAGCAGTTTTTGGGCAGCTTTTTTCTCCTGTTGGGGGGGTGCCAGGCTGCTTGCCACCGCACTCCACCCTTTTTTCTGGCGATCTCGCCATCACGTTGCTTTTTTTAAATGGGTCAGCTCCCATGTTGGCCCAGTCAGGTAGACTGGACAACGGCGTATGAAAGCCGTCGGCATTGGGCGGCGCCGCCAGGCATTTGTTTGCCGGCGTGCCTCCACTATCGTTTGGCACAACTCCTAGGCTGGCGCCAGGGTGTTGTGCCCCCGATCCTCTGCCCGACATTTCCCCGCCTGGGGGATTCAGAGCGTGTGCACTGGTTTTTCGGGAAGGTTGGTCCTTTTTCCCGCAGTATCCTGCTGGTCTTCGATCGGACACAAATTAAAAAAGGAATATCAAATAAAATTTAATATAAGGAATAAATCTTAGTACTAAAATATATTTATTAGAATTTTTTAAAATTAACCGCCCAAAATTCAAATGAACCGCCCAATATTTCCCTATGTGCCACGGCACGCACTTATGTGCTTGGTCTGCACCCTGTTCGAAGCTCGCTGCTATGACACCCGCAGCCCCTTTCGCACACTACGATCAGCTGGTCGCGCAAGCGCTTTCCACCATTGTACGTGTGTTTGCGAAAATAAAAAAGCGCGAGTGGAATTGACAACCACTAAACAAACAACGAGTGGAAATAATGAGGCAGAGACACCTCCCCTCCCTCACCGATGACCGGCCCCTGCCTGGTCGCCAAACCTGTTGGGGAAACGATTCCCAGCTGTCGCCTGCGGCCTCCTGGCCACCAGAAGATGTCCAGGTGCGTGTTACGTAACTTCAAGCCGGATGGCCGGCTACTCTTGTTGAATTGTGCTGAAAACTAGATGGGTTAGTCGGAGCGATTTTAGAACGCGACCGCACTCTCTGCTTTCTCACTACTCTGCCAACCTAACATGCCGTCTTGTCCTTGTGATCCTTCCTTTGTCAGCCAGTCTATCCGCTAGCTCCTCGTTGATGAAACTTGACGTTGCTCCCGTGTCAACTGTGGCCTTGTATTCGACGCCTTCAATTTCAACGTACGCGGATAACTGCTGCTCTTCCTCGATCAGATTGCCAGTTAGTTTGGAGAGGAGGCACTTTGCGACCCCTGTGCGCCTCTCTGCGACTGGGATCGCTGCCCATTTCCCGACCTTTGGCAGCACTCTACGTTCCTGATGCCAACTTTGCCGCACACCCAGCAGAACAGTACCCTTTGGTTTCTGCATCCTCGTGCCCAGTGGTCGTGTCCTCCACACCGGCGACATGCCTCCTGTGGGTTCACTATGTGGGTCTGTGCATTGGTGTCTCTTGGCATTGGGTTGCGTGCCACCTGAGTGGTTTGAAATTCACCATTTCAGAGCTTTGCCTTGCAACAGCTCTGGCATTGCACGTGGGATCATGTTTAGGTTCAGACCGTACGTGTTCGCGGACCATTCCACCTGTTCTAGGAATTCCAGTGGCTTCTCTGTGCCATCGAATTTGAACGACCATTCTCTCACTTGCGTTGCGACTTTGGCGTAATCTGGTGTGTTAGGTCTTTGCTGCCCTGATTTTCTTTCTTGGCTTGCGTTTCGACTCCTGCCAGCTTCCTTCATGCTGTCCACTCCAAGACTTGCTATGAGCTCCTCGGCGACAGGGTTCAGCAATTTGATTGTTGGGCCTGGCTTATCGTCGTATTTCTCTTCCAGCTCAGCCCAGATCTCTGCTACTCCTGGGTCATCCTGTTTCTTTGTTAGGTACTCTGAGAGGGCTTTCCTCATGTCCTCCGTTCTTCCCTCCAAAGTGATGCCTAACTTGGCTCCTACTTTGGCAAAATCCTCTTTCTTGAGGAGATATTTTTTTTTTTTGTTTTTCGGACGTTGATGCACTATGATCAGCGCAAACAAGTGGCCCTTACGACACCATGCAGTGCTTGTTACGCGCGGAACCTAATAGGCGTAAAAACGAGATCGCGAGAAGTTAAAAGCACAATGTAAAAGCGGACAGACTAAGATTAGAAATACGTACGAGACTAATACTAATACTAATTTTGTGCTAAGTAAGATAAAATTAATGATTTTAGGCTTGGCAAAGAGTCTGTAGTAGAAATAATGTGATATAGTCTATTATAGTCGTTACACAGTACACTAAACGGTTCATGCATATCAAAGTTAGATCTACAAATATTTAATGTAAGAGGAACATAGTTCCTGGTAATTCTATTAGGCACGGAGAAGCTTATGCGACCCAGTAACTCGGGACTCTCCACATCCCCGTGAATAAGTTTATAGATAAAAGTTGTGCCAAGCATCGTTCTACGGTTTACTAAGGATGGTAGATTAATTAGGAGAAGTCTACTAGAGTAGGATGGTAAAATAAGGCTTGCATTCCAGTTAAGGCCCCGTAGAGCAAATAATAAAAAGTTCTTTTGCACAGACTCTACCCGGTCTATATGTACACCATACTGAGGACTCCAAACTGCTGAACAGTACTCCAGGATTGGACGGACTAGTGAAATGAACAGAGTCTTTGTAACATAGGGATCATCGAATTCCTTTGACCACCTTTTAATAAATCCAAGTACTCCCCTGGCTTTATTCACCACAGAAGTAATATGGTCACAAAACTTAAGTTTAGGGTCAAGGAGGACGCCAAGGTCATCAACATGCGTAATTCTAGACAACGCGCAACCACCCAGCGTAAACGTTGCATAATGTGGGTTCACCCGAAAAAACGTCATTACTTTGCACTTAGCGCTATTTAAATCCAAAAGATTTTCACAACACCATGTTTAAAAAGCGTTTAGATTGTAAGTCTGAACTGCTGGAAATTTCGTTATATTGCAGGCATTACTTAACGTCATCTGCGTACATAAGGACACGCGACTTTGTCAAGACTAGAGAGAGATCGTTTATAAATAAAGTAAAAAGAAGTGGGCCAAGGTGGCTTCCTTGTGGGACGCCTGAAGTAACTCGGATCAAATCAGAGATCGAGTTTTTAAAGAGGACTCGTTGAGTCCTACCACTCAGATAACTTGAGATCCATGTTAGAAGATCACATGGAAACCCTAATAAGTCTAGCTTTAATACAAGAAGCGAGTGATTTACTGAATCAAACGCTTTACTAAAATCAGTGTAAACTACGTCAGTCTGCATGTTCTTTCTAAAGCCATTTATTACAAAAGACGTTAGCTCCAAGAGGTTTGTCGTCGTAGATCTTCGCCTTATAAATCCATGTTGACATGGAGATATAATCGATCTACAAAGATGTTGCAAATGGGGTGTAATAGTGTTTTCGAAAAGCTTTGGGATGGCGGATAATTTGGATATGCCTCTGTAATTACTTGTATTGCATTTATTTCCTTTCTTATGATGGGGAATGACAAACGACTCCTTCCAAATAAGTGGGAAATGAGATGTTTATAAAGACAAGGTAAACAATTTGTACAAAGGTCTACAAAGAGTTTCAGCACAGTATTTAAGCACGCAGCCTGGAACTCCGTCCGGACCCGGTGAATAGACTGGCTTAACTTTATGGAGATCCAAAAGAAGGGAGCTTTCGCTTGATCTCGGACAAAAAATCAAGTTCGACTTGGATATGGCATGTGAATAAGATGGCTTTGGACGGGATGAAACCGAATATGTTGTCTGGAAAAACTGGGCAAATAGATTGGCAATTGCCTGATCAGAATTTGCCGTAGAGTTTTGGAATGATAGTGATGCAGGGTTACAGGCTGATTTACGCTTAGTGTTAACAAAATTATAAAACTGTTTTGGATCTTGTGAAAATTGGACCCTACAACAAGTCAAATAACTTTTATAACACCGGGCGTTAAGCACGATAAAATTTGACGGAGCTCTCAGGTACCGAGAGAAGGCAGATTGTGAACCGCACATTTTAAATTTATTGAAAAGTCTGGACTTAATATTTTTTAGGTGTGACAACTCTTTATTAAACCACGGAGGTTTATTTGAAATTGACGGATAGTATAACGGAACACACGATAAAAGAAGGAATTTAATGCATTATAAAAGATATTAACGGCCTTAGCCACGTTAGTGCATGAATAAAATTCGGACCAGTCATATATATATAAAAGTATTTAAAAGTATTTAAAAGATGAAAGTTTGCCTTACGAAAGCAGCGGATTCGTTTAACCGACTTTTCGGATTTTTTATTCAGCTCTGCTCTTGCGTCTACAGTCAGCTCTAGAGTTGGATGATAAGGATCTTCGGTTTCTGTAAGTGGTGATGTTCTTGATAGGCAAACGCCTTCTGAATTTGAAACAAAACCAAAGTCCAGTAAACGTCCTAAGGAGTTCTTAACATGGTTCACTTGGGATAGCGCAATGTCAAGCAAGCCGTCAATAAAGTCATGCTGCGCTAAAGGAAGTAAAATGTTAGAGATTTCGTCAGTGGACCATGTCGCACTAGGTATATTAAAATCACCCAATACTATTAACTGATCTCGATCTAACAGTTTTTTGGAAATGGACTGAATAACGGAAAGGTGATTTGCGTAAATAGGGAACTCAGATGATGGTGGGATATATGAACAAGTAATATATACAAAACTACCGGGAAACGATAATTTTATACCTAGGAATTCGATGTCAATAAATTCTTCGAAAGTTAGTAATTCAGACGAAAAGGTGGAGTCGACAGCAATCAGGACTCCACCTCCCCGTCTGGACTGACGATCAAGCCTATAAATTGTGTACTTACCCGGGAGAATTTCGGGGCTAAGAATATCCGGCCTTAACCAGGTCTCTGTACATACCATAATATTATATGGGAAAGAAAAACTATCCCAATACAATTTAGTCAGCTTACTAAGTAAGCCTCTTGTATTCTGATAGCAAAGAAGAAGAGAGGAGGCTAGTTTTTTGGGACAGAAGAGGATGTGGAGGGCGCTGGGGATGGTTCTTTAATGGTATTTTCCATTTCCCCTGAACTATTATTTTTTCACTTAGCTTCGTACTCTTTTACAAATATGCCCTCGGGCCAGAAACTGGTGGAACACACAGATGCAAAAAGAGCACAAGCAATACCAATCTTAAATGATGATACTTTCCAAGCATAAGAAAATTTAAATTGTTCGACCTTCAAATCATCAACTTGGATTTTGTTACGGATATAAGCCGTAATATCCAGTGATGAGAGGTCTGGGGCGAGCTGTGAAACAAATACATGTTTTAGCTGGGGCACCCGAACACAAGTAACCGTTTTTGGTACAACACATGCAACCCTTTTTGGTACTACAGAATTTGTATCTGTACTGCCAGTATCGGCCGGTAATTCGGACGTTAAGTCAACATGAGGTGTTGGGGCCACTACTTTATTTTGATTGGACAGAGCGGAATTACCTAGCGGAGCCACATCGATTCCAGCAACTTCGGATACCGAATCACTTTTTGCCCCCGATCTTAGTACCATTTGAGTGGCGCCTAAGATTGGCAGCTGAGCTGGAGTCGAATCGCGGGCAGCAGGTTGCACAGCACCTGCCATAGAATGCCACCGACCGCGACTTTTTTGCGCTTTGGGGAATCGGGCTCAGCTAGCATGCGGCTAGTGAGCTGAGATTCAAGCGCCACGAGCAGGTCCGTATTTTTACGGCAGTTCCGGATTAATTCCGTAACACTGCTTTTTGTGAGCCGCCTAATAGTTATTGCCTGGTTCTCGTATACAATGCATTCGTCGCAGTAGTAGCGTAGGCCACTCCTCTTATCGATGGCATCACGAACCAGGCCAGAATAGCCAAGACACTTTGCGTGATAAATTTTATCACATGTATGGCAGGGAATACTTTGCTGTCCAGCCGAGATAACTTTCTTGCAATTTTTTAATGAACAGAAAGCCATTTTCGCTGACCGCGGACCACTGTGCACTAGATCGTTACGATGCAGACGAGTTCTGTTCGAAACCCGTCTTAGGTTCCTTGCGAGATTATTTGGGTGCAGTGTAAGCTTGTTATGGTAGGCCGCTTTCTGCTTTGCTATTTCATCTTTGACCGGTGGTATGCCCAGATCCCTGTGGATGTTTTCGTTCCGAACATACCATGGTGCCCCAGTGATTGTTCGCAGGATTTTTGATTGTGAGCGCTGTATGATGTCAACGTTGCTGTTGCTCGCGTTCCCCCAGAGCTGGGAGCCGTAGGTCCAAATGGGCTTAAGGGTGGAGTTGTAGAGAAGAACTTTAAAGTCCAGACACAGGGGTGATCGAGAATTTATAATCCAGTGTAGGCTGCTAGCTTTAAGTTTGAGATGTACTTTCTTGCATTCAATGTGCCTCCGCCAGGTTAGGCGTCTGTCGAGGTGGACGCCGAGATATGTTACATCGCTGGCTTGGGGAATCTGCGTACTATTCAAAGTTAGCGGGGGGCACGATTGTCTGTTAAGGGTAAACGTTATATGTTTACACTTTTGTTCATTAATTTTGATTCGCTAGTCTGATAGCCACTTTTCAACTACCACCAAATGATCAGCCAGTTGAGCTGTTGCTCTAGTTGGGCATTTCGAGCGGCTCAGGATTGCGGTGTCGTCAGCAAATGTGGACGTAGTCAGCCTCTCGTTAGTAGGGATGTCTGCTGTGTATAGGACAAACAGGGTAGGGCCCAAGGCGCTTCCTTGTGGGACTCCGGCTTCAATGTTATACTCGTTGGATGTCGTTGTATTGCATCTAACCTCAAAGACTCTGTGGTAGAGTTACGACTTAAGTAACTTATGAGTGTTTTCTGGCAGTAATGTTATGATTTTATGCATAAGGCCTTCAAGCCACACTCGGTCGAATGCCTGAGAGACGTCGAGGAATATCGCACTACAATATTCCCGATGTTTGAAGGCTGTACGAATTTCTGAAGTTATCCGGTTGACTTGCTCGATGGTTCCGTGGCTTTCACGAAACCCGAATTGATGTGCCGGGATTAAGTTTTGTTCTCTTAAATATGGTGTAATGCGCGTGAGCAGGCATTTTTCCAGTAATTTGGACAGGCACGATAGTAAGCTTATTGGCCTGTACGATGAGGGAATTGTGTGGTCTTTCCCAGGCTTCGGTATCATTATAACCACTGACTTTTTCCATTTTTTGGGGTAGTAGCCAAGTTTTGTGATCCCGTTAAATAGCTTGCATATAACATCCACTGCGCAGTTTGGAAGTTCAATTATCATTTTTGGGGTTATTAGGTCGCCCCCTGGAGCCTTTTTCGGTTTTATTTGCTTCCTAATGACGTTAGCAATTTCAGGTGCTTGAAACAAAATCGGGTTAATTGCAATTTCAGAGCTAAGCGGCGGTAGTTGAAGAGAGTTTGTGGCGGCGTTCGGCTGAAATACATTTCGTAGGTGTAAAGCAAATGTTTCGGCTCTGTCTTCGTCACTGCGGGCCCTCTTGAAAATATTACAAAGCTACCTCGAAAACAGGAAGCTACTGTACCAAACAAAGGCAGGCGAGAAATGTGTAAAGGTAACATCAGGAGCAGCGCAAGGATCAATACTGGGACCCGAGCTATGGAATATTAGCTACGACGAAATACTGCGCATAGAAATGCCGGAAGACACGACCTTAGTAGCATACGCAGACGATATAGTTGCAGTTATCTCGGCTCGTAACCCCGAAAACATACAGCGTAAGCTAAACCAGGTGATGCGCCGGGTGAAAGGTTGGATGGACAATAACGGTTTGCAGCTGGCCACGGAAAAAACCGAGTTGTTGCTAGTAACAACGACGCAGTTTCCACTAGAAATAGATATGAGAGTAGGAGAAAATATCATTAGGACGCAGAAAGTGATAAAATATCTAGGAGTTCGTCTTGAGCCCAAACTGACGTTTAAGGCTCAAATTCAGCACGCTAAAAGCCGAGCGACCGACACTGCAAAATCACTTAGCAGACTCATGGCAAACATAGTGGATACAGGCCCGATGAGGAGGGGTTTTTTAGTGGGTGCAAGCCCCACATACCACACATACGACGGTAGTGTGAGATGCAGAAGGCATTTTACCCCCTCCACCCAAAAAAAAAAAAAAAAAAAAAAAAAAAATTATTATTATTATTATTATTATTATTATTATTATTATTATTATTATTATTATTATTATTATTATTATTATTATTATTATTATTATTATTATTATTATTATTATTATTATTATTATTATTATTATTATTATTATTATTATTATTATTATTATTATTATTATTATTATTATTATTATTATTATTATTATTATTATTATTATTATTATTATTATTATTATTATTATTATTATTATTATTATTATTATTATTATTCTTATTATTATTATTATTATTATTATTATTATTATTATTATTATTATTATTATTCTTATTATTATTATTATTATTATCTTATTATTATTATTATTATTATTATTATTATTATTATGGGACCGGGAGCTGTTTCTGCATGGCAAAGTGTCTGGTTGGCTTTAACATGGCAAAGCCCAGCATGATCCATGCAGAACTGCTTCAAGTATCTCACCGCCTCCACGTGGCGGTCCCGGGATCTTGTATCTCTGTCAACCGACAAGATGCTTGCTAAGGTGAGAAGGCGGCTTTTAAATCCCGTTCGCGTCTGTTCCCGAAGAGGGCGGCGTCTGGGTTAGCGTCTGTCCCATATTGGGCGGCTACACAATTGTCTTTTTGCAGATCGGCAGACACTAAAGAAGGTCCCCCGCTGATGACAGCGGCATTCCAACACCTGAGTACCCAGATTGAAACCCTGGTTAAATGGCTGCTGGGCTAATGCTGAAGTTACCTCCGTCCTTTTAAAACTTGGCGAGTCTTTAAATACGTTCTAATCACATCATCGCGGAACCGATGGTACAGGTGCAGTTGAGACAACTCCTGCTTAACATCCGTCCTGGCTCTGAACGCAGGTACCCATAAGGACCTGCGTCAACCCTCGCATGGACCTCACTGCTTGCATAGGGACCCATGGGGGCATCGTGGAGGACTGTACATATGTGAGGAGATAGCGACTTAAAGTTTGGACCCATATAGCATGCAGAACAACAGTAAAACCCAAGAAGAAGAGAGAGGAGCATTCCAGAAGAGTAGAAAAATGATGAGATCGCCAGATCAAGGCGTTACAGAAGAAGGAAAGACGGGGCAAGTGGTTCATCTGGAGGAACAACCAAACCTATCTACGGCAATACTGCACGAGGATAAGCAAACCCCTGCTTCATCTCAAGTTGTCAGACCTGCGGTAGGTTCTCCAAGACAAGAGCTCATCTACAAAATGAGAGCACTAGAAGAGGAAACGATCGAGAAATGCAGAGCAGTGCTTCGAAAAATGAAGCATGCGATGCTAAGACAGCGAAACATCAGTATGGATGTGAAAGACGGAGCGTCAGAACTGGGCGAACTCCTGGATATTGTCGGAAACTACAGGAAAAGCTGGTTGACAGCCGAAACAGAGAGAGTCAAGGAAACGAACTTAGCGGCTGAGGCCAACAAACAGCTGCAGGAAACTGACACACCAGTTTCGTCCCGCCAAAAGCGGACTGCTTCAAGCCCGGCCGAGCAAGAGGCATTTAAAAAGCCGAAAAGTAAGGAAGCGAAGGACGGCTTTAAAACAGTGACTCGGAAGAAGGGAAAACCCAAAACATCTCAAACAGAGGAAACGAACAAAGCAGCAAATGTTAACTCTGAGAGGAAAGGAGAAAACTCTAAAGTACGGCCAAGATCCCGCCCAGAAGCTGTATTGGTCAAGCCCGCAGAAGGCAGGAGCTACGCCGAGGTGTTGAGGGAACTTAAGGAAAACTTGAAGCTTGACGAGACCGATACAGCCATCCGCTCAGTCAGGAAAACCAAGTCAGGGGACTTGCTTCTCGAGTTATCAAAAGGAAGTAAGTCCGAGAAGCTTTGCGAAAGCATTAAGCACACGCTCAAAGAAAATGCCACAGTGAGGACTATCAGGGCGTTGAGCAAGTTGGAGATTCGAGACCTTGACAGTCTGACAAACGAGGAGGAAGTCATTAATGCAATCAAGTTCATTATAGGCGAGCAGAGTCAGGAAGTCAAAGTTAGACTAACTGGCGCAAACAATTCTGAGCAAAAACGTGCATTCGTTATATTGCCAACAGAAGAAGCAGCTAAAATTCTTAAAGAGCCAAGAATCAAGATTGGATGGACGCGATGCCGAGTGAAACGGTGCATCGAAGTTACACGCTGCTTCAGATGCTTTGGGGTAGGCCACCTACAAAGAGATTGCTCGGGACCAGACAGGAGAGATCTCTGTATTAGGTGTGGAGAGACGGGGCACAAGATGAGAAACTGCACGAAGACACCGAAATGTTGCCTGTGTGCATATGAAAACCGCACGGATCTCAATCATTTCCCTGGGACGAGTAACTGCGCAGCCAGTACCCGCAAAACCCAAATATGAAAATCCTACAAGCAAACCTTCACAGAAGCCGTATAGCAGATGACCTGCTGTCCCAAATAGTCCTGGAACATTGTGTGGATTTGGTTATAATCTGCGAACAATATAGAGTGAAACAACCCGGTATCTGGCTGGAAAATGAAGATAAGACTGCAGCTATATGGATCCCAGCTGCGGGTGACATACGATGTCTCGGTGATGGCAGAGGTAGCTGCTACGTATATGTACAACTTAAGGAATTCACCATATTCAGTTGTTATCTAACCCCGAACGATACAATAGAAGCTTTCCAACATAAAATTGATGACATTGAAGATATAGCTCGGCAAATGCATGGAAGCCTAATAGTAGCTGGTGACTTCAACTCTAGAGCAGAAGAATGGGGCATGCCAACAACCAACAGCAGAGGCCAAAAAATTCTTAATATGTCAGCAAGAGTTGGACTGGTAGTCGCTAACGTGGGCAGAGCTCCGACGTTTCAGCGAATGGGCCAAACAGGCACAATACCGGATATAACGCTAGTATCAGAGAACTCTGCGCACAGAATATTAGACTGGAAAGTCTTAGACATCTACAATGGAAGCGACCACGAGTACATATCTTTCAGTACTGAAGGAAGTACGGCTCATCATGTAGGAAATCAAATACGAAGTCACCGATGGAATGTTAACCGACTAAACAAGAACCTCTTAATAGGAGAAATTGACAGGAGTCAAATCGATAGCAATGAGAGAACTAGCGTGGAGAGCGTTGTTAGCAGCACTATGTCCGCCATAAAAAGAGCTTGTGATGCTGCTATGCCAAAGTCTGGCAATCCCCACAGGAGAGGAGCAGAGGTATACTGGTGGACGGACGAGATAAGTGCTTTGAGGGAGACTAGCCTCCGCTATAGGCGTCATCTCACACGAGCTAGGAGAAGCGGAAACTTCGCTACACAGGAGGAGGAGTACAAGAAGGCGAAAAAGCTTCTTAATATTGCCATTCGCACAAGTAAACGAAATAAATGGAAATCCCTCTGTAATGACGTTAACAAGGACCCATGGGGTCTGGGGTACAAACTCGTTATGAAGAAGCTTAGGTCAAGAAGTACTCTGCCAGATATAGACGAAGGGCACATGGATAACATTGTCAAAACTCTGTTTCCGCCCCATCCGATCAGACCAGCTTACACTGCACTGCAGCCATCTGAGGAACACTTCGAGTTGTTCAGCGAGGATGAATTAACTAAGGCAATAGGCAGCATGAAGAATAGGAAAGCACCAGGACCCGACGATATACCGACCGAAGTTCTTAAAGTCATCGCAAAGAACAGACCCGATGTACTATTAAATATGTACAACAAGTGCCTGCAGCATGGAATATTCCCCGATCCGTGGAAGACTCAGAGGTTGGTCTTGATAAGCAAAGGAAAGGGGGACCCTGCAACCCCATCAGCCTATCGACCGCTCTGCATGCTAAACACGACTGGGAAGCTACTGGAAAAGCTGATCAAGCCCCGACTAGCTGCTGCTGTCGAGGTATCAGGCGGCCTCTCCCGCAGGCAATACGGGTTCCGACCAGGGAGGTCTACCATCGGAGCAATACAGGAAGTCGTTAATGCAGCACTGGCAAGCCAAGTGGGCAACCATGCATCCAGACCCATTGTGCTTTTGGCGACACTAGACGTCAAAAATGCGTTTAATAGTGTCAGGTGGTCGGACATGATCGATTCGCTAAACAGACGTTTCCACATCCCAGAATACCTGATGCGGCTAATAGACAGCTATCTACAGAATCGAAAACTGATTTATCTGACAAGAGGAGGCGAAAAACGGATGGACATTACCTCGGGAGCAGCTCAAGGATCCATACTAGGACCGGAACTGTGGAATATCAGTTATGACGATATCCTCAGCACAGAAATGCCTGACGACGCATTTCTCGTAGGATATGCGGATGACATAGTCGCAGTGATTCCAGCACGCAATACTGAGTACGCCCAAAGAATACTAAATCAAGTAATGATTCGTGTAAACGAATGGATGGACTCTCGTGGCTTACAGCTTGCCTCAGAAAAAACTGAGCTATTGCTAGTCACCAGAAAGCAGATGCCATTGGAAATAGAATTAAGGCTCACTGAGACAACTATTCGGACACAGAAGTCAATAAAGTACCTTGGGGTCAGGCTGGACTCTAAACTGACCTTTGGACCTCAAATTAATAACGCAAGAACCAAGGCTGCAGAGACAACAAGGTCTCTTAGTAGACTTATGGCAAACATCGGTGGACCAATACCATCTAGACGAAAGCTGTTAATGAATACAAACAACTCCATTCTTCTGTATGGATGTGAAGTGTGGGCTGATTCGCTAAAAACAAATTGCAGACTGAAGACTTTGCTGGCTATACAAAGAACCTGTGCCTTACGTATAATTAGCTCATATCGCACGGTGTCGTGTGCTGCAGCACTCGTCTTAGCATGCGTGATTCCGATAGATCTGCTAGCGAAAGAACGCAAGAGCCTCTACGACCTTCGACAAGCTGGAGAAGCATCTAGACAATCGATTCTGGCCCTAAGAAGAGAGACCATCAATATCTGGCAAGAACGATGGGAACGCGAAGACACTGGAAGATGGACAAGAAGACTTATCCCCGACCTTAAAAGCTGGGTGGAGAGACGACACGGTGATGTAGACTACTACGTCACCCAAGTGCTCACAGGTCACGGTTATTTTAGTTTCTTTCTAAACAAGATGGGCAAAAGCACGGAAGCCAGTTGTATTTACGCTGATGCGGAAGCCGACAACGCAGAACACACAGTATTTTATTGTACAAAATTCGCGCAGCAACGAAATATTCTGTCACGAGCGATCGGACAGATTACGCCGGAAACTATAGTCGCCAAGATGTGCGAAAGCGAAGAGAACTGGAGAGCAGTAGCCGCTTTTATCGGAGACATTCTGCGCTTGAAGAAATTAGACCTTGATGAAAGGGTATAAAAAGGGCAGGCTGGACGCAGACCATCAGACGGGCTCTGGGGATCGCCTCTCCTTGGATACCAATGGATATCTTCTACGGTATATATTGGCATTTAAGTAGAGGCGAGCCTTAGAGCTTTGTATGAGCAGATGAACGCGCATCGCGCGCAAGAGGCCCCACTTTGAAGTAATGCGAAAGCTTTTCCGAAGTGGATACAGGCCTGATGAGGAGGGGTTTTTAGTGGGTGCAAGCCCCACATACCACACATACGACGGTAGTGTGAGATGCAGAAGGCATTTTCCCCCCTCAGCCCAAAAAAAAAAAAAAAAAAAAATATTATTATTATTATTATTATTATTATTATTCCCGCAGGGGCACCCACAACCGGGTGACGGGCTTGACATACCCGCGGTCCCCCAGTCACGGCAAGACACTGGAACGATAAATTGACTTACAATTGCACACACAAAAGACGATTTGATGATATCGGGCTTGACGAATGCAGCATTCTGACACCTTAGTACGCAAGAGTGACATTTTGAAGAAACGGCTATCGGGATAATGTTACGTTCGCCTCCGTCCAGTTAAAACTTAGCAAGTCTCTCCGTACGTTCAAATCACATCGCCGTTGACTCGGCGGTACAGGTGCAGTTGAAATGATTCCTGCTTCGCGTCCGTCCTGGCTCTGAACACAACCGCCCATGAAGCTTTGTGTCAACCCTCGCATGGACCTCACTGCTTGCATAGGGACCCATGGGGACATTTCGGACAACTGTACATAGGTGAGGAGATAGCGGCGTAGAGTTTGGACCCACTCATGCAAGATGACAACCCAATTAACACCAAACAATATAGAAGAAGCTTTCCGGAAGAGCAACTTGATGGGTAGGTCGCCCCAAGGAAACACGACCACTGAAAGGAAGGAAAATAATGAACATGCTGAACAGAACACTCCGAAAAAAGGAAAGGATTCCGAAGCACCACAGCAGATTGACCTTCAAACACCTGCTACACACAGGAAAGAGACAGCACCGATAACACAGCGAAGCTCCCCGCGACAGGAACTAATATACAAGATGAGAACATTAGAGGAAGAATCTCTGACCAAGTGCAAGGCAATAATAAGGAAGATGAAGCATGCGATGCAAAAACAAAGAAATATCAGCATGGAAGTCAAGGACGGTACAGCTGAACTCACGGAGCTTTTCGATGTAATAGAAAGCTACAGAGCGAGCTGGAAGAAAGCTGAAATCGAAAAACTAAATGACATGAGTAAAGCAATACCGAAGACCTTGAAGATAGTCGATACCCCGCTATCGGCAACCCAAAAGAGAGCAGCTACCAGCCCGGCATTACAGAACGCAAGCAAAAAAGGCAGAGATAAAGAATCAAATGATGGCTTTCAAATGGTAACTAACAAAAAACGGAAAAAAGAGGCTAAATCGGATGAACGAAATATAAAAAGAGACGTTAATGGTGAAAAGAAAGATAAACCTAGGACACGATTAAGATCTCGACCAGATGCTGTGCTAGTAAGGCTAACTGAAGGAAAGAGCTATGCACAGGTTCTGAGGGACCTACGAAATAGCGTGAAACCAGAAAAAGATGTCAGCAATATCCTGTCGATAAGAAAAACAAGATCAGGTGACATGCTCCTAGAACTGTCTAGAGGAAGCAAAGCCGAATTATTATGCGAGACTATCAAGACCACGCTCAAGGGTGATGCAACGGTTAGGACCATGAAACAGCAAACCAAGCTGGAAATTCGAGATATTGATAGTATTACAGAGGAAAGCGAGATCATTTCCGCAATTAAAACCGGGATAGGAGATACTACCGAAGATATCAGAATTCATCTGACTGGAGTAAATAGCTCGGAGCAACGACGAGCCTTCGTTACCTTAGCGACAGAAGATGCAGCGAAAATACTGAAGGACCCAAGAATCAGGATTGGCTGGACCCTGTGTCGAGTAAAAGAATGCATCGACACCATGCGATGCTTCAAATGCTTTAGAGGGGGACACACGCAAAGGGACTGTAAGGGGCCAGATCGAAGAGACCTATGTATCAGATGCGGAGAGGCTGGGCACAAAATAAAAGAATGCAAAAACCCAGTAAGATGTTGTATTTGCGCAGCGGAAAAAAGGAAAGAGTTAAACCACCTTCCGGGGACAAACAAATGTCATAGCGGCGCAAGTAAAGGCAGAGAATGAAAGTCCTACAAGCAAATATGCACAGAAGCAGAACGGCCAATGATCTGCTGCTCCAAATAGCATTGGAGCATCATGTAGATCTAGCCATTATCAGCGAACAATACAAAACTCGGGAGGACGGTCTGTGGATAGAAGATGAGACGAAAACCGCGGCTTTATGGATCCCAGTATTCAGCACCGTTACACACCATACCCCCATTAGACGGAATTGTTACGTATCAGCACAAGTTTCGGACTGGACCATTATTAGCTGCTACCTAACACCCTCCGATGACATTACGACTTTCCAAAGAAAACTCGAAGATATCGAAGATGCTGCCAAGCAAGCTCAGGGAAAAGTGCTATTAGCAGGTGACTTTAACTCAAGAGCGGAAGAATGGGGCATGTCATCAACCAACTCCAGAGGCAGAAAAATTTTAAACATGGCGGCAAGGCTGGGAATGGTAGTTGCAAACATAGGATCAACCGCTACATTTAGACGACCAGGAAATGAAGGAACAATCCCGGACATAACGCTAGTGACGGAAGAAATGGCAAACAAGGTTGCCGAATGGAAAGTATTAGAGATCTTTAACGGAAGCGATCACGAGTATATATCCTACAAGCTGACACAAGGCGATCAAAATCGTTCTGAAAATCGCCTTAGCCTAGGAAAAAAGGGATGGAACGTAAATAGACTGAGCAAAACAACTCTCATCAACGAAATTGATAGAAAAGCTAATACTATACGGCAAAACGACGAGAATATAGTCAACGACACTATGTCAATTATAAAAAAAGCGTGCAACGTCGCAATGCCAAAACGGGGAAACCCACACAGGCAAGGTCAAGAAGCATACTGGTGGACAAATGAAATAAAAATCTTAAGAGAGAAATGCCTTAAAACTAGACGCCGCTTCACGCGAGCAAGACGTAGAGGAATATTTACTACCCAGGAGCAGGAGTACAAAAAAGCTAAGAAGGATCTTAATATTGCTATCCGGAAATCCAAGATTAATAAATGGAAGTGCCTTTGCAGTGATGTCAACTCTGACCCATGGGGACTAGGCTACAAAATCGTCATGAAGAAACTTAGGTCCCGGAGACCCTTGCCGGAGCTACAGGTAGATCAGATGGACAATATCGTCAGAACACTCTTCCCTACTCATGAGATTAGGCCGTCGAGAAGAACGGTGTCCGACCTTGAAGAACGAGTAGACATGTTTACATTGCACTATGGGGCCAACGACCACTTTTGTTGGCCAAAATTAATAACTCGCTCAATTTTAGAGATATCGAGATAAAACTTTACCAATCGTTTTTTGGTATCCTTAGGCAACATATATGTTAAAAAGAAAAGGATCGAACAAATATATCCCATAGCTGCCATACGATCGATTTAGTCAACTTTGTTATTTTTTAAGATAATCGAATAATTTTTTTTTTTTTATTATATACTTTATAATTACATTTATATTATATTTTTTTAAATTTTTTATATATGTTTCTGAATAGAATTCAAAATGCAAAACAAAATGTTCTTCTGTCCACAAAGGTTCAATGTAAATGCACAAAAATCGGATTAAACAAATTTGATTAATTAGTAAAAAAAATGGCACCTGCTATTAAACATCATGCTCTTCGGATTCTAGTTCAATATTTCATTGAAAATCAAAAGGATTCTAATATTCAACGCAACTACTGTTAAGGTTGCAAAACTTGAGGTTATGTGCTTAAAAATTAAATTTCGGAAAAAGTGGCAATAAGTGGCGATTCTAACCATATACATTTTAAAAAGAATTTAATACTCTACAAATCTCAATAGGTTTCAGAAGTGGACTCCGCTGGACTCACTTTGTTACTCTACTTAAAAATTAGTTTTCTAATTAAAAAACGCGTTTTAGACAACTCACTTTAACACTTAAGTACAAAGACAGCACGATAGATTTCAACCGTTTAAACACACAAACACTTAGTATACACCACCATTCATCGAATTCATATCACAAAAATTTTTTGGAACGCTTATAAACTGCTTTTTTAAACGCTTTAAAAATGCAATTTAAAAGTCGAATTTCAAAAGCACGTGGCTTGCATCTTAAACATCTGATTTAACAGCTGTTATCTTAACAGAAGCGCACTCTATCGGAATTCCTGAAACGTAACATTGCAGATTGGTCTTCTGTTAATATATCCTAAAACAACTTTTTTAGTTTTGACGACTTTTCAAAAATGGGTTTTGGCCAGCCAAAGTGGTCGTTGGCCCCATAGTGCATTGGAAGAACTTGTCAGGGCAACAAAAAGCTTTAAAAGCAGGAAAGCCCCGGGACCCGATAACATACCTGCGGAGGTCCTGCAAGCAATTGCAGAGAGGCGACCTAATCTTCTACTCGATATGTTTAATGCTTGCATCCGAACAGGACTATTTCCCGAGCAATGGAAACTGCAACGTCTGGTTCTGATAAGCAAGGGCAAAGGAGATCCCTTATCGCCATCAGCATATCGACCATTATGTATGTTAAATACTACAGGAAAGCTCCTAGAAAAGATGATCAAACCTCGTCTAGCAGCAGCAGTTAACAGAGCCGGAGGACTCTCTCCTATGCAGTTCGGTTTTAGACCAGGGAGGTCCACAATAGGGGCAATTCAAAAGGTATATTACGAAGCACTACGAAGTCAACAAGGAAATCACTACTCGAGACCTATAGTACTCTTAGCAACACTGGATGTCAAAAACGCTTTTAACAGCGTTAAATGGGAAAATATTACAGACGCACTAGAACAGAAATTCAAAATCGGTGGATACCTCTTGAAAATATTACAAAGCTACCTCGAAAACAGGAAGCTACTGTACCAAACAAAGGCAGGCGAGAAATGTGTAAAGGTAACATCAGGAGCAGCGCAAGGATCAATACTGGGACCCGAGCTATGGAATATTAGCTACGACGAAATACTGCGCATAGAAATGCCGGAAGACACGACTTTAGTAGGATACGCAGACGATATAGTCGCAGTTATCTCGGCTCGTAACCCCGAAAACATACAGCGTAAGCTAAACCAGGTGATGCGCCGGGTGAAAGGATGGATGGACAATAACGGTTTGCAGCTGGCCACGGAAAAAACCGAGTTGTTGCTAGTAACAACGAAGCAGTTTCCACTAGAAATAGATATGAGAGTAGGAGAAAATATCATTAGGACGCAGAAAGTAATAAAATATCTAGGAGTTCGTCTTGAGCCCAAACTGACGTTTAAGGCTCAAATACAGCACGCTAAAAGCCGAGCGACCGACACTGCAAAATCACTTAGCAGACTCATGGCAAACATAGGTGGACCAATCCAGTCGAAACGCAAACTCCTAATGGAAGTGAACCACGCAATCCTGCTTTATGGATGTGAGGTTTGGGCTAACACCCTACGCGTAAAGTGCAGACTAAAACCCTTGCTCGAAGTTCAAAGGACAATAGCATTGAGGATAATCAGCGCCTATAGAACGGTATCAGGATCAGCAGCTCTAGTCACTGCGGGTGTAATACCGATCGATCTCTTAGCAAGAGAACGCCAAAAAGTCTACCAGCTAAAACAAAGTGGAGTAGCGACAAGACAAACAAAAGAGATGTGCAGAGAAGAGACCCTGAACTTGTGGCAAAATAGGTGGGAGCATGAATGCTCGGGAAAATGGACAGCTAGGCTTATACCCAATCTCAAGGGATGGACAAAAAGGAAACACGGAAACGTTGATTACTACCTAACTCAAATGCTGACCGGCCACGGCTATTTCAGGGCCTTTTTGCACACTATCGCGAAAAGCTCACAAGCTACGTGCATTTATGAAGACGCCGAGAGGGACAGTGTAGAACACACTATATTCCATTGTGAGCGGTTTCGATCAGAACGCACCGGACTAACGGATGCCATTGGAGAAATATCGCCTGAAAACATAGTTGATCGAATGATAAGCAGTGAGGCGGCCTGGAATCACGTAAAAGCCTATGTTGGAACGATCTTAAGGTCAAAGAAGAACGATCTTGATAGACGAGAAACGGACGAGTCGTAGAGCTTTGCATTGAGGCGAGAGCGCATGCCGCGCAGGAGGCCCCACTTCGAAGTAATGCGAAAGCTTTTCCGAAGTGGATACAGGCCCGATGAGGAGGGGTTTTTTAGTGGGTGCAACCCCACATACCACACATACGACGTAGTGTGAGATGCAGAAGGCATTTTACCCCCTCCACCCAAAAAAAAAAAAAAAATTATTATTATTATTATCATTATTATTATATTATTATTATTATTATTATTATTATTATTATTATTATTATTATTATTATTATTATTATTATTTTATTTATTATTATTATTATATTATTATTATTATTATATTATTATTATTATTATTATTATATTCTTTATTATTATTATTATTTTATATATTATTCTTCTTCTTATTATTATTATTATTATTATTATTATTATTATCTTCTATTATTCTTATTCTTTTTTATTCTTCTTCTTCTTATTATTCTTATTCTTCTTCTTCTTCTTTATTCTTATTCTTCTTCTTCTTTTTCTTATTCTTCTTTTTCTTATTCTTCTTCTTCTTCTTCTTTTCTTCTTCTTCTTCTTTTTCTTTTCTTCTTCTTCTTCTTCTTCTTCTCTTCTTCTTCTTTTCTTCTTCTTCTTCTTCTTCTTCTTCTTCTCTTCTTCTTCTTCTTCTTCTTCTTCTTCTTCTTCTTCTTCTTCTCTTCTTCTTTCTTCTCTTCTTCTCTTCTTCTTCTTCTCTTCTTCTTCTTCTTCTTCTTCTTCTTCTTCTTCTTCTTCTTCTTCTTCTTCTTCTTCTTCTTTTCTTCTTCTTCTTCTTCTCTTCTCTTCTTCTTCTTCTTCTTCTTCTTCTTCTTCTCTTCTTCTTCTTCTTCTTCTTCTTCTTTCTTCTTCTTCTTCTTCTCCTCTTCCCTCCTCCTGCGCTTCGGCCGTCGCGCCCCCGGTGTCCGCCGTGTAGACATGTTTACATTGGAAGAACTTGTCAGGGCAACAAAAAGCTTTAAAAGCAGGAAAGCCCCGGGACCCGATAACATACCTGCGGAGGTCCTGCAAGCAATTGCAGAGAGGCGACCTAATCTTCTACTCGATATGTTTAATGCTTGCATCCGAACAGGACTATTTCCCGAGCAATGGAAACTGCAACGTCTGGTTCTGATAAGCAAGGGCAAAGGAGATCCCTTATCGCCATCAGCATATCGACCATTATGTATGTTAAATACTACAGGAAAGCTCTTAGAAAAGATGATCAAACCTCGTCTAGCAGCAGCAGTTAACAGAGCCGGAGGACTCTCTCCTATGCAGTTCGGTTTTAGACCAGGGAGGTCCACAATAGGGGCAATTCAAAAGGTATATTACGAAGCACTACGAAGTCAACAAGGAAATCACTACTCGAGACCTATTGTACTCTTAGCAACACTGGATGTCAAAAACGCTTTTAACACATACCACACATACGACGGTAGTGTGAGATGCAGAAGGCATTTTACCCCCTCCACCCAAAAAAAAAAAAAAAAAAAAAATTATTATTATTATTATTATTATTATTATTATTATTATTATTATTATTATTATTATTATTATTATTATTATTATTATTATTATTATTATTATTATTATTATTATTATTATTATTATTATTATTATTATTATTATTATTATTATTATTATTATTATTATTATTATTATTATTTTTGTTATTATTAATATATAAATAGCGTCTGTCCCATATTGGGCGGCTACACAATTGTCTTTTTGCAGATCGGCAGACACTAAAGAAGGACCCCCGCTGATGACAGCGGCATTCCAACACCTGAGTACCCAGATTGAAACCCTGGTTAAATGGCTGCTGGGCTAATGCTGAAGTTACCTCCGTCCTTTTAATACTTGGCGAGTCTTTAAATACGTTCTAATCACATGATCGCGGAACCGATGGTTTAGGTGCAGTTGAGGCAACTCCTGCTTAACATCCGTCCTGGCTCTGAACGCAGGTTCCCATAAGGACCTGCGTTAACCCTCGCATGAACCTCACTGCTTGCATTGGGACCCATGGGGGCATCGTGGAGGACTGTACATATGTGAGGAGATAGCGACTTAAAGTTTGGACCCATATAGCATGCAGAACAATAGTAGAACCCAAGAAGAAGAGAGAGGAGCATTCCAGAAGAGTAGAAAAATTATGAGATCGCCAGATCAAGGCGTTACAGAAGAAGGAAAGACGGCGCAAGTGGTTCATCTGGAGGAACAACCAAACCTATCTACGGCAATACTGCACGAGGATAAGCAAACCCCTGCTGCATCTCAAGTTGTCAGACCTGCGGTAGGTTCTCCAAGACAAGAGCTCATCTACAAAATGAGAGCACTAGAAGAGGAAACGATCGAGAAATGCAGAGCAGTGCTTCGAAAAATGAATCATGCGATGCTAAGGCAGCGAAACATCAGTATGGAAGTGAAAGACGGAGCGTCAGAACTGGGCGAACTCCTGGATATTGTCGGAAACTACAGGAAAAGCTGGTTGACAGCCGAAACAGAGAGAGTCAAGGAAACGAACTTAGCGGCTGAAGCCAACAAACAGCTGCAGGAAACTGACACACCAGTTTCGTCCCGCCAAAAGCGGACTGCTTCTAGCCCGGCCGAGCAAGAGGCATTTAAAAAGCCGAAAAGTAAGGAAGCGAAGGACGGCTTTAAAACAGTGACTCGGAAGAAGGGAAAACCCAAAACATCTCAAACAGAGGAAACGAACAAAGCACTTAATGTTAACCCTGAGAGGAAAGGAGAAAACTCTAAAGTACGGTCAAGATCCCGCCCAGAAGCTGTATTGGTCAAGTCCGCAGAAGGCAGGAGCTACGCCGAGGTGTTGATGGAACTTAGGGAAAACTTAAAGCTTGACGAGACCGATACAGCCATCCGCTCAGTCAGGAAAACCAAGTCAGGGGACTTGCTTCTCGAGTTATCAAAAGGAAGTAAGTCCGAGAAGCTTTGCGAAAGCATTAAGCACACGCTCAAAGAAAATGCCACAGTGAGGACTATCAGGGCGTTGAGCAAGTTGGAGATTCGAGACCTAGACAGTCTGACAAACGAGGAGGAAGTCATAACTGCAATCAAGTTCATTATAGGCGAGCAGAGTCAGGAAGTCAATGTGAGACTAACTGGCGCAAACAATTCTGAGCAAAAACGTGCATTCGTTATATTGCCAACAGAAGAAGCAGCTTAAGGAGCCAAGAATCAAGATTGGATGGACGCGATGCCGAGTGAAACGGTGCATCGAAGTTACACGCTGCTTCAGATGCTTTGGGGTAGGCCACCTACAAAGGGATTGCTCGGGACCAGACAGGAGAGATCTCTGTATTAGGTGTGGAGAGACGGGGCACAAGATGAGAAACTGCACGAAGACACCGAAATGTTGCCTGTGTGCATATGAAAACCGCACGGATCTCAATCATTTCCCTGGGACGAGTAACTGCGCAGCCAGTACCCGCAAAACCCAAATATGAAAATCCTACAAGCAAACCTTCACAGAAGCCGTATAGCAGATGACCTGCTCTCCCAAATAGTACTCGAACATTGTGTGGATTTGGTTATAATCTGCGAACAATATAGAGTAAAACAACCCGGTATCTGGCTGGAAAATGAAGATAAGACTGCAGCTATATGGATCCCAGCTGCGGGTGACATACGATGTCTCGGTGATGGCAGAGGTAGCTGCTACGTATATGTACAACTTAAGGAATTCACCATATTCAGTTGTTATCTAACCCCGAACGATACAATAGAAGCTTTCCAACATAAAATTGATGACATTGAAGATATAGCTCGGCAAATGCAAGTTATATGACACATTACTTAGGGGCTCTTACCCAATTTATAAACAACTTTGAACCGAGATCCAAAGTTATATGACACATTACTTAGGGGCTCTTACCCGATTTATAAACAACTTTGAGCCGAGAGCCAATTTTCAATTAACTCTGACAAGACCCGAGAAAAATCCGTGGTCACCTATTTCTGTCAACACGTCTCTAAATTACTCCCACCCAGATCAATTTCACGCAGTCCGCATCAAACGGATGCTGTAAACATCCAAGCCGATACTGTAAGCATCGGAGCCCCCAAGCGAGCCCTGAGTCCGCTAATGCAAACAAAAGATTTCCAAAGTGATCCCGCTAATGTAAACACCAATTTCCAGCCAAATTTAGATTTCAAATTTAATTGGCAAATTGCATCATCCTATTTTCCGACTCTCTTGAGTCATTCTCTTTATCAATTTTTTGAGATAAATCTCTTAAGCCGAGGTTTGATTATTGATCATTGAACTCAAGGAGTCCAGTCCGTTTTTGAGATCCGAACCGAGCACCAAAGAAAAAATCAAGTGAAAAGTAAAAGAGCAGTGAATAAAATAAGTTCGACCTATGGAAAAATTGTAATAGTGAATAAGTGATAATAAAAAATAAAAATACATTTTTTTAAACTAATTCACAAGTGAGAAAGTTAATTGGCGCCCGACGTGGGGCCGTGCGATTAAAAAAAATTCTAAAACAAGGCTTTAAAATAAAAGTTAAAAAAGTTTTAAAGTAAAAAAAGAATTTAGCGCGGCCAAAAACCCGATACAACCGACGAAAATAATAAGCTTGTGTTGATCAAAAAAAATATGGTGGAAATTAATAAATGCAATAATCCCCTTAAAATCGATACAACCGGCAAAAAAAATAAAAAAGTTTGTGTTGATCAAAAAAACTAAGGTAGAAAATAATTAATGAAATAATCTCCTTAAATCTCAAATTACAAAATAGTGATCGTAACAAGAAATTCACTGCTCAGACATTATAAAAATTAAAAAGTGACAAAAAAATCATCATCGGAAAAACAATTTAATTTAAAAATATTTACAACAAAAATCATCAAAGCCATCATACAAAAAAAAACATTCAAAGAAAACAGACTGAAGGGCAATTCCTCGCCAAAAATAATTATTAAAAAAGAAGGAAGACCCAAAGTCACCAATAAAGAAGGACGACCCCAACCAGGATCAACAAAAAAGAGGAGGAAGACCCCAACAGGATCAGCAAGCAACTATAAGAAAAATAAAGAGGACAATTCGTGAGCGATAAAACCTTTTTTTATTATTATATAAGAAATTAGTAAAAAAGGAAATAAAAAGAATCAAAGTGGAAGACTTAATTTCTGATTTCAATAAAATGTTCTCAAAATGTCGGAACCCTCAACCAGCCAGACTGGATTAAATAAAAGACTCCACATGAATACGCCTCAAGAAAATACGAACTATCCGGCGGTTACAAACAATACAATGTTAAATGTAGGAGATTTAATAAAACAATTTTTAATTTTGAATTAAATCCATTAAGGGAGGAGATCGTAAATTTAAGATCGCAGCTTTCTCATAAAATAAAGACGATTGAAGATTATCAGATAGAGATTGTAGATCCAAATATTAAGTGCGAAACATCTTATGAGATCATCAAATCTGTTAGGGAATATAGAGGTGAAGAAGATAAATATGTAAGCTGGAGAGAATCAGCTGAAACAGCCATGGGTCAGTATGCCAGAGGGAGTGAAAGGTTTTATTCTGCCTTATCTATATTAAGAAATAAAATAATAGGAATGGCAAACGATGCCTTAACCCATAATGGTACGGTGTTAAATTTCGATGCCATAATGGCCAGACTTGACTTTGTCTTTAGCGACAAACGTCCAATTCATATTATCGAACAGGAACTAAGTGTATTGAGTCAGGGAAGATTATCCATAATGGATTATTATGGTACAGTTAATAGAAAATTAACTCTACTAATTAACAAAACAATTTTGACCTACGGTAGAAACAAACCAATCACAGCAGAAATTAATGAAAAACATAGGAAGACAGCTCTTAGAGTTTTCATCCCCGGCCTCCTCGGCCAAATTTCAGATACCATTTTCGCAATGAATCAACCTGACCTACCAAATGCAATGGTCATAGTTCAGGAATTAGAAAGCAACAACATGAGAGCTCATTTCGCAAATAGTTTCTCAACTACTCAGAGAAAACATAGTGAGCCAAACTCTGGTGGTAATGTACAAACATATTTCAATCAAAAGCCAAGACAACAAAACAATAATTATAATATTCAGCGGAACAATAATAATCTAAGGTTCAATCAAGACAACAACCAGAACAGAAATAATTATGGTCATAATAATCAGAATAAAAATAATTTTTGGAACCAGGGTAAATTTAATAATAACCAACAAAATCAGTGGAATACTTATAGACAGCCACAAAATAAGCCAGAACCAATGGAAATAGACGAGCCTATTCAGACTCAGAACAGGCCTAATAACGGATTCAATCAAACCTATAATAATCATAAAAGTAATAATTACAGACTGAACAAGTGGTATCAAACTAAACAATTTGAGACCCAGAACACTCCGCAAGGCCAAGCCCAAAATAAGAGGTTACCAACTGGAACTGTTAACCAAACGGCTAACAAGACCATGAGATTAAATAATTTGAGGAGGACCATTTTTTAGTCAAAGGTCAGGAGTAGGTTTACCCTACTTAATTAGAAATGATAAAAAAATAAATAAAAAATTAAAAATATTAATTGACACTGGAGCAACCGCTTGTTATATTAGAACAGGAATTTATAAAAATAAAAATGAGCTTCCAATATATAAACGAGTATCCACAGTAAATAAAATACTATCACATGATAACTATTTTTGATACGCGATATAACCTTTTAAAAAAAATAGGAGCTGTAATCGATACAGCGAAGGGAGTAACTAAATATAATGAAAAAGAAGAAAAATTAAATTATGATAACGGAAAAATTTTAAACCAACTTTCTTTAACAGAAGAAAACATTATTCTTCCATTAAAAGAATTTATATTAAAAAAATACTTTGATGAAAAGACTCAAATCAGATCCGAATCTGAAATGGGTAATCAAAGCGAATTTAGTTTGGAATATAAAAATCCTGAAAACGCCGTCGTTGAAAAATCCGACAAAAATAAAAGTTTGGGAATTAAAAATCCTGAACACGCCGTCGTTGAATTATCCGACAATAAAAAATTAAACAACATAAAAATATCATCTGCAAATCAAAGAAAAGATTTGGAGAACGAAATATTAAATATTATCAATGAAGAACATTCGAAAATAAATATGCAGATTACTTTTAGGACAGACATACGCGGTGAAATAAACACCGTAAATGATAGGGTCATTTACAGTAAACAATACCCTTATGCTCTATCAGCTTCAGATTTTGTAAATTCTGAAATAAGTCGAATGCTAAAAGAAGAAATTATAAGGTCAAGTAGAAGTCCTTATAATTCACCTGTACTGGTAGTACCAAAAATGAAGATAGAACTGAAGATAGAACTCCAAAGCTCAGACTAGTAATAGATTATAAAAAAATTAACGAAAATACTATACCAGATAGATATCCAATGCAGGACCCTTCAGTGATTTTATCAAATCTTGGAAAAGCCAAATATTTCTCAACAATTGACTTGGAAAACCTCATTTTCAATAAACAATGGGAAATACGAATTCCCAAGAATGCCTTTCGGTTTGACAAACGCTCCTGGAATATTCCAGCGAGCGATGGATGATATTTTAAGAGAACAAGTGTGTAAATCAAGTCATGTTTATATGGATGACATTATTATATTTTCAAAAACAGTTGAACAACATTACAAAGATTTAATTGTCATAATTAAAATTTTGCTAAACGCAAACATGAAAATTTCGATTGAAAAATCAAAGTTCTTTAAATTAGAAACAAACTTTCTAGGTCAAATCCGATCCCGAAAAAAATTTCTACAATTGTAAAATATCCGATCCCTAAAAATATTCGAGAGCTTAGAAGCTTCCTAGGCCTTACAGGATATTACAGAAAATTTGTGCAAAATTACGCAAAGATAGCTAAGCCTTTAACAAAATATTTAGAAGGCCAAAATGGCAAGGTATCTAAAAAAACATCACGTAAAACTTTAATACAGCTTGATTATTCAGCTGTAAGAGCTTTTAACGAGCTTAAAGAAAATTTAATTGCACAGGTAGAACTAGTACAACCAGATTATAATAAACAAGAAAGGAAAGCTAACTTCGGGCAGAGCCGAAGTTGATATACCCTTGCAGAATACGCTGTAAATTATATTCTCCAAAATTATTCATATGATGCATTCTTAATACTCATAAAAAATTCCAACTTCCTAACTTTAAAAACACCAAAGTTATAGCATTTCCAATCGTTCAGTTATATGGCAGCTATAAGATATAGTCGGCCTTATGAACTTTGGTAGGTCGGATTGATTGGCCAAAAATAAAACCCATAGAAAATCCCAACTTCCTAACTTAACAAACACCAAAGTTATGGGATTTCCGATCAATCAGTTATATGGCAGCTATAGGATATAGTCGGCCGATCCCGGCCGTTCCGACATATATACTGCGTGCAAAGAAAAGAAGGCTGTGTGCAAAGTTTCAACTCGATAGCTCTAAAACTGAGAGACTAGTTTGCGTAGAAACAGACAGACGGACAGACAGACGGACAGACGGACAGACGGACATGGCTATATTAACTCAGGAGATGATCCTGATCAAGAATATATATACTTTATAGGGTCGGAGATGTCTCCTTCACTGCGTTGCACACTTTTGACCAAAATTATAATACCCTCTGCAAGGGTATAAAAATTTACCCTAACAACTGATGCGTCTGACTTAGCTATTGGTGCTGTTCTTTCTCAGGAAGGAAAACCAATTACATTTATTTCAAAAACTCTAACCAAAACTGAACAATTATACGCCACAAATAAAAAAGAACTTCTAGCCATAGGATGGGCTTTTAAAAATCTTCGAAATTACTTATATGGGGTTAACGACATCGAGATCTATACCGATCATCAACCTCTTTCATTCTCCATTTCTCAAAAAAATCCAAATATCGAAATGAAAAGATGGTATTCTTTTATAGAAAGTTATTCACCAAAAATTATTTATAAGCCAGGAGTAACAAATGTTGTCGCAGATGCCTTATCAAGAATCCAAATAAATAACTTGACAGAAAGTAATGAATCGGTCTCAGATCAAAACACTCAGCATTCAGCAGAGAGTAGTTTTGAGAATGTTATACAAGAAACCCGAAAACCCTTAAACCAGTTTAAGCAACAATTGCTAATAGCAACGGGGAGGTATACAATACATGAGTCGATTAATGTATTCGGAAATACTATAATAGAGTATGACACTCCAGAAAATTTAGTATCCATCTTAAGAGAATTCATTCCACCCAATATAACAATAGGAGTTCACTGTACTCTAGAAGATTTTTATAAAATACAAAAACCACTTAAAGACAATTTTATAAATAAATTTTTATTCACTAAGATATTTGTCTAGGATGTCGAAAACGCTGAGGACAGATCTACCATAATCACTGAAACTCATTGTAGAGCTCACAGAGGGCTTGATGAAAATTATAAACAAATATCTAGACTTTATTATTGGCCTAATTTATACAAAAAACTTAAGGAGTTTATAAAGAGTTGCACTATCTTTAATCAAAACAAATACAACAGACACCCAATACAAATTCCTATCGGTCAAGCACCTATCCCATAAAGAGAAGGTGAAAGTTTGCATCTTGATAAATAATACGCCCAAAATCTTATATTCATTACTTGTATAGATTCTTATTCCAAATACTTAGTCGTAAAAGAAATTCCTAATAAACTAAATATAGAAAATAAAGTTTCAGGCATTTTACAACAATTTACATTAGCCAAAACTTTGATGATAGATAACGAACCAAGTTTTTCTTCATCCCAATTTAAATCCTTTGCACAAAGAAATGGGATATCATTATACTTTGCAGATCCACGACATAGTACGTCGAACGGACAAATAGAAAGGGCACACTCTACCTTAACAGAAATTGCTCGCTGCATTAAAGATGAACTTAATTTAATTGATTATTCTGAAATCATAATTAGAGCAGCACAAAAATATAATTTAACAATTCACTCAATCACCAACCAAAGACCTTTTGATATATTATTTAATAAAATCGAACATAAGGAAACTCCTAAATTACTGCGAGGTAATTTACGAAATGAAACATGGGGAAAGAAAGAAGCTTAATTCTATATATAAAAAACAAGTAGTTAAGGAAAATCTCCCTAATAAAGTTATTATAAATAACAGAAACCGTACGATTCATAAAGATAATATAAAATAATTTGTTTCAAATTCCAGATAATGTTTTCAATAATGTACTTATTATTGCTGGTAGGTACAACCAAATCCGAAATAATGGATTACAGGATTACCACGTTTTCCTTCTTTACAAGGATACCAAAGATGTTCTAATTTATGAATCATACGCAGACTTATTTCATATAACTAATATAAGTTTTTATAGAGATATAATTAATCTTGAAGCAGAATTTCTAAAGAATCATAACAGCAAGAATTTTCTTTGGGAAATATCCCACGATTTAAAAATTATCAAAATACTTATCTCTCAAATAATACCCAGTAGATCGAAAAGAAGAATTAATGAATTAGGCACCATTGGAAATGGATAGCAGGAACACCAGATCATGATGATTTCATAACAGTCCAAAATAAAATCGATGATTTAATACAAAATAATAACGATCAATTCGTTATTAATTCTAAAATATTTAAAGAAATAAAATCTTTATCTGAAGAATTCAAAACAGTTTTTAAGGATCAAGAAGTTCCACTCAGGAAATATCGTCTGCGCTTGCTTACTTACGATCTTATGAATTTAATGGACACAATTACACTCGCAAAAATTGATGTATTTAACACTAAAATTATAAATAATGATGATATACAAGAAATTTATAAACACGAAAGTAGACCTGTAATTATAACAGACCTATTAGATATATCTGAATTTAAAATCGCTTTGCACCAAGATCTTATTATAATTTATATAAAATACCCTATTATTACCGATCGTTGTGAAATTTACAATTCAAGATCCATTTCACATAATGATGGAAAATTATTAATAGACAATCACGTCGCAAAATGTAGAAATAAGTACTATGTAATGTCTAATTTTAAGACAGAAATATTCAATAATTATTGCACACTTAACCCTGAAGGTTCTTGTTTTACCAGATTACTAAATGGGAAAAAATCTATTTGTAACAAAATCCGAGAAAAAAATAAAAATATAGATGTAATCCAAGATGGAGCCATTTTTGTAAATGGGCAAAATATAGTTAATGACACTTATTTAAATGGATCACATTTAATAACCTTTAATGGCACCTCTAAAATTAATATTATATCTTACACCAATGTAGACAATAAGATATTGGAATACATCACCGCTCGAAAATATACAGACTTTTTAGTATCCGAATATATTATATCCAATGATTCGGAACTCTCATTTGATAATATTAACATACTAAATCCTTTTATTCAAATTAAACAATTTACGTTAACGTTAATATTAATCATATTCACAGTTTTATATTTAATTATTATGGTTGTAATCAAATACAGAAAATGTTTAATATTCAAACCATGGCAAATTCATATAGAAATCGAACCTGAAAGCAAAATTTCCGATAATGAAACAAATAATATCCCCGTCAATGAAAATACCCTAGAAGAAAATATCATTGTTGAATTAACCAACCAAATACATTCAATATACCCATCAGTTCCAATGAATCGGGACGATTCAATTTAGAATGGTGGGAGTTATATGACACATTACTTAGGGGCTCTTACCCAATTTATAAACAACTTTGAACCGAGAGCCAAAGTTATATGACGCATTACTTAGGGGCTCTTACCCGATTTATAAACAACTTTGAGCCGAGAGCCAATTTTCAATTAACTCTGACAAGACCCGAGAAAAATCCGTGGTCACCTATTTCTGTCAACACGTCTCTAAATTACTCCCACCCAGATCAATTTCACGCAGTCCGCATCAAACGGATGCTGTAAACATCCAAGCCGATACTGTAAGCATCGGAGCCCCCAAGCGAGCCCTGAGTCCGCTAATGCAAACAAAAGATTTCCAAAGTGATCCCGCTAATGTAAACACCAATTTCCAGCCAAATTTAGATTTCAAATTTAATTGGCAAATTGCATCATCCTATTTTCCGACTCTTTTGAGTCATTCTCTTAATCAATTTTTTGAGATAAATCTCTTAAGCCGAGGTTTGATTATTGATCATTGAAGGAGTCCAGTCCGCTTTTGAGATACGAACCGTGCACCAAAGAAAAAATCAAGTGAAAAGTAAAAGAGCAGTGAATAAAATAAGTTCGACCTATGGAAAAATTGTAATAGTGAATAAGTGATAATAAAAAATAAAAATAAATTTTTTTAAACTAATTCACAAGTGAGAAAGTTAATTTGCATGGAAGCCTTATAGTAGCTGGTGACTTCAACTCTAGAGCAGAAGAATGGGGCATGCCAACAACCAACAGCATAGGCCGAAAAATTCTTAATATGTCAGCAAGACTTGGACTGGTAGTCGCTAATGTGGGCAGAGCTCCGACGTTGCAGCGAATGGGCCAAACAGGCACAATACCGGATATAACGCTAGTATCAGAGAACTCTGCGCACAGAATATTAGACTGGAAAGTCTTAGACATCTACAATGGAAGCGACCACGAGTACATATCTTTCAGTACTGAAGGAAGTACGGCTCATCATGTAGGAAATCAAATACGAAGTCACCGATGGAATGTTAACCGACTAAACAAGAACCTGTTAATAGGAGAAATTGACAGGAGTCAAATCGATAGCAATGAGAGAACTTGCGTGGAGAGCGTTGTTAGCAGCACTATGTCCACCATAAAATGAGCTTGTGATGCTGCTAGGAGAAGCGGAAACTTCGCTACACAGGAGGAGGAGTACAAGAAGGCGAAAAAGCTTCTTAATATTGTCATTCGCATAAGTAAACGAAATAAATGGAAATCCCTCTGTAATGACGTTAACAAGGACCCATGGGGTCTGGGGTACAAACTCGTTATGAAGAAGCTTAGGTCAAGAAGTACTCTGCCAGATATAGACGAAGGGCACATGGATAACATTGTCAAAACTCTGTTTCCGCCCCATCCGATCAGACCAGCTTACACTGCACTGCAGCCGTCTGAGGAACACTTCGAGTTGTTCAGCGAGGATGAATTAACTAAGGCAATAGGCAGCATGAAGAATAGGAAAGCACCAGGACCCGACGATATACCGACCGAAGTTCTTAAAGTCATCGCAAAGAACAGACCCGATGTACTATTAAATATGTACAACAAGTGCCTGCAGCATGGAGTCTTCCCCGATCCGTGGAAGACTCAGAGGTTGGTCTTGATAAGCAAAGGAAAGGGGGACCCTGCAACCCCATCAGCCTATCGACCGCTCTGCATGCTAAACACGACTGGGAAGCTACTGGAAAAAATGATCAAGCGCCGACTACCTGCTGCTGTCGAGGTATCAGGCGGCCTCTCCCGCAGGCAATACGGGTTCCGACCAGGGAGGTCCACAATCGGAGCAATACAGGAAGTCGTTAATGCAGCACTGGCAAGCCAAGTGGGCAACCATGCATCCAGACCCATTGTGCTTTTGGCGACACAAGACGTCAAAAATGCGTTTAATAGTGTCAGGTGGTCGGACATGATCGATTCGCTAAACAGACGTTTCCACATCCCAGAATACCTGATGCGGCTTTTAGACAGCTATCTACAGAATCGAAAACTGATTTATCTGACAAGAGAAGGCGAAAAACGGATGGACATCACCTCGGGAGCAGCTCAAGGATCCATACTAGGACCGGAACTGTGGAATATCAGTTATGACGATATCCTCAGCACAGAAATGCCTGACGACGCATTTCTCGTAGGATATGCGGATGACATAGTCGCAGTGATTCCAGCACGCAAAACTGAGTACGCCCAAAGAATACTAAATCAAGTAATGATTCGTGTAAACGAATGGATGGACTCTCGTGGCTTACAGCTTGCCTCACAAAAAACTGAGCTATTGCTAGTCACCAGAAAGCAGATGCCATTGGAAATAGAATTAAGGCTCACTGAGACAACTATTCGGACAGAAGTCAATAAAGTACTCTAAACTGACCTTTGGACCTCAAATTAAAAACGCTAGAACCAAGGCTGCAGAGACAACAAGGTCTCTTAGTAGACTTATGGCAAACATCGGTGGCCCAATACCATCTAGACGAAAGCTGTTAATGAATACAAACAACTCCATTCTTCTGTATGGATGTGAAGTGTGGGCTGATTCGCTAAAAACAAATTCCAGACTGAAGACTTTGTTGGCTATACAAAGAACCTCTGCCTTACGTATAATTAGCTCATATCGCACGGTGTCGTGTGCTGCAGCACTCGTCTTAGCATGCGTGATTCCGATAGATCTGCTAGCGAAAGAACGCAAGAGCCTCTACGACCTCCGACAAGCTGGAGAAGCATCTAGACAATCGATTCTGGCCCTAAGAAGAGAGACCATCAATATCTGGCAAGAACGATGGGAACGCGAAGGCACTGGAAGATGGACAAGAAGACTTATCCCCGACCTTAAAAGCTGGGTGGAGAGACGACACGGTGATGTAGACTACTACGTCACGCAAGAGGCCCCACTTTGAAGTAATGCGGAAGCTTTTCCGAAGTGGATACAGGCCTGATGAGGAGGGGTTTTTAGTGGGTGCAAGCCCCACATACCACACATACGACGGTAGTGTGAGATGCAGAAGGCAATTTCCCCCCTCAGCCCCAAAAAAAAAAAACAAGAGAGAACGCTATAGTCGGGTGCCCCGATTATCAGATACCCGTTACTCAGGTAAAGGGAGTGCGAGGGAGATGGAGATAGAAACTTAGATCACGCATAACTTGTTAACGAATGGTCCGATTTGAAAAATTTCTTCTACATTTCGATAGGTATTGATATTCACAATAAAACTGCATTTTTACTTTTCCGAAATATTTAAATTTTTAAAATCGTATATAAGCGATTGTGGGCAAACTTGCGGTGCGTAGGAACTTCTAAAATCTACATGCAAAATGCCAATCTTCTAGCTTTTATAGTTTCCGAGATCTCAGCGTTCATACGGACAGACAGACAGACAGACAGACGGACAGACAGACGGACAGACGGACATGGCTATATCGACTCGGCTAGTGACCCTGATTAAGAATATATATACTTTATAGGGTCGGAAACGCTTCCTTCTAGCTGTTACATACTTTTGCACGAATACAATATACCCTTTTACTCTACGAGTAACGGGTATAAAAATATTATTATTATTATTATTATTATTATTATTATTATTATTATTATTATTATTATTATTATTATTATTTTATTATTATTATTATTATTATTATATTATTATTATTATTATTATTATTATTATTATTATTATTATTATGATGATTATTATTATTATTATTATTATTATTATTATTATTATTATTATTATTATTATTATTATTATTATTATTATTATTATTATTATTATTCTTATTATTATTTTATTATTATTATTATTATTATTCTTATTTTATTATTATTATTATTTTATTATTATTATTATAATTATTATTATTATTTCCAATCTCAAGGGATGGACAAAAAGGAAACACGGAAACGTTGATTACTACCTAACTCAAATGCTGACCGGCCACGGCTATTTCAGGGCCTTTTTGCACACTATCGCGAAAGCTCACAAGCTACGTGCATTTATGAAGACGCTGAAAGGGACAGTGTAGAACACACTATATTCCATTGTGAGCGGTTTCGATCAGAACGCACCTGACTAACGGATGCCATTGGAGAAATATCGCCTGAAACATAGTTGATCGAATGATAAGCAGTGAGGCGGCCTGGAATCACGTAAAAGCCTATGTTGGAACGATCTTAAGGTCAAAGAAGAACGATCTTGATAGACGAGAAACGGACGAGTCGTAGAGCTTTGCATTGAGACGAGAGCGCATGCCGCGCAGGAGGCCCCACTTCGAAGTAATGCGAAAGCTTTTCCGAAGTGGATACAGGCCCGATGAGGAGGGGTTTTTTAGTGGGTGCAAGCCCCACATAGATACAACCAAAATAACGGCTATAACCGAAACTTTAATAACCAGACCAATAATAGCAATATACATAGGTCGTGGATATAATAGAGGTAATAACCGTGGTATAACAAATAACAACACTAGAGGCAACTCACATGCCCAAGTAAGAACCGTTGAGTCTCAATCGGAAAAATAAATACCTCCCCTAAGAAAGAACTGCCACAAAAATCCAAATTATACAAAATAAATCTCAGTCTTAATGTTTATATAAATATTCAAAATTATCACACGAAAACACCCTTAACGCTTTTAATAGACACAGGCTCAGACATAAGTATTTTAAAAATAAATTCTGATCAATATGGTGAAATAGACAATACAAAAACGATAGCAATGTCTGGAATAGGAGCAGGTACTCTTGAATCTCAGGGTTTAACATTCGAAGAAATACAAACAGGAAAATTTATAATCCTATTTCATTTCCAAATAGTAGATAATGACTTCCCAATACCCTGTGAGGGTATATTGGGAATGTATTTCATAAAAAAGTTAATTGCCAACTCGATTTTCAAAAGCATCATGATTGGTTAATAGCTCGACCCCAAAATTTCAATCATTAAATACATTAAATTGATAATAATTTAATTATCCCAGCACGATCCGAAGTTGTGAGACAAATCTACTTAACAACCTCTCACAAAGAAATACTTATTAAAAATCAGTGTATAGATGATGGTGTCATTATAGCCAGGACTTTAACTAATTCATCTAATACATTTGTCCGAATATTAAATACAACCGACACAAATAAAATGATAAACATCTCTAAAATAGAGTTTGAACCATTGAACAACTACAAAATATTTAAAAATCCTGAACATGAAACACGAAAAAATGTAATCTTATCCAAACTAGCAAAAAAAATTTTTCCTAAAATGTTCAAAAGTACCCTCACTAAACTATGTACCGAATTCACCGATATATTCGGATTAGAAACAGAACCCATATCCCCAAATAATTTGTATGAACAAAAATTAAGATTGAAGGATGACACTTCAGTATATATTAAAAACTACAGAACACCCCATAGCCAAAAAGAAGATATAGATAAACAAGTTGAAAAACTTATAGAAGATGGCATAGTAGAACCCTCAGTATCAGAATATAATAGCCCACTACTTTTAGTGCCCAAAAAATCACTTCCTGGTTTAGAACAAAAGCGTTGGAGATTAGTAATCGACTACCGTCAAATAAATAAAATGCTACCAGATAAATGTCCACTACCAAGAATTGAAGACATATTGGATCAATTTGGCAAAGCAAAATTCTTTTCGTGTCTTGATTTAATGTCCGGATTTCACCAAATTACTTTAGAAAAAGAATTCAGAGACATCACGTCATTTTCAATGAGCACTGGCTCATACCGATTCAAAAGATTACCCTATGGACTAAAAATAGCCCCTAATTTATCTATATCCATTTCCAAAAAACTGTCAGATCGACATCAGTTTATTAATACTATTGTATTGGGTGATTTTAATATACCTAGTGTACATGGTCCCCTGACGAAAACTCTAACATTTTACTTCCTTTAGCGGAGCATGACTTTATTGACGGCTTGCTTGACATTGCGCTATCCCAAGTGAACCATGTTAAGAACTCCTTAGGACGTTTACTGGACTTTGGTTTTGTTTCAAATTCAGAAGGCGTTTGCCTATCAAGAACATCACCACTTACAGAAACCGAAGATCCTTATCATCCAACTCTAGAGCTGACTGTAGACGCAAGAACAGAGCTGAATAAAAAATCCGAAATCTTTTATCTGTGTGTTCCGTTATACTATCCGTCAATTTCGAATAAACCTCCGTGGTTTAATAAAGAGTTGTCACACCTAAAAAATATTAAGTCCAGACTTTTCAATAAATTTAAAATGTGCGGTTCACAATCTGCCTTCTCTCGGTACCTGAGGGCTCGGTCAAATTTTACCGTGCTTAACGCCCGGTGTTATAAAAGCTATTTGACTCGTTGTAGGGTCAAATTTTCACGAGATTCAAAACAGTTTTATAATTTTGTTAACACTAAGCGTAAATAAGCCTGTTACCCTGCATCGCTATCATTCGAAAACTCTACGGCAAATTCTGATCAGGCAATTGCCGATATATTTGGCCAGTTTTTCCAGACAACATATTCGGTTTCATCCCGTCCAAAGCCATCTTATTCACATGCCATATCCAAGTCGAACTTGATTTTTTGTCCGAGGTCAAGCGAAAGCTCCCTTCTTTTGGATCTCCATAAAGTTAAGCCAGTCTATTCACCGGGTCCGGACGGAGTTCCAGGCTGCGTGCTTAAATACTGTGCTGAAACTCTTTGTAGACCTTTGTACAAATTGTTTACCTTGTCTTTAAAAACATCTCATTTCCCACTTATTTGGAAGGAGTCGTTTGTCATTCCCCATCATAAGAAAGGAAATAAATGCAATACAAGTAATTACAGAGGCATATCCAAATTATCCGCCATCCCAAAGCTTTTCGAAAACACTATTACACCCCATTTGCAACATCTTTGTAGATCGATTATATCTCCATGTCAACATGGATTTATAAGGCGAAGATCTACGACGACAAACCTCTTGGAGCTAACGTCTTTTGTAATAAATGGCTTTAGAAAGAACATGCAGACTGACGTAGTTTACACTTATTTTAGTAAAGCGTTTGATTCAGTAAATCACTCGCTTCTTGTATTAAAGCTAGACTTATTAGGGTTTCCATGTGATCTTCTAACATGGATCTCAAGTTATCTGAGTGGTAGGACTCAACGATTCCTCTTTAAAAACTCGATCTCTGATTTGATCCGAGTTACTTCAGGCGTCCCACAAGGAAGCCACCTTGGCCCACTTCTTTTTACTTTATTTATAAACGATCTCTCTCTAGTCTTGACAAAGTCGCGTGTCCTTATGTACGCAGATGACGTTAAGTAATGCCTGCAATATAACGAAATTTCCAGCAGTTCAGACTTACAATTGACCTAAACGCTTTTTAAACATGGTGTTGTGAAAATCTTTTGGATTTAAATAGCGCTAAGTGCAAAATAATGACGTTTTTTCGGGTGAACCCACAATATGCAACGTTTACGCTGGGTGGTTGCGCGTTGTCTAGAATTACGCATGTTGATGACCTTGGCGTCCTCCTTGACCCTAAACTTAAGTTTTGTGACCATATTACTTCTATGGTGAATAAAGCCAGGGGCGTACTTGGATTTATTAAAAGGTGGTCAAAGGAATTCGATGATCCCTATGTTACAAAGACTCTGTTCATTTCACTAGTCCGTCCAATCCTGGAGTACTGTTCAGCAGTTTGGAGTCCTCAGTAATTAATCTACCATCCTTAGTAAACCGTAGAACGATGCTTGGCACAACTTTTATCTATAAACTTATTCACGGGGATGTGGAGAGTCCCGAGTTACTGGGTCGCATAAGCTAATAGAATTACCAGGAACTATGTTCCTCTTACATTAAATATTTGTAGATCTAACTTTGATATGCATGAACCGCTTAGAGTACTGTGTAACGACTATAATAGACTATACCATAATATTTCTACTACCGACTCTTTGCCAAGCCTAAAAGCATTCATTTTATCTTACTTAGCACAAAATTAGTATTAGTATGAGTCTTGTACGTATTTCTAATCTTAGTCTGTCCGCTTCTACATTGTCCTTTTTAACTTCTCGCGATCTCGTTTTTATACCCTTGCAGAGGGTATTTTAAATTTGGTCAGAAGTTTGTAACGCAGTGAAGGAGACGTTTCCGACCCTATAAAGTATATATATTCTTGATCAGGATCAATAGGGGAGTCGATATAGCCATGTCCGTCTGTCCGTCCGTCCGTCTGTCCGTCTGTCCGTCTGTTTCAATACCGTTTGCGAGCTCAGTTTAAAAGCTAGCGATCTGAAACTTTCACACTCGTACTAAAACATGTGTACGCAGATCAAGTTTGAAAATCGCCCCGATCGGACGTCTATATCCTATAGCTCCCATAGGAACAATCGGATATATCTAGCAAGAATTGATGATATTTCGCGCAGTGTAAAAGCTATTGACATGAATCTTTCCAAATCGTATTTTTTTATGCACCTTGATCAGGGAAAAAGCGCGTGGCGATCGGACGTCTATATCCTATAGCTCCCATAGGAACAATAGGGTAAAATCGGTCCATATTTTATGTTTTTCAGAATATTTCGCGCTGTGTAAAAGCTATTGCTATAAATTTTTTCAAATCTTATTTTTTTATGCATACCTTGATCAGGGTAAAAGCGCTTGTCGATCGAACGTCTATATCCTATAGCTCCCATAGGAACAATAGGGTGAAATCGTTTAAAATTTAATGATTTTTAGGATATTTCGCACAGTATATAAGCAATTGACATGAATCTTTCCAAATCGTATTTTTTTATGCATACCTTGATTAGGGTAAAAGCACGTGACGATCGGACGTCTATATCCTACAGCTCCCATAGGAACAACAGGGTGAAATCGGTCCAAATTTGACGATTTTCTGAATTTTTTCGCGTAGTGTGTAAACTACTGACATAAATTTTTCCAAGTCTTATTTATTTACGCATATCTTGATTAGGGTAAAAGCGCTTGCCGATCGGGCGTCTATTTCTTATAGCTTCCGTAGGAAAAGTAGTTAAAGGCTGCGAAAGTATCCCTTTTTATACCCGTTACTCGTAGAGTAAAAGGGTATATTGTATTCGTGCAAAAGTATGTAACAGCTAGAAGGAAGCGTTTCCGACCCTATAAAGTATATATATTCTTGATCAGGGTCACTAGCCGAGTCGATATAGCCATGTCCGTCTGTCCGTCTGTCCGTCTGTCCGTCTGTCCGTCTGTCTGTCCGTCTGTCTGTCTGTCTGTCCGTATGAACGCTGAGATCTCGGAAACTATAAAAGCTAGAAGATTGGCATTTTGCATGCAGATTTTAGGAGTTCCTACGCAGCGCAAGTTTGTTTCAAAAAGGTGCCACGCCCCCTTTAACGCCCACAATCGCTTATATACGATTTTAAAAATTTAAATATTTCGGAAAAGTAAAAATGCAGTTTTATTGTGTTTATCAATACCTATCGAAATGTAGAAGAAATTTTTCAAATCGGACCATTCGTTAAAAAGTTATGCGTGATCAAAGTTTCTATCTCCATCTCCCTCGCACTCCCTTTACCTGAGTAACGGGTATCTGATAGTCGGGGCACCCGACTATAGCGTTCTCTCTTGTTTTCTATTTTTATATGACATTTTTGCAGTATAAAAGCAATTGACATTAAACGATGCAAATCTAGTTTATTTATGTATACCTTATTCCTTTCGCTACTTTTTCAGTTTTAGCAATTTCGGCAAAGTCTGCAAGGGTATTAAAACTTCGGCTTGCCGAAGTTAGCTTCCGTCCTCGTTAATCCTATTAGGCTCCGCGCGTAATAAGCACTGCTTGGTGTCGTAAGGGCCACTTGTTTGCGCTGATCATATTGCATTAACGTCAGAATTCATTTCAAAGAATGATGACAGTAGCCTTTTCGGGATTAGATCCATCCAAGCTTTCCTTTACATGGACGACTTAGTAGTAATAGGTTGTTCCGAAAACCATATGATCAAAAATTTAACGAACGTATTTAACCTCAAGTTACATACAGAAAAATGTGCATTCTTTATACACGACGTCACATACTTAGGTCACAAATGCACAAATAAAGGTATATTACCCGATGATAAAAAATGCGAAGTAAAACAAAATATCCTGTTCCCTCCGATGCAGATGAATCAAGAAGATTCGTAGCTTTCTGTAATTACTACAGACCTAACACATCTTTACAAGAATAATGTAAAATTTAATTGGACTCCTGTGTTCGTTCAAACTTGAAATATTATATTGAAATTTGTAAAAAATAAAAACTTGAAGTTTAGTGTAAGTTAGTTTAGGGCGAAGGCGGGAGCACAATAAAGTTTTCACTCGCTCTCGGCGAAGTCGCCCCGTCTTCGCCAACCTTCGTTAAGCCAGGCTCTAAGTACTTTGTCGAAAAATATATAAGCATTCGTTTAAATTGATTTGAGCCGTCGACACCTTTTCTTTTCGTTTTCGTTTTTTCGCTATTAATAATTTTAGCCACCGCCAAGTTTTTTCGGTTGTAATAATTAGAAAACTCTCTAATTTTCCAATGTCAAGAAGCTTTTGAATATCTCAAAAAGTCACTAATTCAACCTACTTTATTACAATACCCTGATTTCAGCAAAGAATTTTGTACAACAACAGATGCTAGTAAACATGCATGCGGAGCAGTCTTAACCCAACTTTATGACGGGAAAGACCTCCCGGTAGCATACGGTTCCCGAACATTTACAAAAGGCGAAAGTAATAAATCAACAGAGAACAGGAATTAACAGCGATACACTGGGCAGTTAATCATTTTAGACCATATGTATATGGCAAACCCTTTACTATAAAAACAGATCATAAACCATTAACATATTTATTTTCAATGAAAAATTAACAAGGATGAGACTAGATTTAGAAGAATACCAATAATTATGTGGCAGATGCCTTATCAAGAATAAGCATCGATGAATTAAAAAACCTAAATAGACAAATACTGAAAGTCACTACCAGAAATCAAAGTAGACAAAAATCCTGCGCATGAAAAGAACCAAGTCATAAACAATGACGAAGTACGTAAAGTACTGACCTTGCATGTAAATAATAATTTCTGTTTACTTAAACATGGAAAGAAAATTACAGCAAGATAAGATGTTAGCGATTTGTATACTAATGGAATCATTGATTTAGGTCAATTCTTTCAAAGGCTTGAAAAGCAAGCCGGTATTAACGAAATCAGCCAACTCAAAGTGGCACCGTGGGAAAATATCTTTGAACACGTTTCAATTGATAATTTTAAGAAAATGGGCAATAAGACTCTGAAATCATTGAGAGTACCGCTACTCAACCCGGTGACCCTAATAACGAATAATAATGATAAAGAAGCTTTATTGTCTACATTACATGATGATCCAATACAAGAAGGTCATACAGGCATTACAAAAACCTTGGCCAAGGTCCAGAGACACTATTATTGGAAAAATATGTCTAAAGATATAAAAGAGTACATAAGAAAATGTCCTAAATGCCAAAAGTCTAAAACGACTAAACACTGAAAGACCCTATTAACTATAACTGAAACCACAGAAATGCCATTTGATAGAGTAATTGTGGATACAATAGGTCCATGACCAAAATCTGAACAAGGAAATGAATACGCAGTAACCTTAATCTGCGATTTAACAAAATACTTAGTAGCAATACCAATAAAAAACAAGAAAGGAAAGCTAACTTCGGCCGGAGCCGAAGTTGATATACCCTTGCAGAATACTCTGGAAATTATATTCTCCAAAATTATTCATATGATGCATTCTTAATACTAATAAAAAATCCCAACTTCCTAACTTTAAAAACACCAAAGTTATGGCATTTCCAATCGTTCAGTTATATAGCAGCTATAAGATATAGTCGGCCGATCCTCATGAAGTTTGGTAGGTCGGATTGATTGGCCAAAAATAAAACCCATAGAAAATCACAACTTCCTAACTTAACAAAAACCAAAGTTATGGCATTTCCGATCAATCAGTTATATGGCGGCTATAGGATATAGTCGGCCGATCCTTATGAAGTTTGGTAGGTCGGATTGATTTTCAAATCTTATTTTTTTATGCATACCTTGATCAGGGTAAAAGCGCTTGTCGATCGAACGTCTATATCCTATAGCTCCCATAGGAACAATAGGGTGAAATCGTTTAAAATTTAATGATTTTTAGGATATTTCGCACAGTATATAAGCAATTGACATGAATCTTTCCAAATCGTATTTTTTTATGCATACCTTGATTAGGGTAAAAGCACGTGACGATCGGACGTCTATATCCTACAGCTCCCATAGGAACAACAGGGTGAAATCGGTCCAAATTTGACGATTTTCTGAATTTTTTCGCGTAGTGTGTAAACTACTGACATAAATTTTTCCAAGTCTTATTTATTTACGCATATCTTGATTAGGGTAAAAGCGCTTGCCGATCGGGCGACTATTTCTTATAGCTTCCGTAGGAAAAGTAGTTAAAGGCTGCGAAAGTATCCCTTTTTATACCCGTTACTCGTAGAGTAAAAGGGTATATTGTATTCGTGCAAAAGTATGTAACAGCTAGAAGGAAGCGTTTCCGACCCTATAAAGTATATATATTCTTGATCAGGGTCACTAGCCGAGTCGATATAGCCATGTCCGTCTGTCCGTCTGTCCGTCTGTCTGTCCGTCTGTCTGTCTGTCTGTCCGTATGAACGCTGAGATCTCGGAAACTATAAAAGCTAGAAGATTGGCATTTTGCATGCAGATTTTAGGAGTTCCTACGCAGCGCAAGTTTGTTTCAAAAAGGTGCCACGCCCCCTTTAACGCCCACAATCGCTTATATACGATTTTAAAAATTTAAATATTTCGGAAAAGTAAAAATGCAGTTTTATTGTGTTTATCAATACCTATCGAAATGTAGAAGAAATTTTTCAAATCGGACCATTCGTTAAAAAGTTATGCGTGATCAAAGTTTCTATCTCCATCTCCCTCGCACTCCCTTTACCTGAGTAACGGGTATCTGATAGTCGGGGCACCCGACTATAGCGTTCTCTCTTGTTTTCTATTTTTATATGACATTTTTGCAGTATAAAAGCAATTGACATTAAACGATGCAAATCTAGTTTATTTATGTATACCTTATTCCTTTCGCTACTTTTTCAGTTTTAGCAATTTCGGCAAAGTCTGCAAGGGTATTAAAACTTCGGCTTGCCGAAGTTAGCTTCCGTCCTCGTTAATCCTATTAGGCTCCGCGCGTAATAAGCACTGCTTGGTGTCGTAAAGAATGATGACAGTAGCCTTTTCGGGATTAGATCCATCCAAGCTTTCCTTTACATGGACGACTTAGTAGTAATAGGTTGTTCCGAAAACTATATGATCAAAAATTTAACGAACGTATTTAACCTCAAGTTACATACAGAAAAATGTGCATTCTTTATACACGACGTCACATACTTAGGTCACAAATGCACAAATAAAGGTATATTACCCGATGATAAAAAATGCGAAGTAAAACAAAATATCCTGTTCCCTCCGATGCAGATGAATCAAGAAGATTCGTAGCTTTCTGTAATTACTACAGACGTTTCATACCTAATTTCTCTTATTATTCAAGACACCTAACACATCTTTACAAGAATAATGTAAAATTTAATTGGACTCCTGTGTTCGTTCAAACTTGAAATATTATATTGAAATTTGTAAAAAATAAAAACTTGAAGTTTAGTGTAAGTTAGTTTAGGGCGAAGGCGGGAGCACAATAAAGTTTTCACTCGCTCTCGGCGAAGTCGCCCCGTCTTCGCCAACCTTCGTTAAGCCAGGCTCTAAGTACTTTGTCGAAAAATATATAAGCATTCGTTTAAATTGATTTGAGCCGTCGACACCTTTTCTTTTCGTTTTCGTTTTTTCGCTATTAATAATTTTAGCCACCGCCAAGTTTTTTCGGTTGTAATAATTAGAAAACTCTCTAATTTTCCAATGTCAAGAAGCTTTTGAATATCTCAAAAAGTCACTAATTCAACCTACTTTATTACAATACCCTGATTTCAGCAAAGAATTTTGTACAACAAAATATGTCTAAAGATATAAAAGAGTACATAAGAAAATGTCCTAAATGCCAAAAGTCTAAAACGACTAAACACAGAAAGACCCTATTAACTATAACTGAAACCACAGAAATGCCATTTGATAGAGTAATTGTGGATACAATAGGTCCATGACCAAAATCTGAACAAGGAAATGAATACGCAGTAACCTTAATCTGCGATTTAACAAAATACTTAGTAGCAATACCAATAAAAAACAAGAAAGGAAAGCTAACTTCGGCCGGAGCCGAAGTTGATATACCCTTGCAGAATACTCTGGAAATTATATTCTCCAAAATTATTCATATGATGCATTCTTAATACTAATAAAAAATCCCAACTTCCTAACTTTAAAAACACCAAAGTTATGGCATTTCCAATCGTTCAGTTATATAGCAGCTATAAGATATAGTCGGCCGATCCTCATGAAGTTTGGTAGGTCGGATTGATTGGCCAAAAATAAAACCCATAGAAAATCACAACTTCCTAACTTAACAAAAACCAAAGTTATGGCATTTCCGATCAATCAGTTATATGGCGGCTATAGGATATAGTCGGCCGATCCTTATGAAGTTTGGTAGGTCGGATTGATTGGCCAAATATAAAACCCTTAGAAAATTTCAACCTCCTAACTTTACAAACACCAAAGTTATGGCATTTCCGATCACTCAGTTATATGACAGCTATAGGATATAGTCGGCCGATCCCGGCCGTTCCGACATATATACTGCGTGCAAAGGAAAGAAGGGTGTGTGCAAAGTTTCAGTTCGATAGCTTTAAAACTGAGAGACTAGTTTGCGTAAAAAAAGACAGACGGACAGACAGACGGACAGACAGACGGACATGGCTATATCAACTCAGGAGGTGATCCTGATCAAGAATATATATACTTTATAGGGTCGGAGATGTCTCCTTCACTGCGTTGCACACTTTTGGCCAAAATTATAATACCCTCTGCAAGGGTATAACAAAATTTCAAACACAGTAGCAAAAGCTATATTTGAAGAATTTATTCTGAAGTACGGTCCAATGAAGACGTTCATTACGGACATGGGAACAAAATATAAAAATTCAATAATAGAAGAGTTATGCAAAAATTTGAATATCAACAACATAACTTCTACTTCACATCATCATCAGACTGTCGGAACTGTGGGGCGAAGCAACAGAACATTTAATGAGTTTATCAGATCAGTTGGCAAAACAGATTGGGATGTGGCTGCAAAACTTCGTATATTGTTTTAACACAACCCCCTCTATGGCACATGACTATTGTCCATATGAGTTAGTTTTTGGTAAAACTTCAAATTTGCCTAAACATTTTAATAGTATAGATAAGATAAATCCCTATATAATATAGAAGACTATGGTAAAGAATCAAAATTCAGATTAGAACAAGCATTTAAGAGAGCTTGATTAATGTTAGAATCACATAAGCAAAACCAAAAAATTAATTACGACAAAAATAGTTTAGATTTTGTGTTAAAAATAGGAGATCAGGTTTTATTAAATAAGATAGAACAGCTAGGAGATAGATATAACATAACAATATCAAATAATAAAAATAAAAATAAAAAAGAAATAGTACATAAAGATAGATTAAAAATTTGTATTTCATAATCAATTTGGTTCTTTTATAAATATATCACGTGTGGCCGTACATGATATAAGAACAATAACTATATTGAAAAAAAAAACATTAAAATTTTATTGCTTTAAATAATATCATTTATAAAATTTTATAAAATCCATAATTAAATTAGAAAATAACTTCATTATATGCACATATATCGAGCAACTGTACCAAGAGTACTAAAAGGGTACACACAGTAACACTTTGATGCAATGTTTACATAATTCAAAGTCCCGGTCATAAACCCAAGTGGCCGAAATACGAATTATTCGCTATGCCTTGGCCCGCACGCAGAAAGTGCAATTGTCAGCATAATTGTAACACGAGCGGACCTCATGTACATATGTGCATATATGTACCTCCGCGCTCCAGCCTAAGCGAGCATAGTTATATACATATGTACTTAAGAATATATAACCGTCACTTCGGTACCGCTGTTGGCAGCGCAGCTGCGAGACTTAGACTTCTTTAGCCCATAAGTCATATTCATTTATAACAAGAACTCCTGAGTGCTCGAAGCGGCAACAACAGCTGCAAAACCTAAAAATTAAATAAAAGAATTATTGAATCTACCTAAATTATTGAACTACAACATGGATTTGGATACAACATTACAAATAACAAGAAAGGAAAGCTAACTTCGGGCGGAGCCGAAGTTGATATACCCTTGCAGAATACTCTGTAAATTATATTCTCCAAAATTATTCATATGATGCATTCTTAATACTCATAAAAAATCCCAACTTTCTAACTTTAAAAACACCAAAGTTATGGCATTTCCATTCGTTCAGTTATATGGCAGCTATAGGATATAGTCGGCCGATCCTTATGAAGTTTGGTAGGTCAGATTGATTGGCTAAAAATAAAACCCATAGAAAATCCCAACTTCCTAACTTTACAAACACCAAAGTTATGGCATTTCCTATCAATCAGTTATATGGCGGCAATAGGATATAGTCGGCCGATCCTTATAAAATTTGATAGGTGGGATTGATTGGCCAAATATAAAACCCATAGAAAATCCCAACTTCCTAACTTAACAAACACCAAAGTTATGGCATTTCCGATCAATCAGTTATATGGCAGCTATAGGATATAGTCGGCCGATCCCGGCCGTTCCGACATATATACTGCGTGCAAAGGAAAGAAGAGTGTGTGCAAAGTTTCAATTCGATAGCTTTAAAACTGAGAGACTAGTTTGCGTAGAAACAGACAGACGGACAGACAGACGGACAGACGGACAGACGGACATGGCTATATCAACTCAGGAGGTGATCCTGATCAAGAATATATATACTTTATAGGGTCGGAGACGACTCCTTCACTGCGTTGCACACTTTTGACCAAAATTATAATACCCTCTGCAAGGGTATAATTACCGGCAAATAAAAAAAATAAAATTTAAAAACTGTATGCTTATTTTGATGCTTAAAAAATTATTTTAAAACAAGAGAGAACGCTATAGTCGAGTGCCTCGACTATTAGATACCCGTTACTCAGCTAAAAAAGTTCAAATTATCAATTTGAATTCGGCGATGTCTTAGTGCTGGCAGCTTTACAGCACGAGCATCAGCACCAGCGCTGCTTTAGCGCAGGCAGCTTTTGTCCTGCACCAGCAGCTGTGTTTATGTTTATGTTTTTGAGTGCAATAAATTGACTAGAAATATTAAACATACATACTTATATTGGCTAAACACATACATTCTTAAATAGTATTATGTATATTAAAGTCTAAATGTTTGCACAACACGAGTAACGGGTATAGCGAATAGCTTTCTTTGAAAGGAGTTATTTTTGCCGGGCAATTGCAACTATGTACAATGTAAATACATACATATGTATGTATATGCTTACATACATACACACATACGCCATTGTTTGACTCAGACCTCCAATTTGGCTAACTAGATTTGATTTGCATAGTTCTTGGGATATAGTTCGGTATTGACAAATGAAAACCATCGCAATTTCCTTTAATAGAAATCCTTATCGAGAATTAACGTTGACCCTGTTGAGCACCTTGGCCAGCTGTTCCAAAGTCATCCGTTAGATGGCACTACCACGGGCCATGAAAGGCGGAAATGTAGGCGCTAGCCAGGCTTAAGCGTTTAATAGGTTTTTGGGCGTTAGAGTGGGCGTGGCAAACTTTTATTAGGCAAATCGATAGGTATTGACGAAACAAATACATATCAATTAAAATTTTCATAATAGCATAAAAACTGTGACCACAGCTTGTGGCTTGTGGGCGTGGCACCATTTTGAAACAAACTTGCGCTGCATAGGAACTCCTAAAATCTACATGCAAAATGCCAATCTTCTAGCTTTTATAGTTTCCGAGATCTCAGCGTTCATACGGACGGACAGACAGACGGACGGACATGGCTAGATCGACTCGGCTAGTGATCCTGAACAAGAATATATATACTTTATAGGGTCGGAAACGCTTTCTTCTACCTGCTACATACTTTTGCACGAATACAATATACCCTTTTACTCTACGAGTAACGGGTATAAATATATAAAGTAATACTAATATAATATTAATAATACTTTTATAAACGAAGAAAAACAGCGGTATCAATCGCGTTTTTAACATACAAAATTTATAATATCAAATTGGGCGAAGCGGTGGCGATCGCGTTTTTAACATACAGAATTTCTAATATCAATCTTTGTGACGAAAAATATTCCAAGCGGTGGTGTACATTCCATAAATTTAAATAAAATGCAACGTCCAATTTTATTTGTTCACGAATAATTAACGGGAATTACAGACAGCTTACAAATAAACTGTATTCATATTCCGCTGCTTAAAAATTTATTTTTAAAAAATATAAAGTAATATTTCTTTAATAAATTTAGTATGTTGAAAATGCAATTTCAACATACAAAATTTCTATTATCAAATTTTGTGAGCATTGAGCATTGTAAATAAACTTTGGTCAGAAGTTTGCAGCGCAGTGAAGAATAGTCGTTTACGACCCCATAAAGTACATACATATAATATATTCTTGATCAGGATCAATAAGGGAGTCGATATAGCCATGTCCGTCTGTCCGTCTCTTTCAATACCGTTTGTGAGCTGAGTTTAAAAGCTAGCGATCCTAAAACATGTGTACGCAGATCAAGTTTGATCGGACGTTTATATTCTATAGCTCCAAGGGAACAATCAGATATACCGTTCAAGAATTGATGATATTTCGCGCAGTGTAAAAGCTATTGACATGAATCTTTCCAAATCTTATTTTTTTATGCATACCTTGATCAGGGTAAAAGCGCGTGCCGATCGGACGTCTATATCCTATAGCTCCCATAGGAACAATAATGTGTAATCGGTTAAAAATTTATTATTTTCAGGATATTTCGCACAGTATATAAGATATTGACATGAAAATTTCCAAATCGTATTTTTTTATGCATACCTTGATCAAGGTAAAAGCGCGTGCCGATCAGCCGTCTATATCCTATAGCTCCCATAGGAACAATCTTATATACCTTGCAAGAATTGATGATATTTCGCGCAATGTAAAAGCTATTGACATGAATGCTAGTTCGCATGCGTATCATATCGGAGCTGCAACACATAATGCAAAGGAAGGATCACAGGCTATTCTAGCCACAGCAATGGTGTTCAGGACTCACTGGGTTACTAACGACTCGGGAGAGCACTCCTTGACTCCTGCTCCCAGGTCAATTTCATGACCAAGGCTAGCATTCAAATTCGAAGCTTTGGCGACTCACATACACCCATAAATCATCGCACATCAACGACAATAAAGTCTCGACTTTCGCCCTTTGAATTATCTCTCTGTATCAACCGGATACCCGAATAGATATCTCGACCTGGAATCTTCCGGCCAATATGCCGTTAGCGGATGATCAATTTCATCTTTCCCGAAGTGTTGACATGCTGTTAGGCGGAGAGACATTCTTCGATATCCTCGCAGTGGGCCAAATCAAATTGTAATCCCATTTGCCTACTCTTCAAAAAACGCTATTCGGATGGGTAGTCGCAGGAAGCCATCGTTCAAATCAATCAAATAATCCTATGCATTTCTGGCTCAAAGCCTATCTGCCATCGATACAAATTTAATGCGACTGTGGGAGGTGGAAACAATTGGTACATCGGCTAAGCGACTCCAGCCCGAACACAAATTGTGTGAGGAGCACTTTAAGCAGACAACGCGCGAAACCTACACCCAATATACGATGTTTTTGAACGAATACGAACAAATGGGCCACATGGCCCTCGTAACGAATCCTAACTTATCGGTCCCGCATTACTACATCACTCATTGTTGTGTGATGAAGTCAGCGACAAAACTTCGAGTGGTCTTTGATGCGTCATACAAGTCGTCGAATCAAGTCTCCTTGAATGATATCTTGCTTTGCGGCCCAACTATACAAGATGTTCTTTTTCTTCTTCTGCTACGTTTTCCACTAGTACGGTTAGTGCATAAACCGCCGACATAGCGAAAATGTACGTATCAGCTCAACACGGTTACATACAGAATTGCTTCCGCACCATATCTCGCTGTACTTAGTCTACTTTATTTGGCAGATCTTTATCGCACCCAATATCTTATTGGTGCTGCGGTTATAAGGATTATTATAAGGACTTCATTTTACGTCGAAGATTTACTAACCGGAGCAGATGAACTACCGACTTTGCGAGTCGTAAAGGATCAAGTCAGCAAAATACTAAAATGCGGTCAGTTTCCGCTCACTAAAGATAATTCAAACCACGTGGAATTCGTCGAGAGTCACACTAACAATCACAGACGGCGTAACCAGTGCACTTGGAGTACAGTGGGATTAGAAGTCAGACACATTACTTTTTGCGTTCACTCCCAAAAACGTGCCCACAAGAGTCGCAAAGCGTACGATACTCTCTGGCCCGTCCGCGCTATGCGACCCTCTTGGATTGCTGTCACCGCTTATTATCATCGCCAAGATTATTTTACAGGAACTTTGGCTCGATGAGTTCGGATGAATCCGTACCGCAACACTTGCATATCGCTTGGACAAAATGTCTGCAGTCCTTCAGAAGTTGTTCAACTCTTTCGCTATTGCCCACAGGTTCAGTACCAATCAATTCAGCTTCACGGATTTTGTGACGCATCGATTCGGGCATATGCCTGCTTCATTTACCTGCGTACCGAATGCATCGATGGAAGTATCGCTGTCCGACTCCTCACAGCTAAGTCCGGTATGTTCGGTATGTCAAACTAAGTTTTTCCCTGTGCATATTTATACCCGTTACTCGTAGAGTAAAAGGGTATATTGTATTCGTGCAAAAGTATGTAACAGGTAGAAGGAAGCGTTTCCGACCCTATAAAGTATATATATTCTTGTTCAGGATCACTAGCCGAGTCGATCTAGCCATGTCCGTCTGTCCGTCTGTCTGTCCGTCTGTCTGTCTGTCCGTATGAACGCTGAGATCTCGGAAACTACAAAAGCTAGAAGATTGGCATTTTGCATGTAGATTTTAGGAGTTCCTACGCAGCGCAAGTTTGTTTCAAAATGGTGCCACGCCCCCTCTGACGCCCACAAGCCACAAGCTGTGGCCACAGTATTGATGCTATTATGAAAATTTTAATTGATATATATTTGTTTCGTCAATAAATATTGATTGGCCTAATAAAAGTTTGCCACGCCCACTCTAACGCCCAAAAATCCATTAAACGCTTAAGCCTGGCTAGCGCCTACATTTCCGCCTTTCATGGCGCCATCTAACGGATGACTTTGGAACAGCTGGCCAAGGTGCTCAACAGAGTCAACGTTAATTCTCGATAAGGATTTCTATTAAAGGAAATTGCGATGGTTTTCATTTGTCAATACCGAACTATATCCCAAGAACTATGCAAATCAAATCAAGTTAGCCAAATTGGAGGTCTGAGTCAAACAATGGCGTATGTGTGTATGCTGGAGCAGGACAAAAGCTACCTGCGCTTAAGCAGCGCTGGTGCTGATGCTCGTGCTGTAAAGCTGCCAGCGCTAAGAGATCGCCTAATTCAAATTGATAATTTGAACTTTTTGTCCTTTTTTCCTGTGGTCACTCTAATTCACATTATGTTAATGCAAAATCTAAAGTTGTTTAGCTGAGTAACGGGTATCTAATAGTCGAGGCACTCGACTATTGCGTTCTCTCTTGTTTTATTTGTATTAATTTCAGAGTCTGTGCACTCTGCTATCTTATGTGTTAACTCAATTATGTTAACTCATCTGAAACTGCCAATAAGTCAGTACGAAAAAGAGAGCGAAACAGAGAACATATTTTCTTGCAAGTTACCAATTTTCACACTGCCCAGACCCTAGTTTCATGTCGCCACAAACACGCTTGTGGATGCAACAGTATTAAATGCCATTTTTGGCTAATAGTCTTATTAATTACTTAGAATGTAAAGTTCCCGATTTTTGTGCAGTTAAATTGATCAACACTTAACAATACAATTTTGCATTACCATTATTCTCGATTTTATTTTAAGGAACTTTGGAAATATATGCGTGGAGACCATAATGCAGAGCGAGAGCTACAGATTATTCAATATATTATTGGACTGGGCATTGAAAGAGAAGAATTACGAGATGAAATATTTATTCAATGCATACGTCAATCAAAAAATAACCCAAATATTGAATGGGCTGACAGAATTTGGCTCATTATGTGCCTTTCCATCGTTGCTTTTCAGCCAAGCAAACTTTTATTCAGGTAAATAATTATAGTTTATTAAAATCGATATGCAAACGAAAATGGAAATTTATTACGAAATCTATGTTGGTAAATCTAAAATCCAAATTACGTTAGTGTTGAGATAATTTCTGATTTCGGAAAATGTAATTTCTTAATAGCATTATGCAAGAAATTTATTTATATATTTTATTTTTATTAGTGTTCGTCTGAACATTCTGGAAAGGGCCGGCAAGATTAGGTGTATGTGTTATATTTATTTTTTAACCATTTGTTAATATAACATATTAATAGTAGATTCTGCCTTAAGGTGTCGAAATTATAAATTAAGTATTGAGAATCTTCATTCCCTGTAATCATGCGGTCGTCCAATTCAACCGTACCTGGGATAATTTTTCTAAAGCACTGAACCATATCTGCTAAACAAAGGTAATTAATTATTAATTTTATTATCCACAAATAAACCTCTAGCCGTCAATAACGTGTAAACCTCCTTTAATTCAGACAAACTGTCTTTTATTTTGTAAATCTCACTTTTTTTAGGTCTTAATATGTTTGTATTAAGTCGGCCATGATTTATGTCTATTAATAGGCTTATGAATCCATATTGAATTTTATCGCATTCATCTATAATGTTACTTAGCTGTGTGGTTATCATACAAAAGTTAATAGACTTCTTGTACACATAATAAGATTCTTGCAATACCGCCGTAATGTTCTTGATTCTTTCGTTCATCCTTTAAAATTTGAGTTAACATCATCAGGCGTTTTCTTTAAAATGTTAGTCGTAGAATCGACTAAGGAAGTTTGTAAGTAAGCGCGTTTTATATTCAATTTTTGGGTGTCCCAAAAATCTCTCCTGAAAAGTTGCCATTTCAAAGTCGGTGTCCACGATCATGCAAAATCTATCGGACGGATCGTTTTGAGATTTTGCACAGTATTTCTCTACTAAATTCCGCAGGTAACGTCGTCAAGTTTTTTTTATTTGAAAATTTATAATTTTGCTTCACTTTGTTGATTAGCTTTTATCTTGTTGTCTCGCCGTGTGTCCTTGCTGTTGTTTCACTTTGTTGATTAGCTTTTATCTAGTTGTCTCGCCGTGTGTCCTTGCTGTTGTTTTATCTCCTTGTTTCGTTGTTTCGCGACCGCTGACGACCTGCACGCACTGGAAGCTCAACACTCATTGATCGCATTCTTTTTCACAAGCTCTGCCCGAGCCACAGGTTGCTGGCTGCGCTGCCCGGCTCGACTCGAGCCTGCGCAGTGGGTCTCGGCCAGCGTCGCATCCCGATCGTTGTGAATGGCAGTGGCTATGGTGATGACTATGGCGTTTTGAAATAAAAAGGGCGGGAAATAGTGCTCCGGCTGCGAGGTCTGTTCCCGCAATTGAGAAACGACCAAGGGCACCACGTCGAGCTGCGCCTGCAACTCAGCGATCGGAGGTGGCGACTGGGTGAGTGGTACCTGACATTCGTCGAACTGGGGAAACGGTGGCGTGGCTGTTCTGCTGGGGGCGGTTGCCTGGTCAAAGAGAAATTCGTCCTCGGTGGCCTCCCAGTCCACAATCACCTCAGGCCAGGGCCACTCTACTTCCAAAGGCACTGGTGACGGCTCATGTCTGCGGCTGGTGCTGGGTAGTTCCTCAGCTACGGCCGGCTTCCTTTTGAGAGCTCCCCAGAAGCCCATGACCGGGTCGTACTCTTTGTTGTTTGGTGCCTGTGTTGGTTCTGGTGGGAAGACTATTGCTGGGGGCTCTAAGGCTAACTCGGCCTCGCACAGCAGCTGCGCCAGTTCCTCGTTGCTGCCGTTGTGCAGACCCGGGATGGCGAAGTCAACTTCAGCAGGACTAACGCCTCTCACCACTGCGATTTGCGGGTTTGGTTCAATCTGGTCAGGGGTTGGCTCAGCCCGGCGTGGTGGGCTCATTGCAACCCACTCGGCGGTGCGAGCTTCGCGCTCTCTCTGCTCTGTTGATCGCTTCATTTCTGCAGACATTCGTCTTTGACTTTCAAAGTGAACGGTCGTGTTTTTTTTCTGCGCTTCGAATTTTGTATTTTGTTTTCGTTTATTACCATCGGTGGGTTTTATCAAAACAATTTTAATTTTCTTCCGGTTATTCAAACATAAATTTAAACTCCGTTCGCTTCGCGAGTGCACTTTGTATTAATACTAATAAATTGTTTTAGTTTTCGTAATTCTTATCTGTGTTTTCTTTTCTTATATCTTCGCCGTTTCTTTTTTGTGCATGCAGTTTAACTTATTTACGCTCCCGCTCTCTTGCTCTCTTTGCTTTGAAAGTTCTAAGCGTGCAGTTTCTGCGCTCTTGCCGTTTTCGCCGAGCTGATGATCTTCTCTCTGCGCTGGACTCGCAGTTTAATAGTCGTAAGCTATTAGAAGAGTCCCCTAAGCGCAAACATGCCGCAACCGAAATCAAAAGAACAACAGAGCATTCCGGCGGATCAGCAGCTGATTTCAGCAAACCCTCAAATGTTGCTAAGATCAGCAGCTAAAAAAGATTCGGTATGCGAACAGTCCGTTACAGAATGCATGCAACCAGGGACTTCTAAGAATTCCGATTTGTCCGTAGTGGTTTCACAATTAGTGGATCCACCTATCTCTCAGAATGTAGCATCACCTCCACAAGGGACTACTGAGTCCGGACAACCGGCTCAAGTTGGTTTTGCAGAAACAATGTCTGCTCCACCAAAATCCCTTTCAGTGGTTCCACCAAAGAAACAAATTTTCGTTTCTCGGCTTTCCCCTGATCAAACATCTTCTGATGTATTGTCTTATATACAAGACAAAACTAAAGCCGATTGTAATAGTGTAAAGGTGGAAAAGTTTAAGTTTTCTTATGCTAGATACATTTTGAAAAAATTATTACTCCTCATTTGCAGCACCTTTGCAGATCAATCATTTCTCCGTGTCAACACGAATTTATTAAACGTAGATCCACAATCACAAACCTTCTAGAGCTCACTACATTTGTGATAAAAGGCTTCAATAGTAGTTTTCAAACAGACGTCATTTACACTGACTTTAGTAGAGCATTTGACTCTGTAAATCACTTACTTCTTATTCAAAAACTTGACCAGTTAGGTTTTCCAGTTGATCTGCTTAAATGGATTTCAAGTTATCTGAATGGCAGGTCACAAAGGGTCCTTTTTTAAAATTCAATTTCTGAAATTCTCCGTAATACCTCAAGTGTCCCACAAGGGACTTTTTACATTATTTATTAACGATCTTCCCTCAATTATAAGTCATTCTCGCGTACTTATGTACGCAGATGATGTTAAGTTGTGCCTGCAGTATAAGGACATTTCCTGCCATTTAGACTTGCAATCCGATCTAGATAATTTTCAAAACTGGTGCCGAGATAATTTACTAAATTTAAATGGTTCCACGTGCAAGCTGATGACTTTTTATCGGGCCAATCCGATATACGCGACTTACACGTTAATTGGCAGCTCTTTGGATAGAATAACTCTTGTGAACGATCTTGGCGTTCTCTTGGACCCTAAACTAAAATTTTCTAACCACATTATGTCCATGGTTAATAAAGCCAGAGGAGTGCTTGGATTTATTAAAAGGTGGTCAACAGAATTCGATGATCATTATTTGACTAAAACTTTATTTATTTCGCTAGTCCGTCCGATTCTGGAGTATGGGTCTCCCGTCTGGAGTCCACATTGAATCTGTACAAAAAAACTTCCTTCTTTTTGCTTTAAGGCGCCTTAACTGGGATGCAAATCTTATCTTACCTTCTTATTCTAGTAGACTTCTTTTGATTAATTTACCATCCCTAGCCAACCGTAGAACGATGCTTTATAATCTTTATTTATCTTTATTTATAACCTTATACATAGTGATATTGACTGCCCCGACTTGTTAAGTCGGCTAAACTTTTCTGAGCCAAGTAGATTACCTAGAAATTATATTCCCCTAATTTTTAATCATTGTAGATCTAACTATGCCTTGCATGAGCCTTTCAGAGTATTATGTTCTGACTATAATAGACTTTTTCCTGTAATATCAAATCTTGACTCTCTGCCGCTCCCAAATCGATTAATACTTGCTTCATTGGCACAAGATTGATCTAACTATTACTTTTTTTCCCCGGACCTTTACCTTTATTTTCCTATCTCGCGTCTATCTTATCGCGAATCGTGCCGTACGATACACGGCTGCGCCCCTCGGTCGGTTGGGCGGGTAAGTGTAAAAAAAAAAAAATCTTCGGGTTGCCTAGTCTCGCTTCCTGTCCCAGGGGGTACTTCGTCGTAAAGATTTCCCGGCAGGTGTGGCTCACGGCCCAGCACAAAGAGCTGGGGCTGAAACTGGTCGAATCCGAAATTCTGCTGTTGATGGCGAGGGAGATTTCTGGGAGCAGCTCGTCCCAGGTGCGTTGCGAATCCTGTACGTACTGGGCTATCATTGTCTTCACAGTCCTGTTTGCCCTTTCTGTAGGGTTCTGGTGAGGGCTGTTTCTCCAGAAACTGTCTAAAACCTCGGCTTGTGAATTGGGTGCCATTGTCACAAGTGAACTGTCTGGGCACGCCAAACCTGAAAAGGTTTAGGCCTGCTTGAAAGCTCTCCCAACACCACCCTCGCGCAGCTCGCAACTGCTGCCAATGCTGTGATGTATTCTCTTAACTACGACGCTTCAGGCCACATGTGTGCTGTATCACAGCAAAACACCAACCATGCTTGACAGGAGGATCGCATCACACAATTAAGTAAACGCCTGGACGACAATGACAAGGTTTTGCAGCAGATCGACAACAAGCTAAGTCACCTGCTTGGCACCACAAATCAGCAACGAGGTCGGAGCTACAATCGATCACCCAGCAACAACAATTACCGAAGGAACACACCCTCCAGGGACAATTCTAACCCTCAAACTTGCTGGTACCACAACAAGTGTGCGGACAGTGCCCAACGTTGCATCCAACCGTGCTCTTTCCATGCCAACTAAGCACCACCGTTGGAAATGAACAGGGCAGCTCCGACGGTCGTGACGCAAATGGCCCACAACGCTACCCATTGCTCAAAGTAAACATCTGCCGAATTTCGTCCTCCAATCGTCTCTTCGTTCCAGACTCCAAATCGGGTAAAAGTTTTCTTATCGACACTGGAGCTGACGTATCTGTAATACCACCCAGCACAATTAATCAACACATCGCAGTCACTAATGAACATACACTATTTGCAGACAATGGAACAGCAATAAAAACTTATGCCACCACTCGCCTTACGCTGGATCTCGATTTACGTCGCCCTTTCACATGGATGTTTACCATAGCCGATACCAAAATCCCAATCAATGGTTCAGACTTCTTGCAACACTTTAATCTACTGGTTGACCTCAAAAACTCAAAGTTAGTCGATGTCAAAACACGCCTATCATGCTGCGGTATAATTAGCCAACAATCGAATTCGGAGATAAGGACATATAATATTCACTGCGAATTCTCCAATCTACTGGAAGAATTTAAAGACATCACGCAGCTCAACTCATGTCCTTCTCAAGCAACAACCACCAACGTCACACATTGCATCGAAACCAAAGGATCTCCACCATTCGCCAGGCCAAGAAGGCTAACTCCAGAAAAATTCCAAGCAGCAAAAAGTGAGTTCCAGTATTTAATCAACCTTGGTGTTTGCCGTCCGTCAAAAAGCCCTTACGCTACTGGTGAATGGCGTCCATGTGGTGATTACCGAGCTCTCAACGCCCAAACCACCCCAGATCGGTATCCTTTACCGCACATCCAAGACTGCACTCACATATTTTACGGGAAACACGTTTTTTCAAAGATCTATCTAAACCGAGCATATCATCAAATCCCTATCGAGGCTCGAGACATTCCCAAAACGGCAATAACTACTCCTTTCGGTTTATTCGAATTCACCCACATAACTTTCGGGTTGTGCAACGCGGCACAAACATTCCAACGATACATGCATTCCGCACTGGCAGAGATTTTGTTTTCGTTTACGTCGATGACATTGCGGTTGCATCAGTCAATATGGAGCAACACCAACTTCACCTCCGCCAAGTCTTTGAACGACTACGACAATTCAACCTCACCATTAATGCAGCCAAGCAGCTTCGGAAAGAAGTCGATCGATTTCTTAGGCCATCACATTGATCCAAACGCCATCAAACCACTGCCAGAAAAAGTTAAAGCCATCTCGGATTTCCCTCTGCCCAAAGTCGCTAAGGAGCTACGTAGGTTTTTGGCAATGATTAATTTTTACAGACGTTTCTTGCCAAATGCAATTCAACACCAAGCACCAACTTATCCCTGGAAATAAGAAGAATGATTTAACTCCAATCACTTGGACTGCCGCAACCATCAAAAATTTCGATGAATGTAAACGAAACCTTGCAGGGGCAACATAACTTGTCCACCCAGCACCGGCTGCGCAACTGTCTCTCTGTACAGATGCAAGCGATTTCGCTGTGGGAGCAGTGCTTCATCAAGTCGTCGATAATCAGTTCCAACCAAGGGATTTTTTAGCGTAAAACTATCAGAAGCGGAACGCAAGTATAGCACATATGATTGAGAGCTGCTCGCTAGAAGGAAGAACATTTGATATTCGTACAGACCATAAACCTTTGATATACGCTTTCTCGCAGAAACCGGAAAAAGCCTCTCCAAGACAACTCAGACATTTGGATTTCATTAGCCAATTCACCACTATAGTTCATATAGCAGGCATTGACAACACTACCGCCGATACTCTTTCTCGCATCTCAACCATCGAATGCGAAATAATCGACTACAAGCAACTAAGCATCGCACAAGCAAATTGCGAAGAGCTAAAGCGGCTACTTAGCGACAACACCACAGCATTGCAGTTAAAGTCAATCAGCATTCCTAACTCTACAAATTCGGTCATTTGCGATCTGTCCACATCCAGCGTGCGAGCTTTCGTTCCAGAGCCATTAAGGAAGAGCGTCATTAGCAAACTACATAACATCTCTCACAGTGGAATTGGATCAACAATAAAACTCATCAAACAACGTTTCGTATGGTCCTCAATGCACAATATTGCTCAATTCGTAAAACACTGCGTTCCTTGTCAAAAATCGAAGATTTCCCGACACATTCGCTCGCCGCTACAACACTTCACGCTTCCTAGTAAAAGATTCGACCATATCAATTTGGACCTCATCGGACCATTACCCCAATCGGGTCAATACTGCTTAACAATCATTGACCGTTATCCACAATCACAAACCTTCTAGAGCTCACTACATTTGTGATAAAATGCTTCAATAGTAGTTTTCAAACAGACGTGATGTACACTGACTTTAGTAAAGCATTTGGCTCTGTAAATCACTTTAACTAAAACTTTATTTATTTCGTTAGCCCTTCCGATTCTGGAGTATGGGTCTCCCGTCTGGAGTCCACAATACGGAATACATATTGGTCGTATTGAATCAGTACAAAAAAAACATTCTTCTTTTTGCTTTACGGCGCCTAACCTATAAAACTACAGAGAAACGATAATTTTTTACCAAGGAATTCGATGTCATTAAAGTCTTCGAAAGTTAGTAATTAATACAAAAGGGTTGAGTCGACAGCAATCAGGACTCCATCTCCCCGTCTGGACTGACGATCAAGCCTGTAAATTGTGTACTTACCCGGGAGAATTTCGGAGCTAAGTTTCTGTACATACAATAATATTATATGGGAATAAAAAACTATCGGAGTACAATTTAGTCTAGTCAGCTTACTAAGTAAGCCTCTTGTATTCTGATAGGAAAGAAGAAAAGAGGAGGCTAGTTTTTTGGGACAGAAGAGGATGTGGAGGGCGGTGGGGATGTTTCTTTAATGGTATTTTTATATTTCCCCTGAACTATTCTTTTTCTCTTACCTTCGAACTCTTTTACAAATATGCACTGTCTGCACTACCAGTACCGGTCGGTAATCCAGACGTTAAGTCAATATGAGGCGTTGGGGCCACTACTTTACTTTGATCGGAAAGAGCGGAAGTTCCTGGCGACTCCACATCGGGTCCGGCAACTTTGAGACCCGAATATCTTCTTCCCCCCGATCTTTGTACCATTTGAGTGGCGTCTAAGATTGGCAGCTGAGCTGGAAGCGTATCTCGGACAGCAGGCACCTGCCATAGAATGCCCACCGACCGCGACTTTTTTGCGCTTTGGGGAATCGGGCTCAGCTAGCATGCGACTAGTGAGCAGCAGGTCTGTATTTTAGTTGCTAATTAATTTCGTAACACTGCTTTTTTTGAGCCGCCCAATAGATATAGCCTGGTTCTCGTATACGATGCACTCATCGCAGTAGTAGCGAGCCCACTCCTCTTATCAATTGCGAACCAGACCAAAAAAGCCAAGACACTTTGTATGATAAATTTTATCACACAAAGTGAACGGTCGTGTTTTTTTTTCTGCGCTCCGATTTTGTATTTTGTTTTCGTTTATTCCCATCATTGGATTGCATAAAAACAATTTTAATTTTCACTCAGTTATTTAAATTTACATTTAAATTTCGTTAGCTTCGCGAGTGAACTATAAATCTTTGTGCACATAATAATAATCAAAAATTGTTTTAATTTCGTAATTCTGTTCTGTGTTTTCTTTTCTTGTAACCCCGCCGTTTAACTAAATTTAACTAATTTACGCTCCCGCTCTCTCGCTCTCTCTGCTTTAAAAGTTCTAAGCGTGTAGTTTCTGCGCTCTTGCGGTACTTATAACTGCTCGCTTATAAATTTCAATATCGTTTTCTTGGTACAGTGGTTCAAATAAGTACTTTCAAAGTGGCCCAATTTGCAGTTCTGTTGTGACGCCTGTGCCGAGGTAGCGAATGAGATTAAATTGTTCATGCGCCAAGCTAAAGGTGTCTGATTAGCTGTTTCGTTTTTGCACAATCAAAAGTCAATCAAAAGAACAACAGAGCATTCCGTCGGATCAGCAGCCGATTGCTAAGATCGAAGAACAATCCGTTGTAGAATGCATTCAACCAGGGACTTCTAAGAATTTAGATTTGTCCGCTGTGGTTTCACAATTAGTGGATTCACCTATCCTTCAAAATGTAGCTACACCACCACAAGGGTCTACTGAGTCCGGAACACCGGCTCAAGTTGGTTCTGTAGACCAAAATCCCTTTCAGTGGTTCCACTAAGGAAACAAATTTCCGTTTCGCGGCTTTCCCCTGATCATACATCTTCTGATGTATTGTCTTTGGCGACTTTTGGCCAGATAATATGTTTGTAAAACTGTTCGAAGATAGGATTAAGTGCCTGTAGGAGTAAGTGGAGGCCAAAGCTATGTATCAACTAACCTCCTTACCTCCTTCTTTCCTATTAAAATGCAAGAGGCTTGCGTAGCAAGCTCTCTGAATTGTATTCCAATAGCCTTTCCTTAGCCTTTCCTTTGTTATCAGAAACCTGGTTAAAGCCGGAGATCTTTAGCAATATATATGGACCGTCCCTCTAGACGGGGAGGTGGAGTCTTAATTGGATTTGATTCAAACCTCTCGCCTGATGAGTTTTTTATGTGGAATTCAATACCATTGAATTTATTTGAGTAAAGTTATCGCTCCCTAGTAACTCTATATATATAACCTGCTCAAATATTCCGCCGTTTTCTGAACTTACTGAATATTTAAATCACCTTTCCCTTATCAACTCTGTTGCAAATAAGCTTTCCGATATGGATCAGTTGGTAGTTCTAGGAGATTTTAATATACCTGAAGTTACTTGGTCGACTAATGAAGGATTGAAAGTCTTACCAACTATAGCACAACATGATTTAATTGAGTGCCTGCTTGACATATCTCTATCTCAAGTAAACCATATTCGAAATTCACTAAGTCGCCTAGTTGATTTGTGTTTTCTATCAAATCCTGAAGGTGTGTTTCTGTCCAGAGTAGCACCACTCACGCAACCTGAAGATCCACATCATCCTACAATCGAACTTACAATTGAAACGGGTACAATTATAGAAAAAAAATAAGAGAGAACGCTATAGTCGGGTGCCCCGACTATCTGATACCCGTTACTCAGGTAAAGGGAGTGCGAGGGAGATGGAGATAGAAACTTTGATCACGCATAACTTTTTAACGAATGGTCCGATTTGAAAAATTTTTGATAAACACAATAAAACTGAATTTTTACTTTTCCGAAATATTTAAATTTTTAAAATCGTATTTAAGCGATTGTGGGCGTTAAAGGGGGCGTGGCACCTTTTTGAAACAAACTTGCGCTGCGTAGGAACTCCTAGAATCTGCATGCAAAATGCCAATCTTCTAGCTTTTATAGTTTCCGAGATCTCAGCGTTCATACGGACGGACAGACAGACGGACAGACGGACATGGCTATATCGACTCGGCTAGTGACCCTGATCAAGAATATATATACTTTATAGGGTCGGAAACGCTTCCTTCTCGCTGTTACATACTTTTGCACGAATACAATATACCCTTTTACTCTACGAGTAACGGGTATAATCAGAAAAATTAACCAAACGAAAAAGTGGTCTGATCTTAACTTATGCAGTTAATGTTTTTACACGGCATTAAACTCATTTCCTGTGTTCCGTGGCACTATAAGTTAAAACACCTTGATTTAGCAAAGAGTTATATAAGTCCAGAATTTTTAGGGAAAAAAAGAAATATCGGTTCTTAATCTGTTTTTGCTAGATATTTAAGTGCTCAAGATTTCTCAAGATTTACCGGGCTTAATGCTCAGTGCTCAAAAAAGGCCTATTTTCATGAATTTTTTTCCCACGATACAGTTAATGTCAGATCAATTATTTTATAATTATTTTTATATTTTATTTTTACAACATTTTTTCACAAATTTTCATCGAAAAAAAAATTATTGAGCCGTTCGCAGCCAAGCTCCGTAGGCGCCTCCAAGAAAAAAGGTTTTGCGGTGAACAGCATAACTCGTTAGTGGATCATCAGAAAAAACAAAACAAATTGATTATTAGTTAAGATGTTTCTAAAAGTAACTACGTTGAGCTTTTTTTTTCATTTTTTGGATTTTTCGTAACATTTTGAAGTCAAAAACGTGATTTTATCCTAAAAATTCGATATATTAATTATTGTTAAAATAAAAACTTATCAGTAAAAAAAAACTCGACGTCACTACCTGCGGATTTAGGAACAGAAATAGTGTGCAAAATTTCAAAACTATTCGTTCAGTAGATTTTGCAGGATCTTGTTCACCGGCTTTGAAATTGCAACTTTTCAGGAGAGCGTTTTAAACTTTTGGATAAGATATCTGAAACCAGACTAAATAGGAGAATTTAAATTCTATTTGTCAGTAGAAGAATAATCTGTAAGATAAATGTAAATTAAATATCTTGTTTGTGAATATTAAAAAAAATATTTTTATTTTATATTTTACTTGTTCACTATTATGTATTTCCTATAGGTCTAACTTTTTAATTCTCTTTACTTCACCTATTTATTTCGGGCGATCTTTACTATTCGAATGCAAAAACGGTCTGCGTACTCCAGTTTACTAATCAATAATCAAACCTCGGCTTAAGAAAATTATCTCCCAAAAATGGTAAGAGAATGTAAGGATGTTTTCCCAGCCAGAATATGCTCAGGGGTTGGCTAGGGCCTCCACAAATTATTTATAAATTTACAGTGGACGATGTGGGTTAATCGAGTGAGTTTTAGGCGTGGTCTTTATAATTAGGAGAAGAAACCGAACCAAAAGGTACGTGACTGGACCTAAGACTGGTTACTGAGCTCGGGCAGACCCTGGACTTAGTAAACAGTTATCGAAGGAACCTATGTCGGTTATGGGCTTTATCTGTGACTACAATAAATCTGGTCGAGGCAGGGTTTGGCTATAGTAAAACTCGGGTAGGCCCCTGGATTTTACAACTAAATGTGGTACTTTCGAGCGGGCTCTGTGGGTATTAATGACTACAGTAAAATTCGGGCGGACCCTGGGTTTTAATAAGAAGTACGATATAACTCGGGCAGACCCAGGGTTTTAATAATATCTACGATAAAACTCGGGCGGACCCAGGGTTTTAATAATAACTACGTTAAACTCGGGCGGACCCAGGGTTTTATTACTAATTACGATAAAACTCGGGCGGACCCAGGGTTTTATTACTAATTACAACAAAACTCGGGCGGACCCAGGGTTTCGTTAATACTAACTACGATAAAACTCGGGCGGACCCAGGGTTTTATTACTAATTACGACAAAACTCGGGCGGACCCAGGGTTTCGTTAAAACTATTGAAATCTTTGCCAAATGAGATTTGTGAGATATGATTTTGTGTTGGGAACCAAAAAATGACTATATCTTCTTCAAGCTAGAAGTCCCCGGAATTACAACCGCTCTTACCAAACGCAATCTGCTTTCGGAACTAGCCAAGATCTACGATCCGCTGGGTTTGCTTGCACCCACAACCGTGTTTCTAAAGATTCTCTTTCAAGATAGTTGGCTGAGGTCGAATGGAATGAGGTATTACATCCCCAATTATGTACACGTTGGCAACAGTTCGTATCTCAGATGCATTTATTGGAATAATGGAACTGCATGGATTTGCAGATGCATCATCACAGGCATATGCTGCCATCATCTATAGTCGCGTCCAGGTCTACAATGGATATGCTTGCACCTATTAGGACTGTCTCCATTCCGCGACTTGAGCAGCCCATTTACTCTCTAAATTGATTTCCCTGGTCAGGCAATCATTAATCCTATTTCCAGAATCAATTGTTGGTCAGACTTTGAAATAGTCTTGCATTGGCTCTCATCTCCTCCCCGGACCTGGACCACATGCAGACCGTGCATCCCGACGAATACTTCCGAAGGACCTCATGGACCATCCAATCTGGTGGAATGGACCAGCTTGGCTATCTCAGTCAGGCACATCTTGGCTACCCGTTAAGGCTAAGTTTTTTCTGTCGACAGAAGAAGAAGCTTGTCTTTCAGATGAGGGGAATTGTGTGATGACTTTTACCCTTTTTTTTCTGCGTGATGCTACAATATGCCCGAGACAGGATATTCACCCACGTTCAGAAGAAGTTCTTTAAAGTGGAATACAAGCAGTTAAAAACCATTAAAAAAGAACTCGAAATTAATCCGCTACACCCCTTTCTTTGGACGAGCAGAGAGTAATACGTGTTGGTGGTCGCATCGACAATGCTAAGGCTAATTATGACGCAAAACATCCCATAATCCTGAATAATGAATCTCCTGTAGCTGTTTTAAATATCAACACGCTGCAGCGCTACATGCTGGAGTCGAATACATGTTTCATAGTCAACGACAAAGATATTGGATTCTAGGATCTCGAAACCTTGTCCGCAAAACTGTATTTAATTGCAGAACTTGCTTCTTGCAACGGCGACAAACGAGTACACAACTTATGGCTTATTTACCCGAGTGTCGAGTTCAACCCGCCCGCTGTTTTCTTCACACTGAATTGGATTAGGGTGGACCTGTGACGATCAAAGCCTCCACAGGTCGGACACCAAAATTTGGCAAAGCTTGGTTTGACATCTTCGTTTGTCTCTCTACAAAAGCGATACACATTGAACTGGTCAGCGATTTGACAACATCCGCTTTTATAGCCGCTTTCAAACGCTTTTGGTCTCGACGAGGGCCCATATCGGATTTATATTCGGACAACGGCACTACTTTTAATGGAGCCAAACGAGACTTAGTTGAAATGCAACGGATCGCCATTGCCCAAACTCATAGCGAAGACATTTCGAGCTTCTTGTCGAGTCACGAAATTAATTGGCATTTCATTCCGCCCTCAGCTCCCCATTTTGGAGGTATTAATGCTTTTTAGATTGGCAAGAAATTACATGGTACCTAATCGGTTCATGCATATCATAGTTAGATCTACAAATATTTAAAGTAAGCGGAATATAGTTCCTGGTAATTCAGTAACTCGGGACTCTCCACATCCCCGTGAATTAGTTTATGAATAAAAGTAGTACCAAGCATCGTTCTACGGTTTAATAAGGATAGTATATATTATTTAGAAGAAGTCTGCAAGAGTAGGATGGCAAAATAAGGCTTGCATTCCAGTTAAAGCCCCGTAGAGAAAAGAGTAAAAAGTTTTTTTGCACAGACTCTATACGTCTATATGTACACCATAATGAGGAATCCGAACTGCTAAACAGTACTCCAGGATTGGACGGAATAGTGAAATAAACATTTTCTTTGTAACATAGGGATCATTGAATTCCTTTGTCCACCTTTTAATAAATCCAAGTACTTAACTGGATTTATTCACCAAGGAAGTATTATGGTCACAAAACTTAAGTTTTAAGGTCATCAACATGCGTGATTCTAGACAACGCACCACCACTCTAAAAAATGTCATTAGTATACACTTAGCGTTATTTAAATTCAAACGACTTTTATAGCACCATGTGTGAAAAGCTTTAAGGTAAGAACTGCTGAAAATTTCGTTATTGCAGGCATTAGTTAACGTCATCTGCGTACGATCATTAATAAATAATGTAAAAAGAAGTGGGCCAAGGTGGCTTCCTTCCTTTAAAACATGACTCGTTGAGTCCTACTACTTACATAACTTAAGATCCCTGTTAGAAGATCACATGGAAACCCTAATAAGTTTACCTTTAACACAAGAAGGCCTGAACTATTGAGTCAATACATTATAAAAGATATTAACGGCATCAGCCATGTTAATGCATGAACAAAATACAGACCAGTCATAGCCGAATGTAAAAGTATTTAAACGATAAAAGTTTGCCTTACGAAAGCAGCGGATTCGTTTAACCGACTTTTCGAATTTTTTATTCATCTCTGTTCTCGCATCTACAGTCAGCTCTAGAGTTGGATGATAAGGATCTTCCGGTTGTGTAAGTGATGTTCTTAATATACAAACGCCTTCTGAATTTGAAACAAAACACAAGTCCAATAAACGTCCTAAGGAGTTTTTAACGTGGTTTACTTGGGATACCGCAATGTCAAGCAAGCCGTCAATAAAGTCATGCTGCGCTAAAGCAAGTAAAATATTAGGGTTTTCTTCTGGGGACCATGTCGCACTAGGTAATTAAAATTACCTAATACTATTAACTAATCTCGATCTGACAGTTTTTTGGAAAGGTGATTTGCGTAAATAGGGAACTCAGATGATGGTGGGATACATGAACAAGTAATATATATAAAACTACAGAGAAACGATAATTTTTTACCAAGGAATTCGATGTCATTAAAGTCTTCGAAAGTTAGTAATTAATACAAAAGGGTTGAGTCGACAGCAATCAGGACTCCATCTCCCCGTCTGGACTGACGATCAAGCCTGTAAATTGTGTACTTACCCGGGAGAATTTCGGAGCTAAGTTTCTGTACATACAATAATATTATATGGGAATAAAAAACTATCGGAGTACAATTTAGTCTAGTCAGCTTACTAAGTAAGCCTCTTGTATTCTGATAGGAAAGAAGAAAAGAGGAGGCTAGTTTTTTGGGACAGAAGAGGATGTGGAGGGCGGTGGGGATGTTTCTTTAATGGTATTTTTATATTTCCCCTGAACTATTCTTTTTCTCTTACCTTCGAACTCTTTTACAAATATGCACTGTCTGCACTACCAGTACCGGTCGGTAATCCAGACGTTAAGTCAATATGAGGCGTTGGGGCCACTACTTTACTTTGATCGGAAAGAGCGGAAGTTCCTGGGGACTCCACATCGGGTCCGGCAACTTTGAGACCCGAATATCTTCTTCCCCCCGATCTTTGTACCATTTGAGTGGCGTCTAAGATTGGCAGCTGAGCTGGAAGCGTATCGCGATCAGCAGGTAACTCGGCACCTGCCATAGAATGCCCACCGACCGCGACTTTTTTGCGCTTTGGGGAATCGGGCTCAGCTAGCATGCGACTAGTGAGCAGCAGGTCTGTATTTTAGTTGCTAATTAATTTCGTAACACTGCTTTTTTTGAGCCGCCCAATAGATATAGCCTGGTTCTCGTATACGATGCACTCATCGCAGTAGTAGCGAGCCCACTCCTCTTATCAATTGCGAACCACACCAAAAAAGCCAAGACACTTTGTATGATACATTTTATCACACAAAGTGAACGGTCGTGTTTTTTTTCTGCGCTCCGATTTTGTATTTTGTTTTCGTTTATTCCCATCATTGGATTGCATAGAAACAATTTTAATTTTCACTCAGTTATTTAAATTTACATTTAAATTTTGTTCGCTTCGCGAGTGAACTATAAATCTTTGTGCACATAATAATAATCAAAAATTGTTTTAATTCCGTAATTCTGTTCTGTGTTTTCATTTCTTGTAACCCCGCCGTTTCTCTTTTGTGCGTTGACCGTCGTAAGTCGTAGTGCTGTTTTTAGTGTTGCTTTTGCATGCTCTTAACTTTGCTCTCCCGCTCTCTTTGCTTTGAAAGTTCTAAGCGTGCAGTTTCTGCGCTCTTGCGGTACTTATAACTGCTCGCTTATAAATTTCAATTCGCTTTCTTGGTACAGTGGTCCCAATAAATAAAATAAATAATACAAATTTAGCCTGCTTGTGCAAAAAATGCAGCCTCGTAATCAGGGCTGACCAGTCTAATATGACTTGCTGGCTGTGTGAAAATATGGTGCACACCAAGTGCGCCGGTTTTACTGGCCGGACAATTTGCAGTTTTGTTGTGCCGCTTGTGTCGAGGTTGCGAACGAGATGAAATCGTTCATGCGCCAAACTAAAGGCGGCTAATGGGGCTGATTAGCTGTTTCGGAGTTGCTAGAGATAGTTTTCGCCTAGCTGATGATCTCCTCTCTGCACTGGACTCGCAGTTTAAAAGTCGTAAGCTATTAGAAGAGTCCAATAAGCGCAAAAAGGCCGCTGGTGGTAAGGAGCAAAAGGGGAACACCCCGCAACCGAAATCAAAAGAACAACAGAGCGTTCCGGCGGATCAGCAGCTGATTTCAGCAAACCCTTAAATGTTGCTAAGATCAGCAGCAAAAAATGATTCGGTATCCGAACAATCCGTTACAGAATGCATGCAACCAGGGACTTCTAAGAATTCCGATTTGTCCGTAGTGGTTTCACAATTAGTGGATCCACCTATCTCTCAGAATGTAGCATCACCACCACAAGGGACTACTGAGTCCGGACAACCGGCTCAAGTTGGTTTTGCAGAAACAATGTCTGCTCCACCAAAATCCCTTTCAGTGGTTCCACTAAAGAAACAAATTTTCGTTTCTCGGCTTTCCCCTGATCAAACAAAACTAAAGTCGATTGTAATAGTGTAAAGGTGGAAAAGTTTAATTTTTTTATGCTAGAGACATTTCATCTTTCAAGATAACTGTCCCACGAGCTTTTTGAAGCCATATGCTCGGGCGACTTTTGGCCGGATAATATGGTTGTAAAAGAGTTCGAGGCTAAGATAAAGAAGAAGAAGGGGCCCGTGGGAGTAAAAGTCCTAGTCCAGGCAAAACCAGTGTACCAATTTCAAAAAAAAACAAGAGAGAACGCTATAGTCGGGTCCCCGACTATCAGATACCCGTTACTCAGGTAAAGGGAGTGCGAGGGAGATGGAGATAGAAACTTAGATCACGCATAACTTGTTAACGAATGGTCCGATTTGAAAAATTTCTTCTACATTTCGATAGGTATTGATAAACACAATAAAACTGCATTTTTACATTTCCGAAATATTTAAATTTTTAAAATCGTATATGAGCGATTGTGGGCGTTAAAGGGGGCGTGGCACCTTTTTGAAACAAACTTGCGCTGCGTAGGAACTCCTAGAATCTGCATGCAAAATGCCAATCTTCTAGCTTTTATAGTTTCCGAGATCTCAGCGTTCATACGGACGGACAGACGGACAGACGGACAGACAGACAGACGGACAGACGGACAGACGGACAGACGGACATGGCTATATCGACTCGGCTAGTGACCCTGATCAAGAATATATATACTTTATAGGGTCGGAAACGCTTCCTTCTAGCTGTTACATACTTTTGCACGAATACAATATACCCTTTTACTCTACGAGTAACGGGTATAAAAACTTCTAACCTCCTTCTTTCCTATCAGAATGCAAGAGGTGCAACTCACTAAATTGTATTCCGATAGCCTTTTGTTTGCATCTCAAATGTTTACAGAAACCTGGCTAAAGCCGGATATCTTTAGCTCCGAAGTTTTTCCAGGTAAGTACACAATTTATAGGTATGACCGTCCCTCTAGACGGGGAGGTGGAGTCTTAATTGGAGTTGATTCAAACCTCCCGTCTGAGGAGTTACTTTTTGATGAATTCAATACCATTGAATTTATTTGTGTAAAGTTATCGCTTCCTGGTAGCTCTATATACATAACTTGCTCATATATTCCTCCGTTGTCTGAACTTCCTGATTATTTAAATAACCTTTCCGTTATTAAGTCTGTTGCAAATAAGCTTTCCGATAGGGATCAGTTGGTAGTTCTAGGTGATTTTAATATACCTGGAGTTACTTGGTCCACTGAGGACGGATCGAATGTCTTACTACCTATAGCACAGCATGATTTTATTGATGGCCTGCTTGACATATCTCTATCTCAAGTAAACCATGTTCGAAATTCATTAGGTCGCCTACTTGATTTGTGTTTTGTATCAAATCCTGAAGGTGTGTTTCTGTCCAGAGTAGCACCACTCACGCAACCTGAAGATCCATATCACCCTACAGAAGAAAAATCAGAAAAATCATCCGAACGAATGTTTTCGCAATGCAGACTTTCTGAGGCTAAATAATTTTATTTGTGGCTTTAATTGGTCTGATCTTTACTTATGCAATAACATGTCCGATGCAGTTCATGTTTTTCACACTGCAATAAACTAATTTTTTAATTCCTGTGTTCCGTGGTACTATCCGTCAATTTCCAATAAATCACCTTGGTTTAGCAAAGAGTTGACACACTTAGGAAATGTAAAGTCCAGACTTTTTAGGAAATATAAAAATAGCGGTTCTCAATCTGTTTTTACTAGATATTTAAGTGCTCGGTCAAGATTTACCGTATTGCGCTAAGGCCCTGTGCAAACCTCTTCACAAGTTGTTTATCTAATCTCTAGAAACCTGCCAATTCCCAAATATTTGAAAGGAATCATTTGTTATTCCTCTTTTCAAAAAAAGTAACAAGTTAGAAGCCAGTAACTTCAGAGGTATTTCTAAGTTGTCAGCTATTCCTAAGCTTTTTGAAAAAATCATTACTTCTCATTTGCAGCACCTTTGTAGATCAATCATTTTTTCCGTGTCAACATGAATTTATTAAACGTAGATCCACAATCACAAACCTTCTAGAGCTCACTACATTTGTGATAAAAGGCTTCAATAGTAGTTTTCAAACAGACGTCATTTACACTGACTTTAGTAGAGCATTTGACTCTGTAAATCACTTACTTCTTGTTCAAAAACTTGACCTTTTAGGTTTTCCAGTTGATCGCTTAAATGGATTTCAAGTTATCTGAATGGCAGGTCACAAAGGGTCCTTTTTTAAAATTCAATTTCCTCCAGTGTCCCACAAGGGAGCCATCTGGGTCCGTTACTTTTTACATTATTTATTAACGATCTTCCCTCAATTACAAGTCATTCTCGCGTACTTATGTACGCAGATGATGTTAAGTTGTGCCTGCAGTATAAGGACATTTCCTGCCATTTAGACTTGCAATCCGATCTAGATAATTTTCAAAACTGGTGCCGGGAACTAAATTTAAACGCATCCAAGTGCAAGCTGATGACTTTTTATCGGGTCAATCCGATATAGGCGACTTACACATTAAGTGGCAGCTCTTTGGATAGAATAACTCTTGTAAACGATCTTGGCGTTCTCTTGGACCCTAAACTAAAATTTTCAAACCACATTTCGTCCATGGTTAATAAAGCCAGAGGAGTGCTTGGATTTATTAAAAGGTGGTCAAAAGAATTCGATGATCCTTATTTAACTAAAACTTTATTTATTTCGTTAGTCCGTCCGATTCTGGAGTATGGGTCTCCCGTCTGGAGTCCACAATACGGAATATGTACATATTGGTCGTATTGAATCTGTACAAAAAAACTTCCTTCTTTTTGCTTTACGGCGCCTAAACTGGGATGCAAAGCTTATCTTACCTTCTTAATCTAGTAGACTTCTGTTGAGTAATTTACCCTCCCTAGCCAACCGTAGAACGATGCTTGGTACTGTCTTCATTTGTAACCTTATTCATGGTGATATTGACTCCCCCGACTTGGTAAGTCTTTTCTGTGCCAAGTAGATTAACTAGAAATTATACTCCCATAATTTTAAATCATTGTAGATCTAACTATGCCTTGCATGAGCCTTTCAGAGTATTATGTTCTGACTATAATAGACTTTTTCTTATAATCTCAAATCTTGACTCTCTGCCGCTCCTAAAACGATTAATACTAGCTTCATTGGCACAAAATTGATCTTTCTATTACTTTTTTTCCTCGGACTTTTACCTTTATTTCATTAATGTCATTAAATGTATTTGTACTCCAGCAAAATAGATTTTCCAAAGTAATTATGAATACATTTTTTTAGGGTTTTCCTGCGGATAAGATATTTTTATTCTGTACTAATTTTTAACAAACCCAGCTGCTTAAAATTAATAAAATGATTGAAGATGTTCCGTAAGCGAACTTGTCTTTCGAGTTTTGTACTAGGATTGAAAAACAAATACATATCTGGTATTTTTATTAAGGTGCTGAATAGGACATAAGTAAATAGGATTGAATCTTTGAATGGCGAATTAATATGCTTAGTAGTGGGCTGAGTAAAGGTGGAATCTTGGAACTGGTGGCGTCAATTATATTTATATTATATTAATAAAGTTTTCCCGAAGTATTATTCAGATTTCGCTGCAGGCGTAGTCCAGGTGAAGGCCAGGTCTTCATGTTGATTAGGTTGGGAAGGTGACAGCCTTTCAAATCACTGGCATTGTTGGTCACCAACAAAACAATTATGATGATATGTTCCTTGACGACAAGTGCTGGAGCAATATATTTGAAGCACTGTTTTAATACATGGTTAGTCATGTATTTAAACATTGCTTCAGATACAAGAATTATTTTTGAACTACTGGAGATTAGGATGGCTTCTACTCCGGCTCCTAACCATACCTTGGGTGAACCTTCGGCTACTGACCCAGGTTATGCTCGTTCATTCGGTGCAGTAATGGCAAACTTAGCACAACCATGAAAAATTACGTTTCATAACAAACAGACATGAACATGGTATAAATATTTAGTTCCAGGCGCTGGAACGTTGCGAGTGGCGAGCCTTGTATCGCTAACTCCGATCCGTCTTCTAAGCTGACTCGAGCAGTGTGGTCATTGTGGTTAGTGCCTTCGTCCACCCATGATGAGGGGAATTGTGTGATGACTTTTACCGTTTCTTTCCGCGTGGTGCTACAATATGCCCGAGACAGGATATTCACCCACGTTCAGAAGAAGTTCTTTAAAGTGGAATACAAGCAGTTAAAAACCATTAAAAAAGAACTCGAAATTAATCCGCTACACCCCTTTCTTTGGACGAGCAGAGAGTAATACGTGTTGGTGGTCGCATCGACAATGCTAAGGCTAATTATGACGCAAAACATCCCATAATCCTGAATAATGAATCTCCTGTAGCTGTTTTAAATATCAACACGCTGCAGCGCTACATGCTGGAGTCGAATACATGTTTCATAGTCAACGACAAAGATATTGGATTCTAGGATCTCGAAACCTTGTCCGCAAAACTGTATTTAATTGCAGAACTTGCTTCTTGCAACGGCGACAAACGAGTACACAACTTATGGCTTATTTACCCGAGTGTCGAGTTCAACCCGCCCGCTGTTTTCTTCACACTGAATTGGATTAGGGTGGACCTGTGACGATCAAAGCCTCCACAGGTCGGACACCAAAATTTGGCAAAGCTTGGTTTGACATCTTCGTTTGTCTCTCTACAAAAGCGATACACATTGAACTGGTCAGCGATTTGACAACATCCGCTTTTATAGCCGCTTTCAAACGCTTTTGGTCTCGACGAGGGCCCATATCGGATTTATATTCGGACAACGGCACTACTTTTAATGGAGCCAAACGAGACTTAGTTGAAATGCAACGGATCGCCATTGCCCAAACTCATAGCGAAGACATTTCGAGCTTCTTGTCGAGTCACGAAATTAATTGGCATTTCATTCCGCCCTCAGCTCCCCATTTTGGAGGTATTAATGCTTTTTAGATTGGCAAGAAATTACATGGTACCTAATCGGTTCATGCATATCATAGTTAGATCTACAAATATTTAAAGTAAGCGGAATATAGTTCCTGGTAATTCAGTAACTCGGGACTCTCCACATCCCCGTGAATTAGTTTATGAATAAAAGTAGTACCAAGCATCGTTCTACGGTTTAATAAGGATAGTATATATTATTTAGAAGAAGTCTGCAAGAGTAGGATGGCAAAATAAGGCTTGCATTCCAGTTAAAGCCCCGTAGAGAAAAGAGTAAAAAGTTTTTTTGCACAGACTCTATACGTCTATATGTACACCATAATGAGGAATCCGAACTGCTAAACAGTACTCCAGGATTGGACGGAATAGTGAAATAAACATTTTCTTTGTAACATAGGGATCATTGAATTCCTTTGTCCACCTTTTAATAAATCCAAGTACTTAACTGGATTTATTCACCAAGGAAGTATTATGGTCACAAAACTTAAGTTTTAAGGTCATCAACATGCGTGATTCTAGACAACGCACCACCACTCTAAAAAATGTCATTAGTATACACTTAGCGTTATTTAAATTCAAACGACTTTTATAGCACCATGTGTGAAAAGCTTTAAGGTAAGAACTGCTGAAAATTTCGTTATTGCAGGCATTAGTTAACGTCATCTGCGTACGATCATTAATAAATAATGTAAAAAGAAGTGGGCCAAGGTGGCTTCCTTCCTTTAAAACATGACTCGTTGAGTCCTACTACTTACATAACTTAAGATCCCTGTTAGAAGATCACATGGAAACCCTAATAAGTTTACCTTTAACACAAGAAGGCCTGAACTATTGAGTCAATACATTATAAAAGATATTAACGGCATCAGCCATGTTAATGCATGAACAAAATACAGACCAGTCATAGCCGAATGTAAAAGTATTTAAACGATAAAAGTTTGCCTTACGAAAGCAGCGGATTCGTTTAACCGACTTTTCGAATTTTTTATTCATCTCTGTTCTCGCATCTACAGTCAGCTCTAGAGTTGGATGATAAGGATCTTCCGGTTGTGTAAGTGATGTTCTTAATATACAAACGCCTTCTGAATTTGAAACAAAACACAAGTCCAATAAACGTCCTAAGGAGTTTTTAACGTGGTTTACTTGGGATACCGCAATGTCAAGCAAGCCGTCAATAAAGTCATGCTGCGCTAAAGCAAGTAAAATATTAGGGTTTTCTTCTGGGGACCATGTCGCACTAGGTAATTAAAATTACCTAATACTATTAACTAATCTCGATCTGACAGTTTTTTGGAAAGGTGATTTGCGTAAATAGGGAACTCAGATGATGGTGGGATACATGAACAAGTAATATATATAAAACTACAGAGAAACGATAATTTTTTACCTAGGAATTCGATGTCATTAAAGTCTTCGAAAGTTAGTAATTAATACAAGAGGGTTGAGTCGACAGCAATCAGGACTCCATCTCCCCGTCTGGACTGACGATCAAGCCTGTAAATTGTGTACTTACCCGGGAGAATTTCGGAGCTAAGTTTCTGTACATACAATAATATTATATGGGAATAAAAAACTATCGGAGTACAATTTAGTCTAGTCAGCTTACTAAGTAAGCCTCTTGTATTCTGATAGGAAAGAAGAAAAGAGGAGGCTAGTTTTTTGGGACAGAAGAGGATGTGGAGGGCGGTGGGGATGTTTCTTTAATGGTATTTTTATATTTCCCCTGAACTATTCTTTTTCTCTTACCTTCGAACTCTTTTACAAATATGCACTGTCTGCACTACCAGTACCGGTCGGTAATCCAGACGTTAAGTCAATATGAGGCGTTGGGGCCACTACTTTACTTTGATCGGAAAGAGCGGAAGTTCCTGGGGACTCCACATCGGGTCCGGCAACTTTGAGACCCGAATATCTTCTTCCCCCCGATCTTTGTACCATTTGAGTGGCGTCTAAGATTGGCAGCTGAGCTGGAAGCGTATCGCGATCAGCAGGTAACTCGGCACCTGCCATAGAATGCCCACCGACCGCGACTTTTTTGCGCTTTGGGGAATCGGGCTCAGCTAGCATGCGACTAGTGAGCAGCAGGTCTGTATTTTAGTTGCTAATTAATTTCGTAACACTGCTTTTTTTGAGCCGCCCAATAGATATAGCCTGGTTCTCGTATACGATGCACTCATCGCAGTAGTAGCGAGCCCACTCCTCTTATCAATTGCGAACCACACCAAAAAAGCCAAGACACTTTGTATGATAAATTTTATCACACAAAGTGAACGGTCGTGTTTTTTTTCTGCGCTCCGATTTTGTATTTTGTTTTCGTTTATTCCCATCATTGGATTGCATAGAAACAATTTTAATTTTCACTCAGTTATTTAAATTTACATTTAAATTTTGTTCGCTTCGCGAGTGAACTATAAATCTTTGTGCACATAATAATAATCAAAAATTGTTTTAATTCCGTAATTCTGTTCTGTGTTTTCATTTCTTGTAACCCCGCCGTTTCTCTTTTGTGCGTTGACCGTCGTAAGTCGTAGTGCTGTTTTTAGTGTTGCTTTTGCATGCTCTTAACTTAATTTACGCTCCCGCTCTCTTTGCTTTGAAAGTTCTAAGCGTGCAGTTTCTGCGCTCTTGCGGTACTTATAACTGCTCGCTTATAAATTTCAATTCGCTTTCTTGGTACAGTGGTCCCAATAAATAAAATAAATAATACAAATTTAGCCTGCTTGTGCAAAAAATGCAGCCTCGTAATCAGGGCTGACCAGTCTAATATGACTTGCTGGCTGTGTGAAAATATGGTGCACACCAAGTGCGCCGGTTTTACTGGCCGGACAATTTGCAGTTTTGTTGTGCCGCTTGTGTCGAGGTTGCGAACGAGATGAAATCGTTCATGCGCCAAACTAAAGGCGGCTAATGGGGCTGATTAGCTGTTTCGGAGTTGCTAGAGATAGTTTTCGCCTAGCTGATGATCTCCTCTCTGCACTGGACTCGCAGTTTAAAAGTCGTAAGCTATTAGAAGAGTCCAATAAGCGCAAAAAGGCCGCTGGTGGTAAGGAGCAAAAGGGGAACACCCCGCAACCGAAATCAAAAGAACAACAGAGCATTCCGGCGGATCAGCAGCTGATTTCAGCAAACCCTTAAATGTTGCTAAGATCAGCAGCAAAAAATGATTCGGTATCCGAACAATCCGTTACAGAATGCATGCAACCAGGGACTTCTAAGAATTCCGATTTGTCCGTAGTGGTTTCACAATTAGTGGATCCACCTATCTCTCAGAATGTAGCATCACCACCACAAGGGACTACTGAGTCCGGACAACCGGCTCAAGTTGGTTTTGCAGAAACAATGTCTGCTCCACCAAAATCCCTTTCAGTGGTTCCACTAAAGAAACAAATTTTCGTTTCTCGGCTTTCCCCTGATCAAACAAAACTAAAGTCGATTGTAATAGTGTAAAGGTGGAAAAGTTTAATTTTTTTATGCTAGAGACATTTCATCTTTCAAGATAACTGTCCCACGAGCTTTTTGAAGCCATATGCTCGGGCGACTTTTGGCCGGATAATATGGTTGTAAAAGAGTTCGAGGCTAAGATAAAGAAGAAGAAGGGGCCCGTGGGAGTAAAAGTCCTAGTCCAGGCAAAACCAGTGTACCAATTTCAAAAAAAAACAAGAGAGAACGCTATAGTCGGGTCCCCGACTATCAGATACCCGTTACTCAGGTAAAGGGAGTGCGAGGGAGATGGAGATAGAAACTTAGATCACGCATAACTTGTTAACGAATGGTCCGATTTGAAAAATTTCTTCTACATTTCGATAGGTATTGATAAACACAATAAAACTGCATTTTTACATTTCCGAAATATTTAAATTTTTAAAATCGTATATGAGCGATTGTGGGCGTTAAAGGGGGCGTGGCACCTTTTTGAAACAAACTTGCGCTGCGTAGGAACTCCTAGAATCTGCATGCAAAATGCCAATCTTCTAGCTTTTATAGTTTCCGAGATCTCAGCGTTCATACGGACGGACAGACGGACAGACAGACAGACGGACAGACGGACAGACGGACATGGCTATATCGACTCGGCTAGTGACCCTGATCAAGAATATATATACTTTATAGGGTCGGAAACGCTTCCTTCTAGCTGTTACATACTTTTGCACGAATACAATATACCCTTTTACTCTACGAGTAACGGGTATAAAAACTTCTAACCTCCTTCTTTCCTATCAGAATGCAAGAGGTTTGCGTAGCAAACTCACTAAATTGTATTCCGATAGCCTTTTGTTTGCATCTCAAATGTTTACAGAAACCTGGCTAAAGCCGGATATCTTTAGCTCCGAAGTTTTTCCAGGTAAGTACACAATTTATAGGTATGACCGTCCCTCTAGACGGGGAGGTGGAGTCTTAATTGGAGTTGATTCAAACCTCCCGTCTGAGGAGTTACTTTTTGATAAATTCAATACCATTGAATTTATTTGTGTAAAGTTATCGCTTCCTGGTAGCTCTATATACATAACTTGCTCATATATTCCTCCGTTGTCTGAACTTCCTGATTATTTAAATAACCTTTCCGTTATTAAGTCTGTTGCAAATAAGCTTTCCGATAGGGATCAGTTGGTAGTTCTAGGTGATTTTAATATACCTGGAGTTACTTGGTCCACTGAGGACGGATCGAATGTCTTACTACCTATAGCACAGCATGATTTTATTGATGGCCTGCTTGACATATCTCTATCTCAAGTAAACCATGTTCGAAATTCATTAGGTCGCCTACTTGATTTGTGTTTTGTATCAAATCCTGAAGGTGTGTTTCTGTCCAGAGTAGCACCACTCACGCAACCTGAAGATCCATATCACCCTACAGAAGAAAAATCAGAAAAATCATCCGAACGAATGTTTTCGCAATGCAGACTTTCTGAGGCTAAATAATTTTATTTGTGGCTTTAATTGGTCTGATCTTTACTTATGCAATAACATGTCCGATGCAGTTCATGTTTTTTACACTGCAATAAACTAATTTTTTAATTCCTGTGTTCCGTGGTACTATCCGTCAATTTCCAATAAATCACCTTGGTTTAGCAAAGAGTTGACACACTTAGGAAATGTAAAGTCCAGACTTTTTAGGAAATATAAAAATAGCGGTTCTCAATCTGTTTTTACTAGATATTTAAGTGCTCGGTCAAGATTTACCGTATTGCGCTAAGGCCCTGTGCAAACCTCTTCACAAGTTGTTTATCTAATCTCTAGAAACCTGCCAATTCCCAAATATTTGAAAGGAATCATTTGTTATTCCTCTTTTCAAAAAAAGTAACAAGTTAGAAGCCAGTAACTTCAGAGGTATTTCTAAGTTGTCAGCTATTCCTAAGCTTTTTGAAAAAATCATTACTTCTCATTTGCAGCACCTTTGTAGATCAATCATTTTTTCCGTGTCAACATGAATTTATTAAACGTAGATCCACAATCACAAACCTTCTAGAGCTCACTACATTTGTGATAAAAGGCTTCAATAGTAGTTTTCAAACAGACGTCATTTACACTGACTTTAGTAGAGCATTTGACTCTGTAAATCACTTACTTCTTGTTCAAAAACTTGACCTTTTAGGTTTTCCAGTTGATCGCTTAAATGGATTTCAAGTTATCTGAATGGCAGGTCACAAAGGGTCCTTTTTTAAAATTCAATTTCCTCCAGTGTCCCACAAGGGAGCCATCTGGGTCCGTTACTTTTTACATTATTTATTAACGATCTTCCCTCAATTACAAGTCATTCTCGCGTACTTATGTACGCAGATGATGTTAAGTCGTGCCTGCAGTATAAGGACATTTCCTGCCATTTAGACTTGCAATCCGATCTAGATAATTTTCAAAACTGGTGCCGGGAACTAAATTTAAACGCATCCAAGTGCAAGCTGATGACTTTTTATCGGGTCAATCCGATATAGGCGACTTACACATTAAGTGGCAGCTCTTTGGATAGAATAACTCTTGTAAACGATCTTGGCGTTCTCTTGGACCCTAAACTAAAATTTTCAAACCACATTTCGTCCATGGTTAATAAAGCCAGAGGAGTGCTTGGATTTATTAAAAGGTGGTCAAAAGAATTCGATGATCCTTATTTAACTAAAACTTTATTTATTTCGTTAGTCCGTCCGATTCTGGAGTATGGGTCTCCCGTCTGGAGTCCACAATACGGAATATGTACATATTGGTCGTATTGAATCTGTACAAAAAAACTTCCTTCTTTTTGCTTTACGGCGCCTAAACTGGGATGCAAAGCTTATCTTACCTTCTTAATCTAGTAGACTTCTGTTGAGTAATTTACCCTCCCTAGCCAACCGTAGAACGATGCTTGGTACTGTCTTCATTTGTAACCTTATTCATGGTGATATTGACTCCCCCGACTTGGTAAGTCTTTTCTGTGCCAAGTAGATTAACTAGAAATTATACTCCCATAATTTTAAATCATTGTAGATCTAACTATGCCTTGCATGAGCCTTTCAGAGTATTATGTTCTGACTATAATAGACTTTTTCTTATAATCTCAAATCTTGACTCTCTGCCGCTCCTAAAACGATTAATACTAGCTTCATTGGCACAAAATTGATCTTTCTATTACTTTTTTTCCTCGGACTTTTACCTTTATTTCATTAATGTCATTAAATGTATTTGTACTCCAGCAAAATAGATTTTCCAAAGTAATTATGAATACATTTTTTTAGGGTTTTCCTGCGAATAAGATATTTTTATTCTGTACTAATTTTTAACAAACCCAGCTGCTTAAAATTAATAAAATGATTGAAGATGTTCCGTAAGCGAACTTGTCTTTCGAGTTTTGTACTAGGATTGAAAAACAAATACATATCTGGTATTTTTATTAAGGTGCTGAATAGGACATAAGTAAATAGGATTGAATCTTTGAATGGCGAATTAATATGCTTAGTAGTGGGCTGAGTAAAGGTGGAATCTTGGAACTGGTGGCGTCAATTATATTTATATTATATTAATAAAGTTTTCCCGAAGTATTATTCAGATTTCGCTGCAGGCGTAGTCCAGGTGAAGGCCAGGTCTTCATGTTGATTAGGTTGGGAAGGTGACAGCCTTTCAAATCACTGGCATTGTTGGTCACCAACAAAACAATTATGATGATATGTTCTTTGACGGCAAGTGCTGGAGCAATATATTTGAAGCACTGTTTTAATACATGGTTAGTCATGTATTTAAACATTGCTTCAGATACAAGAATTATTTTTGAACTACTGGAGATTAGGATGGCTTCTACTCCGGCTCCTAACCATACCTTGGGTGAACCTTCGGCTACTGACCCAGGTTATGCTCGTTCATTCGGTGCAGTAATGGCAAACTTAGCACAACCATGAAAAATTACGTTTCATAACAAACAGACATGAACATGGTATAAATATTTAGTTCCAGGCGCTGGAACGTTGCGAGTGGCGAGCCTTGTATCGCTAACTCCGATCCGTCTTCTAAGCTGACTCGAGCAGTGTGGTCATTGTGGTTAGTGCCTTCGTCCACCCATTTAACTGGTTTGAGGCTACTGGCTCGTGTATGGCAAAGAACTGAACCTTCTGAGAATAAGCCGCTTTCACGTTTCTCATTCTTGCCACCATAGCCGGAGGTTGAGCAGTCGGTTATAGCTTTTATTCCATCGGCGCATTCCACTACGGTATGGCCTAAGTTTTCCGACTCGCGAAAGCTTTATAAAAAGCCTCAATTTAATGTAAAAATGTGCGACTACCGTATCGGTACCACCGCCTAAAACTCCTCGTGCTGACCATATCTGGATGATGACCGGCAACTAGCCGTTTATCGTCCCACATAAGAATTTGACAAGACTTAATCGTCAACAGTAGGCAGGACGTGCCACCCAAAACTCGCTCAAGCTCAGACACCAAAAACTACATGTAAGCATTTAAGAACTAACAAAAATGTAATTGTACACATACATACATTCACAATTTGTCTGCAGAGGGAGAAGGTTATTTAGTTGGAGATTAACAGATCAACAAGAAATTTAAAAATTCACCACGGAAACTAGCACGGACTGCAACTTAAAGTAAACTGGCTAAGCAGATGAAGAACATGTGTGCGTTGGCAAAAAATCAAAGAAAAACAAGAAAGGATGTTATACCCTTGCAGAATACTCTGTAAATTATATTCACCAAAATTATTCATATGATGCATTCTTAATACTCATAAAAAATCCCAACTTCCTAACTTTAAAAACACCAAAGTTATGGCATTTTCAATCGTTTAGTTATATGGCAGCTAAAGGATATAGGTCGTATTGATTGGCCAAAAATAAAACCCATAGAAAATCCCAACTTCCTAACTTAACAAACACCAAAGCTATGGCAGTTCCGATCAATCAGTTATATGGCAGCTATAGGATATAGTCGGCCGATCCTTATGAAATTTGGTAAGTCGGATTGATTGGCCAAATATAAAACCCATGGGAAATCCCAGCTTCCTAACTTTACAAACACCAAAGTTATGGCATTTCCGATCAAACTGTTATATGGCAGCTATAGGATATAGTCGGCCGATTCCGGCCGTTCCGACATATATACTGCGTGCAAAGGAAAGAAGGGTGTGTGCAAAGTTTCAATTCGATATCTTTAAAACTGCGGGACTAGTTTGCGTAGAAACAGACAGACGGACAGACAGACGGACAGACAGACGGACAGGACGACGGACAGACAGACGGACAGACAGACGGACAGGCAGACGGACAGACAGACGGACAAACGGACAGACGGACATGGCTATATCAACTCAGAAGGTGATCCTGATCAAGAATATATATACTCTATAGGGTCGGAGATGTCTCCTTCACTGCGTTGCACACTTTTGACCAAAATTATAATACCCTCTGCAAGGTTATAAAAAAACAATTCTTTAAAAACTGTTTTGCAAAATTCTTAAAATATTATATTTAGATAAATTAAGTTAGTGTAGTTATTTTACGACTGCTTTTGTTTGCGCCTATATTTTAAATATAGCTTGCTTGTCATCAACATATTAGGGCAAATGCTGCTGTTGGCGGGCTCTACATAGAAGAGAAAGCGATAGCAAGCCGGTTCCTGCAAGTTGTATTGTAGGATGTCGTCCAGTGCAGACATCCTAAAGGTCTATAACTGACTGTACGCGAAAATCGCTTGATTTGGTGAAGTATCTAGTTTTGAACTGGTGGATCGGCGTTTAATCTATAGATTGTTTATTGAGATCCCATAATTCGGACGTATTCTCATTTCTTGCTGCGACTGCTCGTGACACAACTAAAATTCGCAGAGTATGCTTGGCATTGTAGACGATCTGCAAGTAAATTAAAGATGTAAAGATGATTTTAATGTAATATGGACAGAAGACGGCGGCAGTTGTAAGCTTACCGTTACATGGTTGTATTATTAAAAATGTGTCTTGAAAAAAATTAATTTCAAACAAAATTGATTAACGCTGTTTCCGACTAAGGTATGGGTACCGCCTTGGGCTGAAGTTGTGGGATGGGATATTTGTTCATATTTAGATCTGTGGGTGTTACGTGTGGAATCTCTGTCGGTTGCCCTTATCCTGCCTTGGCGCAGTGACATGAAAGATGCCCTTGCAACTTCCATGTCTACACCGGCAGTTTTCAGAAAGTCGTAGAAAAACATTTTATATTAGTTGAAAAGAATACGAGTATAACAGGTAGAAGAAAGCCTTTCCGACCCTATAAAGAATATATATTCTTGAACAGAATCAATAGTCGAGTCGATTAAATCATGTCCGTCTGTCTTTCCGTTCGTATGAACTAGCAATGAGCTAGCAATTTGGACTTGGCATGCAAATTCTATGTTTATTTACACCACGTAAGTTTATTTCAAAACAAAGCCACGCCCGCTCATACAAATCGCGAAACTCTGGTTGAAATAATTTATTGGGCGGCTTTTGTCAAAACTTTTATGAAAATCTTTATTGGTTAGTTTTTATATTTACTATTTTTACAATGTCTGATTTAATTGAGCAGAGAAGTGCCATCAAATTATGTTTGCGGAATGAAATTTCGACTGCGGAAACGTTGAGGATGTTGCGGAAGGCAACATGTTGATGACTTGGAGCGCTCCGGACGACCATTGACGTCAACAGATGACCAACACGTCAATGAAATGAAGGAATTAATGCTCAAAAATCGTTGGTTGACTGTTAGAGACCTTACTAATATGATCGGAATATCAGAAGGATCTGTGAAAACCATTTTGAAAGACCATTTGGGCCTACGAAAAGTCAAATCTCGTTTGGTATCGAAAACGCACAAGTTCTGCACTCGTTCTTCGTGAGGAAATCGCCAAGAATTCGACGCATATCGTTCCGCAACCACCGCATTCTCCTCATTTGGCTCCGTGTGACTTCTGGCTATTCGCAAAAGTCAATAGACCACTCCGGGAACGCGATTCGAATCGATTGAAGAGATAAAAGCGGAATCGACGAGGGCGCTCATTGATATACCGGAAAGGGACTATTTGGCCTGTTTCGAGGATTTGAAAAAACGTTGGCATATTTTTTTTATCGGGAGGGGATTACTTTGAAGGGGATGAAATTGATTCAGGAGAATAAATAAAGAATTTTCACTTTACAAACAAATTCACCTAACTTTTTGCCCACAGTAGTATAACAAATCGCACCATTCGCTTAGAAGGTTTGGGACATAATAAGTGGTGGTCAAACGGAGTTAATATATTTGGGAGAGTGAGATAACTGTCAGCAGGGCCCCGGGGCGGGAATGCTGCTCGCTATCAAATTGTGGCATTGGCACTGAAGTATCTATCAGAGTATTTATGTGGAATGTAGCGGTATACTAGCATATCTCATTTTTAAATATTGAGCTACTAAACAAGAATTATTCCCGGACCATAATTTTGTACCCAAAAACCATAAAGACATTTTTTAATAAGGGCCTAAACATATTGTTTTTGAACAAAAAATTTGAACAGAGCAAGTGGGGTGTCATTTGACGTGTATTCTCAAGAGGAGTGCAACCAGGACTTGAAACGGGAACCTTTTCTCTCAACAACTAAAATTAGTATTTTCACCGCTATTTTCTTTAAACCAATTGGTTTTGGAAATATCAAGACATGTAAGACCCTAATCGAGGTTGTTTAGACATACTCCAATACAGTTTATTTTCTGAAGAACTATAGAACTAAAAACAGTATTATTCACATGGAACTATACAAATAAAAGTCATCAAGAATGGAGCACCCGCTACCCGCTCTTTTTGGGATCTTTAGAAATAATTTGACAAAACATGAAAACAAATACAAAAAATAAATATAAAAAAAACTTAAAATAAAATTTAAGATGATTACGGTCCGAACACAAAAAAATATTATTTCTTACAGATTCAAATTACAATTATATTATAAAAACAACTTTATAAATAATTATTTAAATAAATTAAACATTTTTTTACTTACAGATATTTTGTTTCGTTTATTAAAAATAGTATGAAACATTTAGATGGAAAACTAAGGCAATACTCTCAGTGGTGCTTTGATAACTGCAAAAGTACTAAAGTTTCAACACGGACATATCCTCCATCTAGTGTCGAAGTTGCGGTAAGTTCTTGTAAGCTTCGTCCGAACGCTAGTTAAGGTGGTAGCAAGTTATTCATACACTTCTAACATTTTGCTGGTTTAAACATTTTTTGAGCGTTGCCACAAATTATCTTTTTGATAATTTTGTAGTATTTTTTGACAATGTTTTAACAATTGGTTAACCCTGGTTGCATAAATCTTTTCGCAAGATAGTATGTCTTAAATTTATTTTCCTTTTTTGGTCTAAATAATATTTAGTATATTTTATAAAAACAACCTAACTAATAAATATTTTGCCTGGCTCAGAGAAAACGAACTGTAAAATCCATTAGGTTTAAGTCTTTTTTCTAAACTTTGTCTAGCTCTTAAGTTTTTAATGGGCTGTTCACTCACACGGGCAAACCCGAAAATACCAACTGTTACGAATTACTAGAAAGCTTATCAGTAGAACATCCCGGACACTATTTCATATGACAATTGAGTCACCTGTTAAAAGATCAAAAAACCGAAACGTTTAACTTAGTTGAAAGTGTAGTCAAATATAACTCTCCCACCAGGTCAAAAACATAGAAAAAAATAATTTAGTGTATCGATGAAGCATGCTATGCTTCGGCAGAAAAGAACAAAATTCAAATGAACAGCAAGAGACGTTGAATGAGGCAAATGCAAAACATCTCATTACTTTGTGGATAATCTTCAAATGACTTAAGGAAGATTTTTCGCTTATATTCGAACGGTAATAGGCAGCTCAATACTACTGTAATCGGTGACATTATGTTATCGACAAGGAGAGATAAATGAGTCCTTAAGTAGCCCGCTAAAGTACAAGGAAATTATTTAAGAATTTATTAACAGTTTCACAAATCAATTGAACAAAGAAACTTGCATAATGAAGTATAGAAGGCAATCATTGCCACCCCAAGCGCAGCAGTCACAAGCAACAGCTATAGATGATCGTCGATAAGGTATAGTTCATAAAACAAATACGTTCGCAATTTTCGGGACCAAAGAAAGAATAATGAGTTATATATTTCTCAATATAGAAAACTAAATATAATACATCTGAGGGATATGACGGTTTGGGCTCTGAACGAACAACCTCTTGAAAGCTCGACAGAAATGCTACCGCCACATTTTCTGGGCCAAAGGTTAAGAGTTCTGAACTCGTGATAAGCTGATCAAAATTAAAAAAAATATATAAGGATACACATGTTCATCAGCAACCAGCGAATATATCTATATGTGTATTCTGTAAGAAAATTTTACGTTAACCTAAGGGGAGAGAGGAGGGGCGAATTCGCAAGTGCGAATGAAAACTTTATTGGCTCCCGCTCTCGCTTACAACACCGGAACTTTTAAAGGGACGAAGTCGTTCAGGACAAGAGCTCGCCGGTATACTCCTTTCTGCGTCCGCACGTCCGCCACCCGAAAAACTGGAGATGTACTCCCGGGACCATCGATGCCAAAACCAGTGTTTGAGCGACAAGACACCTCGCCATCGACGCAAGCAGGACAGGTTTACTTGATACGGGTATGCATCCGACGATGGGGCCAACAGGGGGCCATTGAGCAGATGCCTGGGGATCAGGGCTTCGCCGTCGTTCGGGTCACTGCTGAGTGCTCCTAAGGGCCTGAAGTTAAGCATGTCCTCCACGCTGGTGAATAGATTTCAGAGCTTCTCCGCCGAAGTGAACCCAAACTCGCATCCTTTTTTTTAAGCATATGTTCTTATACTTCATAATAAACGGGTGGAGTGCTCGAAGTTTATCTGCTGGAAAGTTTCCTATAAGTTGCGTTAAGAGTTGCGGCTTACAGCATTAGATCTGACGAACTTTTATCTTTCAGACAGCAAAAACGGGCATTTGGCTTTGTACGGGATAGCAGCATTCAATAACCGGCCCCCAACTAGAAGCAATGTCGAGGAACACTAATCTAATTTGTTCTCCTGAATAAAGGGGTTTTTGAATATTCGTTGCTATCGGTTTATTTTTCCGAATTATACTTATGTTGTCACTGATTTCGTGAAATTGTATAATTTCAACAATTTTCTCTTGCGAAATTTTTTTTTAAAGGTCCTTTACACGTTTTTGCACCTCTGAATGAAGCGAAAAACTGACACAAAACCTTTAAGAAGCTTCAGGGGCGACGAAAAGTATTTTATTTTCTAATGCATATAATTTTGCGAGATTTCTGTTTGAGGAATTCATTTGATTTTCAAGACAAAGGGTAAATCCATTGACAGGTAGGGTGGCGAGATTAGCTTCTAGACAGGAAAGCCAGATGGAACAGAAAAGTGAAGTAACGGAAAAAGAAGAGCAAGAATTAGTAATAATGTCGGTTAAAAGCTTTGACCCAGATGACAGACCAAGTGTAGAAGAATCATTACCGTACATTTCAATTAAATCTCCGTTTGGGAGATCTCTAAAGTTTCTAAAAGATACATACCAAAGGAACGCCAGGTAGATATTAAAAAAAAGTATTGATGTGGTAAGAGTAGATACATTTAAACTACAAAACGTAGTGAGATGTAGTTAGTAAGAGATGGGGAAGAAAAAATATTGGAGGTGAAAAGAATGGACAGGTTAGAACAGTTCCAGGCATTCAATTTTACGATTTCACAGCCAAAATAAGAGTTGCCCAGCTAAAAGAAAAGGAGATATTTTTTACGTTGAGGGAGAGAATTAGTCGTTTTCGAACGAAATTAAACTCAACATAAAACGAGGACGGAAGCTAACTTCGGCAAGCCGAAGTTTTAATACCCTTGCAGACTTTGCCGAAATTGCTAAAACTGAAAAAGTAGCGAAAGGAATAAGGTATACATAAATAAACTAGATTTGCATCGTTTGATGTCAATTGCTTTTATACTGCAAAAATGTCATATAAAAATAAAAAAAAGGGATACTTTCGCAGCCTTTAACAATTTTTCCTACGGAAGCTATAAGATATAGACGTCCGATCGGCAAGCGCTTTTACCCTAATCAAGATATGCGTAAATAAATAAGACTTTGAAAAATTTATGTCAGTAGCTTACACACTACGCGAAAAATTCAGAAAATCATCAAATTTGGTCCGATTTCACCCTGTTGTTCCTATGGGAGCTATAGGATATAGACGTCCGATCGTCACGTGCTTTTACCCTAATCAAGGTATGCATAGAAAAATACGATTTGGAAAGATTCATGGGAATTGCCATGAAGATTGGCATTTTGCATGTAGATTTTAGGAGTTCCTACGCAGCGCAAGTTTGTTTCAAAATGGTGCCACGCCCCCTCTGACGCCCACAAGCCACAAGCTGCGGCCACAGTTTTGATGATCTTATGAAAATTTTAATTGATATGTATTTGTTTCGTCAATAAATATCGATTGGCCTAATAAAAGTTTGCCACGCTCACTCGAACGCCCAAAAACCCATTAAACGCTTAAGCCTGGCTAGCGCCTACATTTCCGCCTTTCATGGCGCCATCTAATAGATGACTTTGGAACAGCTGGCCAAGGTGCTCAACAGAGTCAACGTCAATTCTCGATAAGGATTTCTATTAAAGGAAATTGCGATGGTTTCATTTGTCAATACCGAACTATATCCCAAGAACTATGCATATCAAATCTAGTTAGACAAATTGGAGGTCTGAGTCAAACAATGGCGTATGTGTGTATGTATGTAAGCATATACATATGTATGTATTTATATTGTACACAGTTGCAATTGCCCGGCAAAGATAACTCCTTTCAAAAAAAGCTATTCGCTATACCCGTTACTCGTGGTGTGCAAACATTTAGACTTTAATATACATAATACTATTTAAGAATGTATGTGTTTAGCCAATATAAGTATGTATGTTGTAACGAACTGTTTTTTTATGGTTTGCTCGCTACGAAACTCGTGCGGCTAGCTCAGTAGAATTTGTGCGTTCGTCCCACCAAATTTATATTAAACGTGACCGCCCGGTTAACAGTAACAACACTTCAGAATTCAGTTAAGGAGGCGTTTATTTACGGCTCTGGTTTACAATATTTGTATATATCTTGTGCGGGTGATGCTCCTGCGGCGCCGCTCGGTGATTCCTCGCTGCTGGTGGTCCTAGCCGCTCCGAGTACTTTTGCTGCCACTCATAGACGCGGGCGTGGAGTTGGACCGTTGGGCTTAGGGAAGCGTCACCGTTCTCAGACTAGGGTGAACAGGCACCACGCTCGCAAGACCTTCGTCCTGCCAGCCGCAGCCTCCTGTCCCTTGCTCTGTCCCGGCCGGTCCCCCCAGACGCTCACTCACTTTCCTTTGACGCTCCGGTACTCCGGTCAGCAGTCCCTATAGCCAGCGCCCAGAGAAAGACGAACGTTCCACCCTCCCGACTGTTGCGATCGTACTTGAGGCTTGGCTCTTGTTGCGGTCTCTGGCGGCTTGTCCACGTCGTCGTCCTGCGCGACTGGTTGCGGCGTTGTTCCACGTTGCTCCCTTGAGGCCCGCTGCTCGTGTCGCTCACTCTGCTGGTGTTGACGTGCCGAGCTAAATCTGCCTATAACCGGCACAACTGATCGGTATTACGGCCGACGCAGCTGGACTAATCGGTATTACAGCCAATGTAGCCGGACTGGTTGGTATTACAGTCGGCACATCTAGTCTGATCGGTATTACAGCCGCGGCAGCTAAACTGACCGGTATTACAGCTTACTTAGTCGCACACAGTTAGAACAAATTGGTATTATAGCCAATGTAGCTGGACTGATTGGTATTACAGCCGGTACAGCTAGCCTGATCGGTATTACAGCCAACTTAGTCGGACTAATTGGTATTACAGCCAATCTAGATGTTCTGCAGACTTGGCCGTGTGTTGCCGTTCGAGGACTCAGCTACCTGTGTCTCAATTCGGTGACTTGCTCGGTCCCGAACGTCTCGACGTAGCGATCTTGTTCCCGGCTGGTTCTCACGGTGGTATATTCTTGACTTTAATTTTTGCTAGACGATGTTCACTCGCAGTTTGATGCTCGATGACTGGTCCTGATTCCAGCGCTGGGCCCGCTTATATAGGCCTCCGGGTCACGTTAATCCTCGGCCTCTTCTTTTCTTCTCTCCACTCCAAGGTCCAATGTCCACGGTTTTACCGTTCGACCTTTCGCCCTCTGCACACGGCACCACACTGGAGTCCAAAGTGCAGCGCTATACCGTTCCTTCCTTGCTCACGGCACGCCTGCGCTCTCTGGACTCTCGCTCTGACTAGTGCCGTCTCGCTCTGGCGCCTCTCTCCGCTCTCTTCAACTGCTTTCTCCAAACTCTCTTTTCCTGTGTTGCCGTTACTACGCGAAGTAGTTGCGTAAGTAGCAGCTGGCAGGTTTTCCATGCAGTTATTTTTTTAGGGGATGTTTTGTGTGGAGTTATTTAACGCCTCACATTCCCCTCTTCACGATCCTCCTCTCGTTCTTATCCCCGCTCTGGTTCCATCCTTAGACGTATGAATTCTCGTTGTTCCTCTCCGGCTTTTATCCTGTGTATCCTTGTTGCCTTTGAGTCTTCTTGATCCTTCCATCGACGCCCACAGCTCCTTGTTGAGTTATACTGCGCCGATCCGTATTCCTTGACTTTCTCCCACGAAGCTTTCCTCGTCGATGTATGCTTCCTAAATCCCGATGTTGCCGTTGAAATTTTTAAATATCCCGCTCCAACCTGGTTCGCGGTCTCCTGTGGTTCGTCTTGGTCACACTAATCCTTTGCGATCGATAACATGACTTGCATATCGATATTACCTTGGGGCGGCGTTGCCACCTCATCATCGCGATGTTTATTAGTGTGCCCCTCATATGCCGATAATTCCAATGTCTCGTGCCCATCGATCGGCAGTTATACGATAGTGCCAATCGACCGCCTTATATCGCTGGCGCCCCCTTCCCTAAGCACATGATGACACGGAGAATTTTTCTTGCCGGCAAGTTTTCTCTTTAATTTTCCATTTCCCCTTTCTCTTATCCTGCTTTCTCTTTAAACCCCCCCCCTTTCCATCGACCTGCCCTTGGACCGTGGCCCTCGCATACGGGCGGAGATGGAAAACGAGAGGATAAAGGGTAAAATGGTTTGACTGCCGCCACGATCGTTCCCCCCGCGTTCCAGCCGCTTCTCCTCCCCATCATTTCGAAGTACACGTGAGTTTGTGCCTTTACCTTTTTTTTTGTTGCTCAACGGCTTTCCCAAGGAGATAAAGAAAAGGACGACCTGGGACATAGATGGACTGCCGCCACGACCCCCCCCTTCGTCCCAGCAGCTACCCCTCTCCACCATTCTTTGATGTACAGGTGAGTTTGTGCCTTTGCTTTTGTTTTGGCATTCAACTGATTGGTTTTTATTTTTTTTTCAGATGAATAGTTCTTTCTTTTTTTTTTTAATAAACTCCCCAGCTTTTTATGGTGTTATCATTTTAAGTGTTTGTGCTAGTTTTGTCCGCGTTTTAAGTCCCAGTGTCAGTGTTTACGTGTGTGATAGGGTTATTTTTTTTTTTTTTGATTTGTAATATTTTTTTTTTATTTACGGCTAGCAATCGAAACGGCGAACACTAACTTGGCCAGAGGCCGCCAAACGGATGCGGTATTTCCTGTAGCCTACCTCTGCCATCACGCAGCGTCGGCCTCCTCGTCGCCTGGCATGCTTTATCACCGGCTGCTCCAATAGGCCAGCTGGCCACTCCTCCTCGGCGATGTCCTGCCAGGATCCGCCCTCCATCCGGGACGCCATCCGCACCAGTGTGGGCCTGGCCACTGGGCCGCGTGCCTCTGGGGCGGAGATCTGCCGCTGGAGCTTGGGCCTCGGGTTGTCCGTAGGTGTCGGCCACACCCATGGCCCTTTCTCCAGGACATCTCCCGTCTCCGGTGTCGGCGGCAACCACCCGGCGTCTTCGCGGCGCACCCTGGGGTCCCGCGGATTTGATTTTGGAGGGTCCTGCGCTGGACCTCCGTCTCCCTCTCCTCCGTGGCCTTCGCCTCGTCGCTGAAAGGCCAGGTCCACGTGACGGTGTGTTGCCGCCACTGGACGCCGCCGGCCACAAACGCATTTTGCGCATGCGCGACGTGGGCCTGCAGGATCTCTGTGTGGCAGTACTGCCACTGCTCCTCCCCTCCTCCTGGTCTGGGAGCCTCCTCCTTGGTGTGTTCCTCCGGTTCCTCCTCTTGGACCTCCTGGCCGTGCCGAGGCGTGGGCGGTCGGGCCGGAGTCCACTTCGGTGGAGAGGGGCTGGGAGCGGAATCCCGACTGCTGTCCTCGGGCTCTTCTCCTCGGACCTCCTGGTCATACCGTGGCGTGGGCGGTCGGGCCGGGGTCCACTTCGGTGGGCGTGGGGACTCCGCCTCCTGTTGACGTGGTGGGGGGCTGGGAGCGGGATCCCGGTCGTCATCCTCCGGCCATTCTTGCGGGCGGGGGGTCGGAGGTGGCTCGTGCCAATCTTGGGGATGGGGGTTTGGGTATTGGTGGGGAACCCATCCATCCGACTGGACCCACTGGCTCGGGGCCTCGGGTCCACGACTGGCACCTCCGTTGTCGTCGGATCGGGGAGTCGGGGGAATTCCCTGCATCCCTCCTGGGATTAGGGGCACCGCCTCCACCAGGACCTCGCCCGGCCACAATTGGCGTTCCTCCTCTTCCCACTTCTGCAGCCGTTGCTGCCATTCGGTGTCCCTGGACCGCTTCTCCTCCTCCGCCCTTCTCTTGGCCTCATCGACTTCCGCCTCCTTCCGGACCTTCTCCTCTCCTCGCTTGAGGCGATACGCCTCCTGGACGATGGCTTCAGCGGCGGCTTGCTTCATCCGCTCCCATTCTTGCTGCGCGGTCTCGAGGTCCTTCTCAACTGCTCTAAGGTCCTCGTATGGGGCCCTCGTCGTCCGCATCCGCTCGACCTCGTCCCTTAGCATCTTGGCTCTCGCCTCAGCCATCTCCAACGAGGTGCTTCCACTGCCCCTTGGCCTCTTCCCCGCACCCTTAAACGTTCGGGTGTGTCCCGGCGGGATTGCGTCGACCTTCGGATCCCTGGCCCTCTTTAGGCGCCCCTCCCGCCTCTCCTTGACCGGGTCCTCGGCCCACTCCATGTCGCTCTCATCCGAGGTGACTATGGGCTCGGGCTCCGAGCGAGCTCCATCGTCCTCGGCACCGCGCCGCGGGGTTTGGGTGGGCCGGAAGATAGGCAGCGGCCTAGCCTCCGACCGTGCTTGCTCCGCGACGGGTCCTTCAGGACCTCGCTGAAGCGCGGCCTGCCTCCTTGCTGCTGCTCTTGTAACTCGGGTGCTCATGCTGACTTCTTGATTTGATTTGCCCGTTCCCTTGCAATTCCCTTTACCATGAAGCCTCGGTTTCGGGGATTCCTTTTATGCCGTACCGTTATGTCCCTATCGGCTCTCTTTGCGGCTTATGTCTTCTCTTTTGGGGGGCCGTTTTATCTTAACCCTGCGTGTCTGATGCTGACACTTTCCTCCGATGCCTAGGTCTTCTTTCGTTTTTGGCTCGGTCTCTTCAATTACTTTTAGGTGGTCGTCGCTGACGCATGGTTTTCCTAGCTTTACGGTACCCCGTACCGTCTCTCCCCTTTCCTCGGTGACATGTATTCTGTCGTTGCTCTCCACATGTTTTCCTTGTGATCGTTTCGCAGGTCCGGTGAATGCTTTCGTTGATAATGTCCCTTTCTATTGGGTGTATGCTCCGTTGACTCCGGTCTTTGGCCTGACGTAGAAACGGTTGCCTCTCATCTAGTCTGGGATCTGTCTGGTTTTTATTTGCAAGATCGTCCTTCTTGTCTGTCCAACTCCCTCTTCCGTTGACTCCGGCTTTGTCCTGACGATTGAACGGACTCTCGCAATCCCTATCCTTTATTTGTCGTTGACTTGGGTGTGTGCTGGCATGATTAGAGCCCTTGCTCGTGTGTGGCGTGCTCCGTGGACTCCGGTTTTGGCCTGACGATTAAACGGTTGCTACTGTCCCACGCAGTCTTGGACACTGGTTGTTCTGCATTCTCTTGACGATTAAACGATATCTTGTCTGTCTGCCCACATCCCTTTCCGTTGACTCCGGCTTTGTCCTGACGATTAAACGGATTCTCGTAATCCCGATCCTTTATTCGTCGTTGACTTAGGTGTGTGCTGACTTGATCAGAGTCCTGCTCGTGGGTGGCGTGTTCCGTTGACTCTGGTTTTGGCCTGGCGACTAAACGGTTGCTATTGTCCCATGCGGTCTTGGACACTGGTTGTTCTGCATTCGCTTGACGATTAAACGATATCTTGTCTGTCTGCCCACATCCCTTTCCGTTGACTCCGGCTTTGTCCTGACGATTAAACGGATTCTCGCAATCCCGATCCTTTATTCGTCGTTGACTTAGGTGTGTGCTGACTTGATCAGAGTCCTTGCTCGTGTTGTGGCGTGTTCCGTTGACTCCGGATTTGGCCTGACGACTAAACGGTTGCTATTGTCCCATGCGTTCTTGGACACTGGTTGTTCTGCATTCGCTTGACGATTAAACGATATCCTGTCTGCCTGCCCACATCCCTTTCCGTTGACTCCGGCTTTGTCCTGACGATTAAACGGATTCTCGCAATCCCGATCCCTTATTCGTCTACTTCTTGAGACCTGCCTGTATCTCCGTCCTCGTTCGATTCGTGTGCCTTTTCCTGCTGCTTCAGATCGCTGATGTGCACTGTGCGTTGCTTCTTGCTTCTTTGGTGGCGAATTTTGCAGATTACGGGGGATACAAAATCGACTACCTGATATGGACCATCATATCTCGGCGCTAGTTTGGCCGCGAAGCCTTCCGCCGCTTTAGACAAATGGTGCTCCTTGGCCCAGACGACATCGCCGATTTGTGGATTCCACTGTCTCCTTCTGAGGTTGTAGTGCCTGGCTTGATCCTGTGCTGCCTTTTTCAAATTTCGTCGGACAATTTCGAAGATTTCCTTCACTTTTTCGGCATTCCCCTCTGGTGACTCTGTCTGCCTTCCTGTGCCCAGCGTTTCTCTGTCGTACAACGCGTTTGGCAGCCGCGGTTCTCTGCCCTGCGTTAGAAATGAAGGCGAGTATCCTGTGGACTCGGATATGCTTGAGTTAACTGCTAGCATTATCTCTGGCCACTTTTCGTCCCAGTTCCTTTGGTTTTGTCCGGCAAACTGTGCGATCACGGTTTTTACGGTTCGATTCGCGCGCTCGGTGGGATTTTCTTGAGGAGTGTATGGTGCTGTGAACTGTTGTTTTATTCCCATGTCGTGAAGAAACTTCTTAAAAGCCCGACTGGCAAACTGCACCCCGTTGTCTGTAATCACCACTTTTGGAACTCCAAATCGAGCGATTATCCGTTCTTTAAACGCCTTTTGCAGGGTTTCTGCTGTAGCAGTTCGTAATGGCACTAATTCTGTCCATTTTGAGAAACGGTCGATTAGAACCAACAACATTTGGTTACCGTGCTTCGATCTTGGCAGGGGTCCAACAAAATCCGCGCACACCGTTGCCCATGGTTCCTCAGGGACTTGTGTCAGCATCTTACCCGCCGCCTGTCGCTGGTTTGGCTTAAATTTTAGGCACTCTTCGCATTTCTGAACGTATGTTCTCGCGTCCCTTTGCATTCCTGGCCAGTAGTATCTGGCAGCTAGACGGGCAATCGTCTTTCGGCTTCCTACATGGCCGGCGGCTGGGGCATCGTGATTTTCTTGCAGGCCCTTTTCCCTTAGCTCAGTGGGGACGCACAGCTTCCAGGCCACCACATCTTCGTTGCCAGCTCTGTGTGGGATCTGCCTGTACAGCGTTTCGCCGTCGAACACATAGTCCGGGAATTTCTGCGGGTGTGTCTTTATCTTCTCGCGCATGTCCCTGATCCAGTTACATTCCGAATTTGGCACCAACTCTTTTGCTCTCCGGAGGGTTTCCGGCATCGGCTGTCTGGACAGCGCGTCGGCTACCACATTCAATTGGCCCTTTCTGTACGCGACCTCGAAGTCGTATTGTTGTAACTCAAGGGCCCACCTGGCGATTCTTCCGGACGGGCTTTCAATGCTGTTCAGCCATTTTAGTGCCATGTGATCTGTTACCACATTGAAGTAGTAGCCTTCCAGGTAGGGCCTTAGCTTTCTGATTGCCCATACAATGGCCAATGGTACAATCTCCGTCGTCGAGTACTTTTTCTCGGCTCCGTTTAACGTCCGGCTGGAGTATGAGATAACTTTCTCGCCGTCTTCCGTGTTTTGTGTCAGAATCGCACCTATGCCGTATTCGCTGGCGTCTGTTTGCAGGATGAATATTCTTTCAAAATCTGGACACGCTAACACTGGGTCAGACACCAGTCTCGCCTTCACCTCCTCGAAAGCCTGCTGGTGGTATTGCGTCCATACCCATTTTACACCCTTGCGGAGTAGGTCTGTGAGCGGCTTAACGATGCGTGCGAAGTCTTGTACAAATCGTCGGTACCACGATGCCACCCCTAGGTACTGCCTTAGCTCACGGATGGTTGCAGGTGGTTCTAGTTGAGCTATGGCAGCGACCTTGTCTGGGTCTGTACCGATTCCTTGGCTTGTAACTCGATGTCCCAGGTACAGCAGCTCCTGCTTGAAGAACTGACACTTCTCGGGGCGTATTCTCAGGTTTGGCTCCTTCAGACGGCGAAACACTTCTCTGAGATTGTCCTTGTGTTCTCGCTGAGTGCGTCCGATAACGATTATGTCGTCCTGATACGCGAACGCGTGTGGAGACATCTCGGGTCCACTTGGTCCAAGGCCCTTTGAAATGTTGCTGATGCCGAGTGTAATCCGAATGGCATCACTCTCCATTGGAAAAGCCCCTTACCTGGCACCGTGAACGCCGTGAACTTTCTACTTGCTTCTTCTAGTATTCCAGGCTGCTGATATAGCGTGCTTCTCGTAATTGGTCCAGGATGTAGTTAATACGTGGCATTTGTTACGCGTCCTTCACCGATTTCGCGTTTATCTGTCGGAAGTCGACACATAATCTCCACTTGTTTTTTTCTTTACCATTACTATGGGCGAGCTATTCGGGCTCTACGAGTGTTCTATGAAACCCATTTCCAGAAGTTCATCCACCTTTGTATTGATCTCCCCTTGAACTTTAGGGTTCTTAGGGGAAGATACTATTGTTTTATAGGTTTGTCGTCCTTCATGGTGATCTGGTGCTCGGCCACATTCGAAGTTCCGCTCATTGTTTGGAATTCTGCCAGCTCTGTTTCTAGGAATTGCTCGATGTTTCCTTCCTCGCTGTCTTCATGAACAACTGCCACCGACAATTTTTCCTCCAGCCATCCGTTGTGTCTGTTCCTGGCCGGTATGCGGATTTCGTGACCTGCGCACTTTATCTCAGCCCCAACCTGTGTGAGAAAATTCCAGCCCAGCACCAGTGCGTCTACTACTCCTGGTAATATCAGCAGGCTCATGGTCAGTCGTTTGTTGCCGAATGCGACTTCTATCTCGAGCTGCGCGCTTATTCCGCTGCACCTTCCGTCTGCCAACCTAACTTGCCGTCTCGTCCGTGTAATCTTTCCTAGATCAGCCAGATTGCCCGCCAGCTCTTCGCTAATAAAGCTCGCTGTTGCCCCGGTGTCGATTGTGGCTTTGTACGAGTTTCCACCAATCGTCACCGCTGCGGACAACTGCTGCTCCTCTTCGATTAGCCTGCCAGTTAGATTGGAGAGGTATCCGCGTGCGACCCCTGCTCGCCTCTCTGCGGCTGGGATCGCTGGCCATTTTCCGCTCTCTGGCAGCATTCCATGCATCTCACTCCCACCTTTCTGCATATCCAGCAGAATAGCATTCGCTGGTTTCGGCAACCTCTTGCCCAATGCCCGAGTCCGCCACATTTGCGACATGCCTCCTGTGGGTTGGTTATGTATTCTTGGGCTTGGTTGCTTCCTGCTGTCGCGCTTTGTGGTCTCTGGGTAGTGTTTGGTGGTCTCCATAGAGTATTGGTCTGCTTCCTTTGATATTCTGTTTTCTGCGTGTTTCGCGAAAGGCTGGCCTGCCTTGCCTGCTGGTATCCTCTCATCTTCTTACATGTCACCTGAGACGGGACTGTCGTCTTTGTCCTGCTGAACTTATTTTCCTGGGAGAACATTTCCCGCTCCTTTTCGAGCTCTTCGTATTCTGTGGCCAGGATCATGAGGGCTTCCAGGTCGTCGATCTTGTACGTTCGGAGGGAAATTCGTAGGTCACCTCGAGTACTTTCCCCGGACTGTACCCTAGTGGCCTAATCATGGTCTGCATGTCCACCATGTAATCCTTGAACGGCTCTCTGAATTCCTGCTTCCGAGCTTTGACTTGGTCCTCTAGTTTCGCCAAATATCCTCTGGGCAGGAAAAACGTTTGGAAACTCTCAATAAAGTCTCCCCACGTTCTCCAGTGCTGGTTGTTCGAGATAAAGCACTTTAATGCTATTCTTGACTTTGATTTTTGCTAGACGATGTTCACTCGCAGTTTGATGCTCGATGACTAGTCCTGATTCCAGCGCTGGGCCCGCTTATATAGGCCTCCGGGTCCCGTTAATCCTCGGCCTCTCCTTTTCTTCTCTCCACTCACGGCACCACACTGGAGTCCAAAGTGCAGCGCTATACCGTTCCTTCCTTGCTCACGGAACGCCTGCGCTCTCTGTACTCTCGCTCTAACTAGTGCCGTCTCGCTCTGGCGCCACTCTCCGCTCTCTTCAACTGCTTTCTCCAAACTCTCTATTCCTGTGTTGCCGTTACTACGCGAAGTAGTTGCGTAAGTAGCAACTGGCAGGTTTTCCATGCAGTTATTTTTAGGGGATGTTTTGTGTGGAGTTATTAATTCCTCACAACGTTTAATATTTCTAGTCAATTTATTGCACTCAAAAACACAGCTGCTGGTGCAGGACAAAAGCTGCCTGCGCTTAAGCAGCGCTGGTGCTGATGCTCGTGCTGTAAAGCTGCCAGCACTAAGAGATCGCCGAATTCAAATTGATAATTTGAACTTTTTGACCTTTTTTCCTGTGGTCACTATAATTCACATTATGTTAAAAAATAACAAGAAAGGAAAGCTAGTTATGGCATTTCCAATCAATCAGTTATATGGCAGCTATAGGATATAGTAATAGTATAGTAGTAGTATAGGATATAAAACCCATAGGAAATCCCAGCTCCCTAACTTTACAAACACCAAAGTTATAGCATTTCCGATCAATCAGTTATATGGCAGCTATAGGATATAGTCGGCCGATCCCGGCCGTTCCGACATATATACTGCGTGCAAAGGAAAGAAGGGTGTGTGCAAAGTTTCAATTCGATATCTTTAAAACTGAGGGACTAGTTTGCGTAGAAACAGACAGACGGACAGACAGACGGACAGACAGACGGACAGACGGACATGGTTATATCAACTCAGGAGGTGATCCTGATCAAGAATATATATACTTTATAGGGTCGGAGATGTCTCCTTCACTGCTTGCACACTTTTGATCAAAATTATAATACCCTCTGCAAGGGTATAAAAAACAAAAAAAACACTAGAAGGCATATTTATATTAAGTTGTTTAGCTGCGTAACGGGTATCTAATAGCCGAGGCACTCGACTATAGCGTTCTCTCTTATATATATATATATATCTCATATTTTTGTTGACTTTGTATTTGTGGTTTTGCTGCCGTTGCAGACTCGATCGAAACCTTGATATACATCGAGGAATTTTGCGCTGAAATATTCCCGATGCTCAAAGGCTATTTCTGATGTTATTCTGTTAACTTGTTCGATTGTACCATGTCTTTGACGGAAGCCAAATTGATGTGCCGGGATACCATTGTGTGCTTTCAGATATGGTATTATTGGGAAGGTTGGGAAGGAAAAAGTTTCGTTCTTATAGAAATAGATTCGATTTGTGGTAGGAGAAATGGACCAGTGGCAGGGTTCGGCTGGAAAACGCTTCGGAGATGTGAAGCAAAAGTTTCGGCTCTCTCTTCGTCCCGGGCTCATCTACCTGATGAGTTTCTTATCGGAGTGACTGTTTCGATTAGAGAGCTCAGATTTGGCTGAGCCCTCCACAGAGGATGCTTTATACTGGTTGGCGAAAGTTTTCCGATGTACCGCAGTTGTGCATTTTCAGCGTCTTTCTTCAGGGCTCGGTTTAGTGTGCGAGTTGCTTCCTTAAGACGTTTTTTTGAAGATGGCGATCTGTTGGTTTGCCAATCACGCCTCTTTTCCAGTACAAGCTGTTCCAATTGCAGATTAGCGTTGAAATGGTTGATTTGCACGTCCTTCAATTGTGCTGTTGCAATAGTGGCTGCTACCACGAGTACATACTATATTCAAGAGCATCAGTGGAGCAGTCGATGCCCGCTTCGACGTTGAGCTGCGGGGTTCGATATAGAAACGTACAAACATTTTATATGTTTACCAATTTGTTCTGTGCGATGTCAGTCTCAGGGGGTGCTCTGTAGTTTATGGGCTTTGAAGAAGAGTTATTAGCACTGGCGAATGGTCAGACGAAAAGGTCAGAAAGCACATTGGCGCTTATTATATTGCGTGGAATGTTTTTTGTCATCGCAAAATCTATTAAATCTGGGATCTTTCTGGGGTCTGCTGGCCAGAATGTGGGGCTACCTGGGGAAACAAAGTCCAAGTTGTTGCTTAGTTTTATAATTGCATTATATAATTGCCTTCCTTTGGGATTCGCTAGTCGTGATCCCCAGTGCGTATGTTTGGCATTATAATCTCCTGCTGCTACGAAGCGATCTCCAAGTAAGTTGTAAAAATCCATGAATTGTCCTTCAGAAATTGAAAAGCGAGGCGGGCAGTAGACAGCGGCCATGGAAAGGTGTCCGTTCTTGTTTTGAACTAGTGTTTGCATAGGACATAAATTCCATCATACTTTGTTGAATAGTAACCATCATAGCTTCCAGAGGGCTTTGTGACTGCCCTTGGACCTGCTGAACGGTTCCTGGATAAGACTGGAGTGGGTTTTCCGTTCCTGTGCGAAGGGCATCGACGTATGAGAATCCCTTCTGGGTATTTAGCTGACCAAATGAGGATCTTGCCGTCCCGAAAAATACTTCCGTCGTCTTTTTTTAGTAAGTGTACACGTTTTGAGTGTACTCACAGCCCCTGTAGTTTGCCGTGTGTTTTCCTCCGCAGTTTCCACATTTCAAGGAAAACCAAATTCCCTATTGGCAGGGCAATTAGCGGAATTGTGAAAGTCTCCACAAACTACACAGACTGATCGAAGTGCGCAGTATGTGAGGAGTCTTAAACTCCCCACAAATCCCGATGCAGGAGATCGGCCTAGCAACAGCGGAGGAGGCGAGAAAACCGGAGAAGTGAAGGGGCATCCAGGTCAAACGGGAAACATTCGGACCTTGGACCCTCATATGGCAAGGGCAACGAGGTCGTACGGTGAATTGGCGGACTTCGGACCCGCCTAAAGTGCACACACCGTGAATTAACGGTACCTCGATGGACCTTAGACCCGGGCCCGGCAAGGGCAACGAGGTCATACGGTGAATTGGCGGACTTCGGACCCGCCTAAAGAGGACACACCGTGAATTAACGGTACTTCAGTGAACCTTGGACCCGAGGGAAATAACGGCACCTACAGCGCCTATAAAAGGACGGCGCAAGCGCAGCTCGGGACCGTACGAGTGCGAGAATCAGAGCGAGTGCATGAACGCGGATTAAGTACAAATCGAAACCAAAGTGCCCAAGGATCAAGATCGCAAAGTCGAGACGCCGAACGACGACAAGTCTGCAAGGCTGAGGCTACAACGCTGAGATCCAACGGTGCTAGGTCGTGGTAAAATCAAACTTAGGGAGTCCTTGCGCGGTGTCAGGCGATAAAGGTGATTAGGCGATAATGGAGAACTTTGTTCTACCTGCTAGGCGATATACCTTGCCGAAAAAGTCCAGGCTGAACTCCGGAAGCCAGGCGATAAGGCGAAACTTCGGTTCACTTGCTAGGCGATACACCTTGCAGGCCCCGGTAGGGAAGCTCGCATAACATCCAGGGTTTTTGGTGGAGCCGTTCCGATCTCAGTCACCCGGAGCAGCAAGCCGCAGCAACGCAGTAGCAGGCCAGGAGCGACGCAGCGGCGAGCCAGGAGCAGCGCAGCAGCGAGCCAGGAGCAACGCAGCAGAAGACAGCGACAACGGGTAGCAGAACAATAGCAATACGGCTATATTTAGAGAATCAATAAACCAGCACCAACCTAATTCTTTCTGGCGTTATCCTTTGGTCACGGGCAGTCACTCAATATGAATTTGGTGGAACGAACTCACAACCTCTCTGAGCTAGCCGCACGTTTACGTAGCGAGCAGAAAATAAAGAATCAGGTCGTTACATCTGGCGCCCAAGAGTGATTGTCCTGACCAAGGAAACAAAAGTTCCGAGATGGGGAAGTCCTGGATTTATAATCTCAGGTAGGAGGACTTCGACGAGGTGAGCCAAGTTCTAGAACTAGATAGCTCAGTCGAGTCGATGAGGAAGACTCTGGTAGACTTCGTCGACCAGACGGCAGAGGAGCCGGACATCGCCGATTTGGTAACGGGCCTGGAGAAGAAATTCCGGAAAATGCCCACTCCAAAATTCAAGCTCACAACCGCAAGGGCCGAAGGCCTGGTAGCGTGCTTGGATGTGTCGAGCATCGCACGCCACGCAAGCCGGGAGCGGGAGAGTAGCCGGAAAAGAAATGAGAGTTCCAGGACGCACACGCAGGACTACGCGAAGGTGGCCAAGCAGGTCCGGGAGGACTCCGAGGGGTGGCCAGGGATCGCAAGGTGCTGCCTCTCGAAATTAATGGGCTACCTGCAGGCGGAAGAAATGCAACTGTCCGCCACGGTGCTCATACGTGAAAATAAAATTAAGGCTACGGTGGATACCGGCGTCACGGCGAGCTTCATCAGCGAAGAGCTGGCGGACAGGCTGCAGGCGGCAGGAAGGGTCGGACCCACGAGAAGGCAAGTACGGATGGCAGACGGTCGCTGCGGGGAAATAAAATCACAGCTTTAGACCAAAATTGGACTGGGCACGAAAACAGTGTCAATGGAGCTGCTGATTTTACCAGGACTGATAGACGCCCTGGTGTTGGGATGAAATTTCCTCACCAGAATCGGGGCCGAAATCGAGTGCGCAGGACACAGCGCGTCAATACCGGCAAGTGATAGACGAGGAGGATGGCTGGAAGAGAAACTTTCTATGGCAATAGTTGAAACACCCAAAAGATTTGCGGAAAAGGTTGTAGAGGGGTTTCTAAAAGCCGAGTTGGACGAACTGGAATGCATAAAGGGAACACCCAACGTGGCCGTACATAGGATCACCATGAAGGACGACCAACCAGTCAAACAGCGGTACTACCCTAAAAATCCAAAAAAGCAGGGTGAGATAAATGCCAAGGTAGACAAGCTACTGGAAAAAGGATGCATCGAGCCGTCTAGGAGTTCCTACAGCTCACCAATCATGGTGAGGAAGAAGACTGGAAAGTGGAGGCTGTGTGTAGATTTCCGGCAAATAAACGCGAGGTCCGTAAAGGACGCATACCCAATGCTGATGATAAATTACATCCTGGACCAGCTGCGGGAGGCGAAGTACATCAGCAGTCTCGAACGATTACAGGCAGATCCCCTTGGAGGCAGACAGCAGGCAGTACACGGCGTTTACTGTACCAGGGCCTATACCAGCCTACACTCCGCGTCGGAAATATTCCTTGGACCGGAAATGATGCCGCACGCTTTCCCGTATCAGGACGGCATTATCGTCATCGGACGGACGCTAGAAGAGCAGATGGAAAACCTGAAGGAGGTGTTCAGGAGACTACGGGCTGCCAACCTTAAAGTAAACGCTGAAAAGTGCAAGTTTTTCAGAAAGGAGCTGCAATACTTGGGGCATTGCATAACAGACCAAGGCATCGGAACAGACCCAGAAAAGGTATCGGAAATTGCCTTAATAAAACCCCCGGGCAACGTTAAGGAGTTGCGACAATACTTGGGAGTGGCGTCGTGGTACAGGCGTTTTGTGCCAGATTTTGCAACGTTGGTGCATCCGTTGAATAGCCTGCTCCGAAAAAGCACAAAATGGGAGTGGACAGAGGACCATCAACAGGCTTTTGAAGCTGTCAAGGACAGGCTAATCGCAGACCCAATCTTAGCATGCCCAGATTTTACAAAGACGTTTGTGCTGCAGACCGACGCCAGCGATTACGGGCTCGGTGCTATTCTCACACAGAATTCCGACCAAGGCGAGAGGGTGATCTCGTATTCCTGCAGGTCCCTGAATGGATCGGAAAGAAATTTCTCAGCGACTGAGAAGGAATGCCTGGCAATTGTGTGGGCCATACGCAAGTTAAGGCCTTACAATCGGCACAGGAAGACAAACTCAAACTCCGGCCGAGAACGCACAGAAGCTGAAAGAAATCTTTGAGCTGGTGAGTCGAAATATGGAAAAGGCAGCCCAGGCACGCCACTACAATCTCCGTAGACGCCCATGGAAACCGAACACCGGGGACACAGTCTGGGCTAAGGAACACCATCTGTCCAAGGCTGCAGAAGGATTCGCCGCAAAATTGGCACCAAAGTACGATGGGCCGTTTAAAATAATAAATTTTAATTCGCCGGGGATATGCAATTTGCGGCATGAAAATACTGGCAAAGAAAAAAACCGCCCACATTATCCAATTAAAACCACAAGGGGGGGCACACTGTAAATCGATTTTTTGGAATAAATTAATAACTCGCGAACTATGTAACATATTTCAGTGAGGTTTATTTTGTAGTGTTCTACATACCTATACACACCTGTTGGAAAAGTAAAAGTATACCCCGCCCCCACCCAATTTTTTATTTTTTTATAACAAATTTAGCTCTATATGCTCTTAATTTTCACTTTCAATGTTGTACAAAAAATCATAGTCGTTTTGTTCTTCATAATCATCAACATCTAAAGACTCGTCTCCAGGTTCATATTGGCATAATAACAATTGAATGACTTCTGGTAAAAGAGAAAGCAGCTTATGTTTTCGGACGCGCTTCTTCAAATTCATTGATGAAATTATGGGGTCTGAATTATCAATGGCTCTCTGAAAAACATCTGTAAAGTTGGCGATTCGACTGTGGGATCAACTTGCTTGCTAACAAAAGTGAATACGGCATCTTCTTTTTCTCGAAGACCCTTTTGCTTATGCCACACTTCCAGCAGGGCTGCGTTTTTGATCAAAAGATTGGTATCTAAAAAATGAAATTACGCGAAAAGTCGCACGAAGCGCACGATGAGACAATATGTTCTGAATTCGCAATTAATGATTCTACAACATGGATATAGACACTCACTGAACAAAGTTAAACATATTTTTAAAACTCTATTGAAAGTTTAACTTTCTTTTCAAAACCCAAACGAAAACATCACCTGCTACATTTACAAATTGTTTAAATTGGACGGACATATTAAGCAATATATAAATACTTTTACAAAGAACATACCTTGAGAATTGGTAATCATTTCAAATTTGACTGTCTTACGTCATTTTGTTGCAGAGATAATGATTTGAAAGTGAGCTTCAAAGTTAAGCAAAATGTAAACAAACCATGTGCGCTTGCAACAGCTGACTTTAACAGTTGGTATTTAAATACTAGACTTTTAAGTTAACATTTGCGGTATGTTATCAAACAGCTTGATGTTTTCTTAATACATAAAAAAAAAATTTTTTGTGTTTTTCCAGCTGGAGGTCAACATAGTGGTTTTTAATATGCGTATATCCCATGTTTGTGTTGGTGTATACGTACGGCGTGCCTTCCGTTTTTTGTAATTTTGTTTGTAGGCGACCTTTGATGTATGTTTAAATTTTTTGAGTTTTTCCGGCTCGAGGTCAACCTCGAGGTCAACCTCGAGCGTATATCCCATGTTTGTGTTGGTATATACGTACGGAGGTTGACGTCGAGCCGGAAAAACTCAAAAAATTTAAACATACATCAAAGGTCGCCTACAAACAAAATTACATAAAAAAAAAAATAGAAAATCGGCATACTTTTAAAAAATACATTTATTCCAAAAAACCGGGCAAATTCCCCATAGTGCGTTGGAGCCCCGTAGCAAGGGAGAGTCCAAAGGTCGCCGCGGTTCCGCACTCCAGCTGCTGGCGTCTCCCTGGTGTCGCGGTCCCCGTCACTGAACCCGGAGACGGAGGACGAGAGGAGAATTTCCGACGTGGAGCTGGAGGCGGAGGATGAGGCCGGCGTCCAGCCGGCAGGGCAGGAGGCCGAAGCAACGATCATCGACCTGTCCTCGTCGGAGGAGGAGGCGGATAAGGAGGGCACCGGGATGGAGACGGTGAGTCCGGAAGTCTCCTTGGACGAGGAGTACGAGCCACGCCGGGCGGCGAAGGCCGGATTCAGGCGGATCCGTTTGGGCGATGTAGAGCCATCGGGCCGCCCAGAAGAGTTGCGGCGGATCTTCGCAGCACGGGCGTGGTGCGAAAGGTGTTCGCACATCGGGCGGTGGCACGGGCAGCCACCGCAGCCAGAGAGAGGCAGAAGCTGGATGAGGCCGAGGCCGAAGAGGCATCACTATGGGAGCAGCCGGGCCCTCTGGAGCAGTCGTCGCCGCAGACACCGCCACCGCCGTCGCCACCGCCGCCGCAGGCAGCACCACCGCCACCGCCACCACCGCCACCGCCACCACCGTCGCCGCCGCAGGCAGCACCACCGCCACCGCCGCTGCAGGCAACGCCACCGCCATCCCAGGCACCTCGGCACGGAGCGGAAACACCACCACCTCCACCGCCGCCATGGGTGCTAACTCCATCACCGCGGCCAGCAAAACGGCTCGGCGAAGAGCCGGAGGACCTGGAGAAGGGGCTCTGGGTGTGGCCGCCACCGGGAGAGCCAGCCGCACGGCCGCCGAAATTCGCCCGGCTATCCTTATGCCCGGAGCCACGGTCCCCACCAGCAAGGCCGTCAATGAGTCGCCAACAGTCGGCGGACAGCAGCCGCTGGGAGGATGTGGCCGAGGGAGGGTGGCCGCCGAGGGTGGCATCCGAGGCCAGCAGGCAGGTGAGGAGGGCTCGGAGCAGCCGCTGGGCCAAGCTGCTTGTGGTAGATGGCGTCCGCAACCGTATCCGGGTGGCGGGCGGAGTGGGGAGGGTCCTAAAGGCCCAATAAAAAGCATTTGAAGGTTTGAAACCGAAAAGTTATTGTGTTTATTTACATTTGGGAACAATGGGTTGCCGGACATAGACAATAGGGACGAGTCAGGCGGTCGATCGATAGTTGCGATCGATGGGTAGCACAATTGGTTATTGCTATGTTCAAAAGGCAACTTAAGACAACAAAAAGGCAACGACGATGGCAACCCACAATCGAAAAACGCGATCGTGGTGAGATTCCTGGGAGTTGCCGGACCGAGGGAAAACGAAGTGGTGACTTTTAGTTTGGGGAATCTCTGGGCGGGAAAATTTGAATTCCACACAGGGAACTGTCTGGGGAACTGGGAACTGTCTGGGGAACGGGGAACTGTCTGGGGAACAGGGAAACAGTCTGGGGAAATATTCTTTCAAGGAGCTGTATGGAAAAGTCTTTTAGGGAAACAGTCGCGGGATAGTTCAAGTCTTTCAAGGAGCGGTGCGAGTAAAGTCTTTTAGGAAAACAGTCTGGGGAAAGGTTAAGTCATTCGGGGAACTGTCTGGGGAACATCTAACACGCAAGTCAGGCGGGGAATTCGAGTAGTCTAAACATCAAGGGCGGGGAAAGTCACCACTTTCATTAAGTTTCCGTAGGAAGGGGGAAAAATGTGAGGAGTCTTAAACTCCCCACAAATCCCGATGCAGGAGATCGGCCTAACAACGGCGGAGGAGGCGAGAAAGCCGGAGAAGTGAAGGGCATCCAGGTCAAACGGGAAACATTCGGACCTTGGACCCTCATATGGCAAGGGCAACGAGGTCGTACGGTGAATTGGCGGACTTCGGACCCGCCTAAAGTGCACACACCGTGAATTAACGGTACCTCGATGGACCTTAGACCCGGGCCCGGCAAGGGCAACGAGGTCATACGGTGAATTGGCGGACTTCGGACCCGCCTAAAGAGGACACACCGTGAATTAACGGTACTTCAGTGAACCTTGGATCCGAGGGAAATAACGACACCTACAGCGCCTATAAAAGGACGGCGCAAGCGCAGCTCGGGACAGTACGAGTGCGAGAATCAGAGCGAGTGCATGAACGCGGATTAAGTACAAATCGAAACCAAAGTGCCCAAGGATCAAGATCGCAAAGTCGAGACGCCGAACGACGACAAGTATACAAGGCTGAGGCTACAACGCTGAGATCCAACGGTGCTAGGTCGTGGTAAAATCAAACTTAGGGAGTCCTCGCGCGGTGTCAGGTGATAAGGTGGCTAGGCGATAAGGGAGAACTTTGTTCTACCTGCTAGGCGATACACCTTGCCGGCAAAGCCCAGGCTGAACTCCGGAAGCCATGCGATAAAGGTGGCTAGGCGATAAGGCGAAACTTCGGTTCACCTGCTAGGCGATACACCTTGCCGGCCCCGGTAGGGACCGGGTTTTTGGTGGAGCCGTCCCGATCTCAGTCATCCGGAGCAGCAAGCCGAAGCAACGCAGTAGAAGGCCAGGAGCGACGTAGCGGCGAGCCAGGAGCAGCGCAGCAGCGAGCCAGGAGCAACGCAGCAGAAGACAGCGACAACGGGTAGCAGAACAATAGCAATAAGTCTATATTTAGAGAATCAATAAACCATCACCAACCTAATCCTTTCTGGCGTTATCCTTTGGTCACGGGCAGTCACTCAATATAAATTTGGTGGAACGAACTCACAACCTATCTGAGCTAGCCGCACGTTTGCGTAGCGAATTGCAGGTTATAGATGGGGTGCACTTTATTTTTCTTCAAGACTCTGCTGTCTGGCTCCAGCTCTAGCTTGAAGAGTGGTTGCGGCTTTTTGTTCCTGTTAACGATGGTACTAAAGTTCTTTGCAGAAAAACCATTTTCTTTGAGGGCATCGATAACTTCATTGGGGGTTACGTCGGGCTCGATCCCTTTTAGTACAAATTGCAAGGCCTTGCTGCTTTAGCTGGTACGTGTAGTAGGTTTTTTTTTAGCTTCCTCCAGGTATTTAGACACAGTTCGGAAATGTTTTTCGGATGTGGTCTGGTTTGGTTTGGTTTCGTGAATATTCACTTTAGTGATCGGAACAACATAAAAATATCCATCCGCGACCAAGGCAACAATTTTGTTGACTAGGGCGTTCGAGCTTTTCTCCCTAATGTAAATTAATTGGGGCTTTTGTTTCGGTCGGGTTTCTTTACCCAGTTCTGGTTGAGTTTCAGCTGGGCAAATGTGTTGTTGTTGGATCTCCCGGGTAATCGTTGTCTCTTTGGACAAGGTTTATTTTTGGCTTGTTACCCACCGCGGTGCTCTGCGGGATAAGCTTACACTTAATTTAGATGTAGCTATCCATGCCGGTCTGTATGGCCGGGCCCGCTTGTTAAATATTTTCTTGGCGCTGCAGTCAGCCGTTGCTGTAGGAGTTGTAGGTTTTGCTGCCGTTGCTGTAGTTGTTGCTGTTGCTTTTGGTACGACTGCAGAAGTTTTACTGCTGCATGTTTCTGATGTGCCAAGGGTTGATCGTACTCTCTAGGTAGAGTATGTAGAGCCGGGTGGGTCTTTGTAGACGTTTTTTGCACTTCGCTTTCGCGCGTAGTAATATACGAGAAGTACCTGTCTCCTCGGCTCTTTGGTTCGCCGGTCATCAGCGAGGCACTATTAAAAAATAATTTGCTCTGGACTTACTCATACCACTGATTTTTTTGTATAAGCGTCTTTTCGCCTATTTTGTCACCAATTTAGTTTTATAGATTTGGTTTTTTATTTGTTTTTAATGCATCCACTTTCTTCAACTTTTCCCTGAGCTCGCGCAAAGAACGTCCTCTCGCTTCGGGGTTAGTTTTGTTGAATGAGTTGAAAATAAAAGTGAAATATTAGTGCAAGCAAACTAGCCCACACTTGTGAATTTAACAGAGAACGGTGAGCTTTGAGCGGTGTCTCGTGCCAGCTAATTTACCGTGTTGCGCCTCCGAGCGGTTTTCTCTTCGCAACGCGGCCGCCAAACAGTCCACGAGGAGCGCTTAGAAGAGGAGCACTTTCATTCTCCCACTCTCTCTCTCGGGCCGTACGGGATTTCTCTGTGCGTTAATTCGTGTCGATTAAGTTATCGTGTTGCGCTTCCGAGCCTTTTCCTCTGCGCAATACGAACGCCTGACTCACTACGACAAAGTTTTCCCGGCAAGTTTTCCCCCTCGGGTAACTACGTTGCGTCTCCTACGTAAACGTGGATAACAAGGGCCCGGAATCTCAAAACAAATCCCGGCGGCAACTCCCAGTCCCCGTGTTCCTATTCCCTGCCATACTTGTTAGAAAACGTAACGCATAAATGCATCGTATATGAGAACCAGCAATATCTATTAGGTGGTCAACAAAAAGAGTGTTACGGAACTAATCCGGAACTGCCATAAAAGTACGGACTCGCTTGTGGCGCTTGAATGGCAGCTTACTAGTCGCATGCTAGCTGAGCCCAATTCCCCTGACTTAACGTCCGGATTACCGGCCGATACTGGTAGTGCAGATATAAATTCTGGAGTATCAAATAAATCACATGTGTGGTATCAAAAACAGTAACATGTGTTCGTGTTTCACGGCTCGCCCCAGACCTCTCAACAATGGATATTACGGCTTATATCCGTAACAAAGGGCAAATTGATGACTGGAAGATTGAACAATTTAAATTTTTGTATGCTAGGAAATGGATATTACGGCTTATATCCGTAACAAAGGGCAAATTGATGACTGGAAGGTTGAACAATTTAAAATTTTGTATGCTGGGAAAGTATCATCATTTAAGATTGCTATTTCACCAGTTTCTGGCCCGAGGGTATATTTGTAAAAGTGTTCGAAGCTTGTGAGGAGTTAAATAACTCCTTACAAATAAAAGAGAGTTTGGAGAATACAGCTGGAGAGAGTTTGGAGAGAACGAGGAGAGAGAGTTTGGAGAGAAGGAGTAACGGTAGAAGGCGGCGGACTTTGGACCCCAGTATAGTGCCGTGCGCAAAAACGAAAAAGGAGAAGCCGAGAATTAACGGGATTCGCCGGCCTATATAAGCAGGCCGAGCGCAGGAAGCGGGATCAGTCGATCACAAGGAGTCAATCCATCGAGATCAGTAGACAAGCAGCAAATCGGTGAACAACACAAGCCAAGTTAACATCAGGAGGTCCAGGAGGTTAAATATAAATATTATGATCAAATAAATTAATATTAACGAAATAATTTTAAAGCCAGTGGAATTCTGGTCTGCTTAATTTGGGTAAATGGATTTACAATATTTTTGTTATCAAAAGAAAGTTCAGAATCGTTTGATAAAATATATTTAGAAATTTCAAAATTGTTAAGCTTCCGAGCTGTTATGTAATCTAATTTTATTTTCAATACTTCATTAAAATATCATTAATTACTTATTAATTACATTGAAAGTTAAAAGAAATGTCCAATTTAGAAGAGTTTCGTTAACAATATTTTCACCTTTTGTAAGAATGTTTTTTCTCTTATTTTGTCATTTAACAGATGAGTAAAACATGATTCAAGCTGACTTAAACTATAGTAATTGTTTAGGTCAGTGGCCCACTGCATCGGGGCTGTTCACTGAGCTCTCCGAGCTTTCGCTCTCGCCCGCTTGCCCTCCCTCGCTCGCTTCTCGGGTTTCGCATCCGAATTCCTCGGACGGCCGCTTCCGATCTCACGCTCTCGCTTCACCGGAGTAAAGCGGGCGGGAGCGCGGTTTTAGATTTAAGTTTAGTCTCATGTATGCAGCCGAATAAAGCACTTTGAATTACACCTTCCATGACTACCACCATGTCCCCGGCACGGAGATTTCTTGTAGGGGTTCGCCACTTATTCCGCTTATGGAGTTCCTTGAGGTAATCCTCCTTCCATCGCAGACGAAATTGTTGATGAAGAGCCTTCAGGTCTTCCCAGCGGTTTCTAATAGATGTGGTGTCTCCCTATATCTCGGGTTCGACCACGGCGAACAAGAAAGAGCCCAGGCGTAAGTGCCAACAGGTCAGTGGGGTCTTCGGACATCGGCGCGAGCGGACGCGAATTCAGGCATGCTTTGATCCTAGCTAGAAGCGTGGACAGCTCTTCGAACGTATATTTTCGCGTCGGCGTAGACTTCTAAAACAGGGTTTTTGAGCTCTTAGCACCTGCTTCCCACAAGCCTCCCATGTGGGGTGCTCCCGAAGGAATGAATTGCCAGAGCAGCTGCTGGTGACTATAGGCACCTGTCACAGCTTCCTTGAGAGCTTGGAGAAACTCGCGGGAGAGTAGGGCAGCCGCACCCACAAAGGTCTTCCCATTGTCCGACTGAACTTGACGGGGGCATCCTCTTCGGGACACGAAACGGGCGAAGGCGGCGAGAAACTTCTCAGTCGTAAGGTCGGAAGTAGGCTCTAAATGGATGTGCTTCGCCAACGAACACCAGCACATACCCTTTCGTAATGAGACAGGCTCGTCGCGTGTAGTTTTTGATGTCGAAGGGACCGGCATAGTCCACACCGGTATATGTGAAAGGGCGCGAGAAGGACGTTCGTTCTTTGGGTAAGTCTCCCATCAGGTGCGGTTGCAACCTCTTTTTGTGGATGATGCAGACCTCTTTGACGGACTTGACCAAATTCCTCACCCTCGGGAACGGATCAGACGGAACGGATCAAACGGATCATCAGCTGATTGTCACGGTGCAGCGTTATGCGATGCGTAAAATGGACGAGGAGTCGAGACAGATGGCAGTCGTATGGAAGGATGACAGAATGCCGTTCATCATACTGGAGAAGTTCGGAGGCCGTGACTCGGCCGCATGCTCATGAGCCCTTGGAAATCAATGAACGGGTTCAGGTTTTGGACAAGGCTGGATGCTGGCACTGGCCGTTTTTGGCTTATGCAGCCAATCTCAAGGGCAAAGTGCCTGCGTTGCGTGACGGAAATCAGGAGCCGCTCGGCCGACGCAATTTCAGGAGCTGTCAAGGGATCCTCAAACGGGGACATGAGCTTTCGCGAACGCTAGATGAACCGATGAGCGTAAGCGAGGACTCGCAACGCCTTGTCGAGCGTGGAAAAACGCTCCAGAATGTCTTCAGGGGGGGCCTTCGCAACATGGACTTTGACTGATCGAGTTCAATCACAGGGGGTTCACAGCCTTGAGTGGGCCACTCGCAGCGAGGCCACTGCAGTCCGCAAGGTCTTGAAGCGCCACCCCCCGGCTAGCGAGATCTGCCGGGTTATGCTCGGAGCGGACGTGTGCCCATTTCTCCACCTCGGTGATCTGGGTGATCTTGGTCACACGATTTGCCACGAACGTTGTCCAGTGGCACGCTGGCTTATGCACCCAGGCGAGAATAATCGTAGAGTCCGTCCAACAGTGCAGGGCGGACGCCTGCCCGGTCATCTTCGGAAGAACGGCGTTGGCCATTTCGGTCAATAACAAGGCTCCGCAAAACTCGAGCCGCGGCAGCGACACCGTTTTTACTGGGGCCACCCGCGTCCTTGCCGTGAGCAAGTTCACCATTACCGCGGACCCAGCCTCAACTCGGACGTAGATGGCTGCGCCGTACGCCTTCTGCGAAGCGTCGCAGAACCCATGATGCTCAATTTTCAAATGTGGTCGGAAAGCGACCCATCGGGGAATGTGGATCTGATCGAGAGCGGAGAAATTTTCCAGGAAGTCAACCCATCTTTGGCAAAAGTCTCGAGGGAGGGCATCGTCCCATCCTAGATTTTGGAGCCAAATGTCCTGCATGAACATCTTTGTCCGGACTATGAAGAGGGCGAGCCAACCCGCTGGATCAAATAGTTTGGCGATTTGGGATAGGACTTGACGCTTTGTGAACGTTGAACCCAAGGTCAATTCGGGCGGAATGAAGAAAAACTCGTCAGACGTCGCCTTCCACCGCACTCCGAGAGTTTTAGCCGTGCTCTCTGCGTCGATTTCAAGGAAGTCCGCGCGAAGGAGATGGTCACTCTGGATGTTGGCCAAAATCGCCTTGCTATTGGATGTCCATTTTCTAAGGGGGAATCCTGCTGAATCCAGGGCCCCCTGGAGCTCGCGGATAGCCGCTTGCGCTTCGGTTTTGGAGTCTGCCCCCGTCGACGTACATGTACTGTCGGATAATCCGACTCGCCTGCGGATACCTCGACTCTTCGTCGTCGGCGAGCTGTTGCAGGACACGGATCGCTAGGAACGGGGCACAATTGACCCCGAAGGTGTCTGTTTTCAACTCGTAGTCGCGGATTTCCCCATCGGAATTGCGGAATAGAATACGCTGCAAGGGAGTATGCTGGGGGTCTACCCAAATTTGCCGATACATCTTCTCGATGTCGGCGTTGAAAACGAACCTAAAGTATCGCCACTTCAGGATTTGAATCGTGAGGTCGGATTGTAAGACCGGGCCCGCGTAAAGTATGTCATTCAGACTGGTCCCGTTTGCGGAAGGGCTAGAGGCGTTGAAAACCACCCGCACTTTAGTGGTTGTGCTCTCGGGCTTAAGAACGGCGTGATGTGGAAGGTAGTACGTGGCGGAACTGCTTGTCAAAGGGATCTCGGCCATGTGACCTAAATCGAGGTATTCTTGGATCACAGAGTCATACCGGGCCTTCATGGGGGGATCTCTTTTTAGGCACTGCTCGTTACGCAGAAATTGAGCCAGAGCAAAGGACCGTGAAGATGCGAGCTCGGAACCACTATGCTCGGGATCGCGGAAGGGGAGCATTACAACGTATTTGCCACGATTGTCTCTTCTTGTAGTCTGGACAAAGTTGTGTTCACAGAAGGAATCAGACTCGGGGACTATCTGTGTGGGCACTTCCTCCACCTCCCAGAATTTGGTAAGGAGATGATCAAACGAGTCGTCGAGTCCGCAGGTAACTCGAGTGGAGAAGGCGGACACTTTGCGGGGAGTCGCTGGAGATATGGGGCCTGTCAACACCCATCCGAAAATGGTTTCCTGGCCGATAAGTGAACCGCAAATGTTAGCCCTGGCGTTGCCGAGGAGTATTGACGGAAGAATGTCGGCTCCTATCAAGACATCGATTTGGGAGCTCTCGAAGAACTTGGGATCCGCAAGGGGGATGTCAGGAATTCCCATAAGAAGATCTCGAGGGACTGGATACGAAGGCAGATTCCCGGCCAGCTGCGGAAGAACGTAAGCTCAAGTTTCTAAATGCAGCCCGGGTCTGGAAGGCGATCGAATAGAAAAATGACAGAGTTTCGTGGACTGAGCGGCAACGGTTTGATTAAGACCAGAGACATGGGCCTGGATAGTCTTGAATGGAAGTTTGACGAGGTTGAAAAGTCTCTCCGTAATAAAGGTTGCCTCGGAACCAGAGTCGATCAGGGCTCGCGCCTGGAAATTGCACCCTAAATGGCAAATGTTAATGAGGGCTGTGCCCAGTAGGACGGCTCTTGAGCCGGAAGCGAAGCACACTTGCACATCAGAGTGATCCTCTGTGGGGCTCGTGCCTCTTGTAGTAGGCGCGGGTCGAGACCTGGGTGGCGCAGACGGACTTGGAGCGGCCGCGAATGGATTACCGCGGTGCAGGAGGGTGTGATGACGGCTGTGGCACGTGAAGCAGCTATGGGCGCTAGTGCAATCCCGTTGCAGGTGCCCTCATGCAAAACAGTTCAGGCAAAGCTGCTTTTTCTTAATGTAGTCGGAGCGACCATTTACATCCATCTCAAGAAAGCGCGGACATAAGCAAACAGGATGATTCTCTCTGGAGCAGAGATAGCACCCTCTTGGGGCTGGAGTCACTCTGGCCTCGTAGGAATTAAGACTACGCAATGGGGCGCTCGCAGGTGTCGACCTTGGCGGAAACTGACCCGAACTGATGTCATCGATAGCCTCCAGAGTGCGATGACGGCTTGTCAAGAACGAGTCTAACTCATTCCATGTTGGAATCTCAGCCCTGTTGTGAGTGGATTGCTCCCACATCGAAAGCGTGATTTTGGGAAGCTTTAAAAAGAAAAGAAAGCCACAGAGTACGGTCACACTGTTAATTTGTGCGGAGTAGAAAGCACAGTGCCATAAACAACGAGAAGAATCGGAAGAAAATATTTGGAAATCGATGAAACTGTATTGATTGTTTATATAGTGTATATCTTGTTACTCCCTTTGTTGACTTCTGTTTTTTTGTTTATTTTAATTTTTGCCTTAGTTATTTTTGCCAAATAATTTTATTGTATATTGTTATTTATTTATTTTTTTTGGTTTGGAAAATATATTTGATCGCAAAAAAAAATCCAGAAAAACGCAATATGAATAAATTAATAAATCCATTAAATAAATAAATTACTTTGCCGGAAATAATTAAATAATATTTATAATTAAATAGTAATTATAATTATGAATTAATAATTTTTATAATTAAATAATAATTATAATTATAAATGCTTATTTTTGAGCGGAGCCGGAACGGTGCACTTGCAGCGCAGTGCATGCGTGAGGGCGCGGGAGAGAGAGAGAAGGGAAAAAAAATCCGCAACAATAATAACACAGCCGTTGTCGCGGTTAATTGCGGCAATTTGGAGAAAAAACAATCACGGTCGCACCCCAGTGGATTTGAATTTATTTTATTTTATGTTCCTGTATGTGGAGGCAGAAAATATATTTATGTAGATATGGGCATGCAAATTAAATTTCTTGTTGTTCGATGAATTAAAAAAATACAATTTTTTTATTATATTTATTTGGTGATAAACCTTTTATTCTTAAACACTTTTAATACAAGTCACTTGTTGTTACTTTCTAATTTTTTACAACCGATCACGGTCGCGATAAAAATAGGACTGCCGCTTTATTTCTAAATCTAATCCAATGAACCTCGGCCAGGAGCTCTTCTTTTTGAACTTTAGAACTTCAATTTATGTTTAGATTAAAAGCTTAGGATGAAACTGTTGCATCTCATTGTGAAATTCAATTATGCTGACCGATGCAATTTGGTGGGAACTTGAAACGCAAAAGGGCGCAATTGATTGGGATTCAAACGGAAGCTGATGTTTACTTTAATTTTAATTTGCGCTCAAGATGAAACTGTCGCATTTCATTGTGAAATTCAATTAGCAATTGATTGGGCTTCGAACGGAAGCTGATGTTTACTTTAATTTTGATTTGTTTAACTTAGTTGGGTAACCAAGATCGGACCTCAAAGCCAAAGGCAAAGACAAAGGCAAATGCAGAGTTTGAAAATATTGTTTATAAAAGCCATAAGTGGCCTGGTTTCACGGGTTGGATAACTTGCATGCGTTTATGGATATGTGTATGTATGTTCCTGTATGTGGAGGCAGAAAATAGTTCTATGTAGATATGGGCATGCATGCATTTATGTGTAAGTGTATATCGGTACAGTAGAGCGTACATCAACTTGCCAGCGGTCAAGGCATATGTTCATCCAGACATAAACATCCACGCGAGTGACAACTTGTGTACATAGTGCAGTGTAATTCTGCCTCCGAAAAAGAAATACGACAAAAAGTGAAATTGTGTGGTGGAAAATAAAAAGGCATAACTAATATCAGCCACTCGGTGTGAACTAATTTCGGGAGTTTCCCTGTTCGCCGAACAGTCCGCTGCTGTCGAAATATTTTTTTGTCTTGTGTTTTTTTCTCTCCACATAATTTCATCTGTTCCGTCACTTCAAATACAGTCCACTCCTCGACGCTCTACTCTACCGATATACACTTACACATATCCATAAACGCATGCATGCCCATATCTACATAGAACTATTTTCTGCCTCCACATACAGGAACATACACATATCCATAAACGCATGCATGCCCATATCTACATAAATATATATTCTGCCTCCACATACAGGAACATAAAATAAAATAAATTCAAATCCACACGGGTGCGACCGTGATTGTTTTTTCTCCAAATTGCGGCAATTAACCGCCCCAACGGCTGTGTTATTATTGCTGCTGATTTTTTTCCCTTCTCTCTCTCTCCCGGGTCCCTCACGCAAGTTATATCACACATTACTTAGGGGCTCTTACCCGATTTATAAACAACTTTGAGCCGAGAGCCAATTTTCAATTAACTCTGACAAGACCCGAGAAAAATCCGTGGTCACCTATTTCTGTCAACACGCCTCTAAATTACTCCCACCCAGATCAATTTCACGCAGTCCGCATCAAACGGATGCTGTAAACATCCAAGCCGATACTGTAAGCATCGGAGCCCCCAAGCGAGCCCTGAGTCCGCTAATGCAAACAAAAGATTTCCAAAGTGGTCCCTAAAGTCCGCTAATGTAAACACCAATTTCCAGCCAAATTTAGATTTCAAATTTAATTGGCAAATTGCATCATCCTATTTTCCGACTCTCTTGAGTCAATTTATCAATTTTTATACCCTTGCAGAGGGTAATATAATTTTGGTCAAAAGTGTGCAACGCAGTGAAGGAGACATCTTCGACCCTATAAAGTATATATATTCTTGATCAGGATCACCTCCTGAGTTGATATAGCCATGTCCGTCTGTCCGTCTGTCTGTCCGTCTGTCTGTTTCTACGCAAACTAGTCTCTCAGTTTTAAAGATATCGAACTAAAACTTTGCACACACCCTTCTTTCCTTTGCACGCAGTATATATGTCGGAACGGCCGGGATCGGCCGACTATATCCTATAGCTGCCATACAACTGATTGATCGGAAATGCCATAACTTTGATGTTTGTTAAGTTAGGAAGCTGGGATTTTCCATGGGTTTTATATTTGGTTAGTCAATCCGACCTACCAAATTTTATAAGGATCGGCCGACTATATCCTATAGCTGCCATATAACTGATTGATCGGAAATGCCATAACTTTGGTGTTTGTTAAGTTAGGAAGTTGGTATTTTCTATGGGTTTAATTTTTGGCCAATCAATCCGACCTACCAAACTTCATAAGGATCGGCCGACTATATCCTATAGCTGCCATATAACTGAATGATTGGAAATGTCATAACTTTGGGGTTTTTAAAGTTAGGAAGTTGGGTTTTTTTATGAGTATTAAGAATGCATCATATGAATAATTTTGGAGAATATAATGTACATAATACGCTGCAAGGGTATATCAACTTCGGCTCCGCCCGAAGTTAGCTTTCCTTTCTTGTTTGAGATAAATCTCTTAAGCCGAGGTTTGATTATTGATCATTGAACTCAAGGAGGGCAGTCCGTTTTTGAGATCCGAACCGAGCACCAAAGAAAAAATCAAGTGAAAAGTAAAAGAGCAGTGAATAAAATAAGTTCGACCTATTGAAAAATTGTAATAGTGAATAAGTGATAATAAAAAATAAAAATAAATTTTTTTAAACTAATTCACAAGTAAGAAAGTTAATTGGCGCCCAACGTGGGGCCGTGCGATAAAAAAAAATTCTAAAACCAGGCTTTAAAATAAAAGTTAAAAAAGTTTTAAAGTAAAAAAGGAATTTAGCGCGGCCAAAAACCCGATACAACCGACGAAAATAATAAGCTTGTGTTGATCAAAAAAAATAATGTGGAAATTAATAAATGCAATAATCCCCTTAAAATCGATACAACCGGCAAAAAAAAAACTAAGGTAGAAAATAATTAATGAAATAATCTCCTTAAATCTCAAATTACAAAATAGTGATCGTAACAAGAAATTCACTGCTCAGACATTATGAAAATTAAAAAGTGACAAAAAAATCATCATCGGAAAAACAATTATTATGATTATTATGGTACAGTTAATAGAAAATTAACTCTACTAATTAACAAAACAATTATGACCTACGGTAGAAACAAACCAATCACAGCAGAAATTAATGAAAAACATAGGAAGACAGCTCTTAGAGTTTTCATCACCGGCCTCAACGGCCAAATTTCAGATACCATTTTCGCAATGAATCCACCTGACCTACCAAATGCAATGGTCATAGTTCAGGAATTAGAAAGCAACAACATGAGAGCTCATTTCGCAAATTGTTTCTCAACTACTCTGAGAAAACATAGTGAGCCAAACTCTGGTGGTAATGTACAAACATATTTCAATCAAAAGCCAAGACAACAAAACAATAATTATAATATTCAGCGGAACAATAATAATCTAAGGTTCAATCAAGACAACAACCAGAACAGAAATAATTATGGTTATAATAATCAGAATAAAAATAATTTTTGGAACGAGGGTAAATTTAATAATAACCAACAAAATCAGTGGAATACTTATAGACAGCCACAAAATAAGCCAGAACCAATGGAAATAGACGAGCCTATACAGACTCAGAACAGGCCTAATAACGGATTCAATCAAACCTATAATAATCATAAAAGTAATAATTACAGACTGAACAAGTGGTATCAAACTAAACAATTTGAGACCCAGAACACTCCGCAAGGCCAAGCCCAAAATAAGAGGTTACCAACTGGAACTGTTAACCAAACGGCTAACAAGACCACGAGATTAAATAATATTGAGGAGGACCATTTTTTAGACAAAGGTCAGGAGTAGGTTTACCCTACTTAATTAGAAATGATAAAAAAATAAATAAAAAATTAAAAATATTAATTGACACTGGAGCAACCGCTTGTTATATTAGAACAGGAACTTATAAAAATAAAAATGAGCTTCCAATATATAAACGAGTATCCACAGTGAATGGATATTCAATAATAAAATACTATCACATGATAACTATTTTTGATACGCGATATACTTTTTATGAAATAGAAGGCCTGGATTCAGATTTACTGGTCGGCTATAACCTTTTAAAAAAAATAGGAGCTGTAATCGATACAGCGAAGGGAGTAACTAAATATAATGAAAAAGAAGAAAAATTAAATTATGATAACGGAAAAATTTTAAACCAACTTTCTTTAACAGAAGAAAACATTATTCTTCCATTAAAAGAATTTATATTAAAAAAATACTTTGATGAAAAGACTCAAATCAGATCCGAATCTGAAATGGGTAATCAAAGCGAATTTAGTTTGGAATATAAAAATCCTGAAAACGCCGTCGTTGAAAAATCCGACAAAAATAAAAGTTTGGGAATTAAAAATCCTGAACACGCCGTCGTTGAATTATCCGACAATAAAAAATTAAACAACATAAAAATATCATCTGCAAATCAAAGAAAAGATTTGGAGAACGAAATATTAAATATTATCAATGAAGACCATTCGAAAATAAATATGCAGATTCCTTTTAGGACAGACATACGCGGTGAAATAAACACAGTAAATGATAGGGTCATTTACAGTAAACAATACCCTTATGCTCTATCAGCTTCAGATTTTGTAAATTCTGAAATAAGTCGAATGCTAAAAGAAGAAATTATAAGGTCAAGTAGAAGTCCTTATAATTCACCTGTACTGGTAGTACCAAAATAGGGTTTCAATGAAGATGGAACTCCAAAGCTCAGACTAGTAATAGATTATAAAAAACATAACGAAAATACTATACCAGATAGATATCCAATGCAGGACCCTTCAGTGATTTTATCAAATCTTCGAAAAGCCAAATATTTCTCAACAATTGACTTGGAATCTGGATTTCATCAGATTCTCATGAGTGAACCAGACAAACAGAAAACCTCATTTTCAATAAACAATGGGAAATACGAATTCCTAAGAATGCCTTTCGGTTTGACAAACGCTCCTAGAATATTCCAGCGAGCGATGGATGATATTTTAAGAGAACAAGTGTGTAAAACATGTCATGTATATATGGATGACATTATTATATTTTCAAAAACAGTTGAACAACATTACAAAGATTTAATTGTCATAATTAAAATTTTGCTAAACGCAAACATGAAAATTTCGATTGAAAAATCAAAGTTCTTTAAATTAGAAACAAACTTTCTAGGTCAAATAGAAAGGGCACACTCTACCTTAACAGAAATTGCTCGCTGCATTAAAGATGAACTTAGTTTAATTGATTATTCTGAAATCATAATTAGAGCAGCACAAAAATATAATTTAACAATTCACTCAATAACCAACCAAAGACCTTTGAATATATTATTTAATAAAATCGAACATAAGGAAACTCCTAAATTACTGCGAGGTAATTTACGAAATGAAACATAGGGAAAGAAACAAGCTTAATTCTAGATATAAACAAGAGAGAACGCTATAGTCGGGTGCCCCGACTATCAGATACCCGTTACTCAGGTAAAGTGAGTGCGAGGGAGATGGAGATAGAAACTTTGATCACGCATAACTTTTTAACGAATGGTCCGATTTGAAAAATTTCTTCTACATTTCGATAGGTATTGATAAACACAATAAAACTGCATTTTTACTTTTCCGAAATATTAAAATTTTTAAAATCGTATATAAGCGATTGTGGGCTTTAAAGGGGGCGTGGCAGCTTTTTGAAACAAACTTGCGCTGCGTAGGAACTCCTAGAATCTGCATGCGAAATGCCAATCTTCTAGCTTTTATAGTTTCCGAGATCTCAGCGTTCATACGGACAGACAGACAGACAGACAGAGAGACAGACAGACAGACAGACAGACGGACAGACAGACAGACGGACATGGCTAGATCGACTCGGCTAGTGATCCTGATCAAGAATATATATACTTTATAGGGTGGAAACGCTTCCTTCTAGCTGTCACATACTTTTGCACGAATACAATATACCCTTTTACTCTACGAGTAACGGGTATAAAAACAAGTAGTTAAGGAAAATCTCTCTAATAAAGTTATTATAAATAACAGAAACCGTACGATTCATTAAGATAATATAAAATAATTTGTTTCAAATTCCAGATAATGTTTTCAATAATGTACTTATTATTGCTGGTAGGTACAACCAAATCCGAAATAATGGATTACACGATTACCACGATTTCATTCTTTACAAGGATACCAAAGATGTTCTAATTTATGAATCATACGCAGACTTATTTCATATAACTAATATAAGTTTTTATAGAGATATAATTAATCTTGAAGCAGAATTTCTAAAGAATCATAACAGCAAGAATTTTCTTTGGGAAATATCCCACGATTTAAAAATTATCAAAATACTTATCTCTCTCTCAAATAATACCCAGTAGATCGAAAAGAGGAATTAATGAATTAGGCATCATTGGAAATGGATAGCAGGAACACCAGATCATGATGATTTCATAACAGTCCAAAATAAAACCGATGATTTAATACAAAATAAAAGCGATCAATTCGTTATTAATTCTAAAATATTTAAAGAAATAAAATCTTTATCTAAAGAATTCAAAACAGTTTTTAAGGATCAAGAAGTTCCCCTCAGGAAATATCGTCTGCGCTTGCTTTATTACGATCTTATGAATTTAATGGACACAATTACACTCGCAAAAATTGATGTACTTAACACTAAAATTATAAATAATGATGATATACAAGAAATTTATAAGCACGAAAGTAGACCTGTAATTATAACAGACCTATTAGATATATCTGAATTTAAAATCGCTTTGCACCAAGATCTTATTATAATTTATATAAAATACCCTATTATTACCGATCGTTGTGAAATTTACAATTCAAGATCCATTTCACATAGTGATGGAAAATTATTAATAGACAATCACGTCGCAAAATGAAGAAATAAGTACTATGTAATGTCTAATTTTAAGACAGAAATATTCAATAATTATTGCACACTTAACCCTGAAGGTTCTTGTTTTACCAGATTACTATATGGGGAAAAATCTATTTGTAACAAAATCCGAGAAAAAAATAAAAATATAGATGTAATCCAAGATGGAGCCATTTTTGTAAATGGACAAAATATAGTTAATGACACTTATTTAAATGGATCATATTTAATAACCTTTAATGGCACCTCTAAAATTAATAATATATCTTACACCAATGTAGACAATAAGATATTGGAATACATCACCGCTCGAAAATATACAGATTTATTAGTATCCGAATATATTATATACACTCGCAAAAATTGATGTACTTAACACTAAAATTATAAATAATGATGATATACAAGAAATTTATAAACACGAAAGTAGACCTGTAATTATAACAGACCTATTAGATATATCTGAATTTAAAATCGCTTTGCACCAAGATCTTATTATAATTTATATAAAATACCCTATTATTACCGATCGTTGTGAAATTTACAATTCAAGATCCATTTCACATAATGATGGAAAATTATTAATAGACAATCACGTCGCAAAATGAAGAAATAAGTACTATGTAATGTCTAATTTTAAGACAGAAATATTCAATAATTATTGCACACTTAACCCTGAAGGTTCTTGTTTTACCAGATTACTATATGGGGAAAAATCTATTTGTAACAAAATCCGAGAAAAAAATAAAAATATAGATGTAATCCAAGATGGAGCCATTTTTGTAAATGGACAAAATATAGTTAATGACACTTATTTAAATGGATCACATTTAATAACCTTTAATGGCACCTCTAAAATTAATAATATATCTTACACCAATGTAGACAATAAGATATTGGAATACATCACCGCTCGAAAATATACAGATTTATTAGTATCCGAATATATTATATCCAATGATTCGGAACTCTCATTTGATAATATTAACATACTAAATCCTTTTATTCAAATTAAACAAACTCAAATACCAGTTACGTTAATATTAATTATATTCACAGTTATATATTTAATTATTATGGTTGTAATTAAATACAGAAAATTTTTAATATTCAAACCATGGCAAATTCATATAGAAATCGAACCTGAAAGCAAAATTTCCGATAATGAAATAAATAATATCCCCATCAATGAAAATACCCTAGAAGAAAATATCATTGTTGAATTAACCAACCAAATACATTCAATATACCCATCAGTTCCAATGAATCGGGACGATTCAATTTAGAATGGGGGGAGTTATATGACACATTACATAGGGGCTCTTACCCGATTTATAAACAACTTTGAGCCGAGATCCAATTTTCAATTAACTCTGACAAGACCCGAGAAAAATCCGTGGTCACCTATTTCTGACAACACGCCTCTAAATGACTCCCACCCAGATCAATTTCACGCAGTCCGCATCAAACGAATGCTGTAAACATCCAAGCCGATACTGTAAGCATCGGAGCCCCCAACCGAGCCCTGAGTAATGCAAACAAAAGATTTCCAAAGTGATCCCTAAAGTCCGCTAATGTAAACACCAATTTCCAGCCATATTTAGATTTCAAATTTAATTGGCAAATTGCATCATCCTATTTTCCGACTCTCTTGAGTCATTCTCTTTATCAATTTTTATACCCTTGCAGAGGGTATTATAATTTCAGTCAAAAGTTTGCAACGCAGTGAAGGAGACATTTCCGACCCTATACAGTATATATATTCTTGATCAGCATCACCAGGAGAGTCGATCTAGCCATGTCCGTCTGTCCGTCCGTCTGTCCGTCCGTCTGTCCGTCCGTCCGTCCGTCCGTTTCTACGCAAACTAGTCCCTCAGTTTTAAAGCTATCTGCTTGAAACTTTCCCAAAAGTTGTCTTTTTATTGCAGGTAGTATATAAGTCGGAACGAGCCGGATCGGGCGACTATATCATATAGCTGCCATATAACTGAACGATCGGAAAAGCCATAACGTTGGTGTTTTTAAAGCTAGCAAGTTGGAATTTTCTATGAGTTTTATTTTTGGCCAATTTATCCGACCTACCAAATTTCATAAGGATCGGACGACTATATCTTATAGCCGCCATATAACTGATTGATCGGAAATGCCATAACTTTGGTGTTTGTAAAGTTAGGGAGTTGGAATTTTCGATGGGTTAAATTTTTGGCCAATCAATCCGACCTATCAAATTTCATAAGGATCGGCCGACTATATCCTATAGCTGCCATATAGCTGAACGATTGGAAATGCCATAACTTTGGTGTTTTTAAAGTTAGGAAGTTGGGACTTTTTATGAGTATTAAGAATACATCATATGAATAATTTTGAAGAATATAATTTACAGAATATTCTACAAGGGTATATCAACTTCGGCTCCGTTCGAAGTTAGCTTTCCTTTCTTGTTTGAGATAAATCTCTTAAGCCGAGGTTTGATTATTGATCATTGAACTCAAGGAGGTCCGAGATCCGAACCAAAGAAAAAATCAAGTGAAAAGTAAAAGAGCAGTGAATGAAATAAGTTCGACCTATTGAAAAATTGTAATAGTGAATAAGTGATAATAAAAAATAAAAATAAATTTTTTTAAACTAATTCACAAGTGAGAAAGTTAATTCGCATGCACTGCGCTGCCGACGGCATAACCCAGTGAACATTTCTCCCGAACCAAAGCCAAAAATAAGTATTTATAATTATAATTATTATTTAATTATAAAAATTATTAATTCATAATTATAATTACTATTTAATTATAAATATTATTTATTTAATGTTTTAATTTATTTATTTTTATTGCGTTTTTCCGTATTTTTTTTGGCGATCAAAGATATTTTCCAAACCCAAAAAATAAATAAATAACTAAATACAATTAAATTATTTGGCAACCATAACTAAGGTAAACATCAAAATAAACAAAAAAACAGAAGTCAACAAAGGGAGTAACAAGATATCTCTATATATAAAGCTATCACTAAGAAAATTGGGAACCCACGCAGAGCCAAAACCACTGGTTAACAATATTAATATGCATTTTTATTACATTCTAATAACTTTAAACTGATTTGCTAAGATTTATTGGGGCTCCCCAAGTGGCCCCAATCGTTTCCAATTAGAAAAAAAGGTAAATTTTCTTTTTTTAAAATTCTGGACGCTAAACCGTTTAACCAATCGAATCCGTGTTTTCGCCCAAAAATAGTTTAAGACATTATAAATGTTTAAAAAATTTGACCTCTTAGATTTAAGCCTTTTTACTATTTTTAACACCCGTTCTAAAATTACAATTTAGCCAAAAATATCTTCAAACGTCGAAAAATGACACTTCTAAACTGAGTAACGATTCATTTGATGTTCCCACCAAAGCTCTAGCTATCTTCTAAACAAAGAAACTAAGCAAAAAGTCGATCTATTATCGAATTTAAGTGTCTCCATAAGCATCATACGTTTTCTGCCTGCATATTGCTATCTCTCTCTGCATTTTCATACAAATTGTCAACAAATGATTCCGTCTCCCTCCCTCTCCCCCTGCATTGCATTTCCCTGCGCTTCCTTAATAAATATAAAATGAGCTTTAATACGGTTTTAATTTCTGTAGACATTAGTTTATAGTAATAGGTGACCCACCCCCCCCCAAAGTGCCCCAACTCATTCAATTATAAAATTAAATCCTGTACGCTAAACCGTTAAACCAATCGATTCCGTGTTTTCGCTAAAAAATATAAATAAAAGCATAATAAATGTTTAAAAAATATGACGGCTTCAATTTTTAACTTTTTACTATTTTAACCTTCAAAACCGTCGTCGCATGCAGACGTGTATTTATTGTGCTCCGGGAAAAAGTATTCAATAAAATCACAAAAGTGCAGTGACCGTTTTAATAAATCTACTATAACGCGAAAAGACGCTTTCTGCGAAGAAATCGCGAATGTTTATATTGATTGGTCATTTAATTAATATAAAACTTAACACTTAAAACTCTAATTAACTTTACTATGAATACAATGAGTCTGAACGACGTTCGCACACAACGTCAACGTGAGCAAGACGAGAGACGGCTCTCAGTACAACGAAATAACGCGTACTTCTCTTTTAAAGCAACCGAAAATAATGCAAGCTCTGTCAAGCGCGGGCAATTACACCCAACTTGACCGAGTTCTTAAACATAGCGAGCGAGAGAGCGCGTTCTTGCTCGCCTTCGCTACCATCGACGTATCTGCGGCCAAAGAGCGCTGAATGTACTCCAATGCAGGTATGCAATAACCTAAGCTCATCACCAGTAACTAGCAGCGCAATTTCTTTAACAACGTCAACTGTAACTACAACAACAACTGCAACCGTATCGACTGCGCGTTTAATGACATCATCAGCTAGCAAATATTAATACGTCTGCCGCTGCGCTGCCCGAAAAACAGAACAAAACCAATGAATGTACTAAGCCGGCTGTGCAGACTGGTATGGATCGCTACATCCAAATCAAAAGGAAGCTGAGCCCTCTAAATTCTCAACGCAAAATAACCCGTAACAATGCCAGCCTAGCTGGAATAGAAACGCCCATGAACTCAAACCGATTTAAAATCTTGGAAGACGCCTATGACGTTGAGGCGGCCGAATCCACTGAAGTCGAGAAAAGGAAGCCAAAACCTCCGCCTATTTATATTCGAGAACAAAGTTCCAATGTTCTTGTCAACAAAATTATCGAGCTTATTGGAAAGGATAACTTCCACATAATACCTCTAGTAAAGGGCAACATCCAAGAAACAAAGACTCAAATGAAGTCTGAAGATAATTACAGAGTATTATCGAAATATCTTTCCGAGAATAAAAAGAACTTTTACACGAATCAGCTAAAAAGTAGCAAGGTCCTGCAAGTCGTACTTAAGATCCGACGTAACGCCTGCAGAGATAACAAAGGCGCTTCACGAGAAGGGATTTAACGCAAAGACAGCCTTCAACATCCTAAACAGGGATAGAAAACCGCAGCCACTCTTTAAGGTTGAGCTCGAACCAGAAAATAAGCCCCTAAAGAAATACGAAGTGCACCCCATTTACAATCTTTAGTTAATGCTGCACCGCAGAATTACAGTTGAGGAACCGCACAAACGCAATGGCCCGGTATAATGTGCGAACTGCCAAGAATATGGCCATACAAGGTCATACTGTTTTTTTTTTTTTTTTTTTTTTTTTTTAGTGGTGGTCTAAAGCATCGAAAGCCAACTCGGAGTTGAGATAGCTTGCCGAAGTCTGGGACTCTAACCCAGTAAATACTCCACCCCCTCCCCGCTTCCCCGGCGGAACTGCCGTTAGGTATTACTTCGCCGGGGGGGGAATGCCCTTAGGGCTCTCTAGGATTCTATCCTATTGGAATTTCGCAGTCTTTCTGCGTTGCGCAGCTTTTTGAGTACAATTGTGGCCATATTGCATACTGCAGACCAATTTTCTTCTGAAACGAGCATAATGTCCACCAGGTTACAAGCGGCTGGCGTCCTCCCAACCCTAATGCTCAGATCTCTTCGTTCATTTTCAAATCTCGGACAGACAAAAAACACGTGTTCTGCGTCTTCGTTATCCGACTCGTAGAGTGGACAGTGCGGATAACGTTCATGCTTAAATCTATTAAGATAGTATTTAAAGCATCCATGTCCTGTCAACAGTTGCGTTAAGTAGAAGTCCACATGTCCATGCTTCCGTCCCAGCCATCTCTGCAGTTCTGGGATAAGCTTATACGTCCATCGCCCTTTGCTACTTTGTGCCCATTTCTCCTGCCACTTCGCAATGGTAAGTTCTCTGCACCTTTTCCGTAGGGATTCAGCTGTTTCGATTTCCGTGCTACCTGCTCGGATCTCAACTGATTCCAATGCCAGCAGGTCAATCGGTATAACTCCCGATATTACCAACGCCGCGTCATGGGATACCGTGCGGAACGCACAGCATACCCGCAGGGCACACAGTCTCTGCACGGAGTCAGCATCTTGCATATAACTTCCATTTTTTGTGGGTCGGGCCCATACGGGAGCAGCATACATCAGCGTCGATGTGACAACGCTTACCAGTAATCTCCGACCTGGTTGCCTCGGTCCCCGAGTGTTTGCCATAATCCTCGAGATCGCGGCCGCAGTCCTGCCTGCCCTGCCACTAGCGTACGCTAGATGATCTTTGAAGGTTAGCCGGTGGTCAATCATAACACCCAAGTATTTTAGGCTTGGGCGAGATTTAATTGTGGCTTCTCCAATTTTGATAGTAGCCGTCTCTACTATCTGCCTGGTGCTTATCAGGACTGCTTCCGTCTTGTGCGCTGCAAAAGTGAGTCCCTTGGCGTCGAGCCATGCGCTTGCTCGTTCCCCAGCTTCGTTGCAGATTCTCTCCGCATCTGGTAGCTTCTTTGCAGTGACTACTATGGCTACATCATCGGCAAAGCCAATGAGTCGTGCACCTTCGGGCATCGCGATCCTAAGGATCCCATCGTACATGGCATTCCACAACAAGGGGCCTAGGACTGATCCTTGTGGGACTCCCCCGCTGACCCTGTGGGTCAATTGCCCAGAATCAGTTTCATACAGGAGCAGGCGGCTTTCAAAGTAGCTCGCTATTACTCTCTGTATATACATTGGAACATTAAGATTTCTCAATGCATTTAGTGTGTGGTCCCAGCTAGCGGAGTTGAATGCGTTTTTAACATCCAGCGTTGCCGCTATGCAGTACTGCCGTACAACCACCTTTTCCCCTCGATCGCTTTATCTGCGACTTCGCACAGTTTACCGACAGCGTCGATGGTGGATAGACCCTTTCGAAAACCATACTGCATCTCTGAGAGGCCGTTGGTTTCGTCAAGAGCACCTTCTAGCCGGGAGTGGATTATTCTTTCAAGAATTTTACCCACCGTGTCTAGCATGCAGAGTGGCCTATATGAAGAAGGCTCCTCCGCTGGCTTGTCTCCCTTTGGTATGAGTACCAGCCGCTGTATTTTCCAGCGACTAGGAAACACCCCTTCTGTTAGGCATGCGTTATACATGTCAACATACTCTTTTGTGTTAGCTTTAATAGCAATTTTAAGGACTTTATTCGGGATGCCATCTGGTCCCGGTGCCTTGTCGTCCAGTATTGTCTTCAATACCCGGTGAACTTCTTCGGCACTTGTCGCAGTATTCACGATCTGTGAGGTTCGCGCCATACTCTCTTGCTCTGGGAATAGTGTTTCCACTATCCTCTTTAGGCCGGCTGGGCATGTCGGCGATGGCCTACTAAATACCCGCAGCCGTTTTGTGACGAGTTTATATGCGAAGCCCCATGGGTTGGAGTCTATTTCTTCGCATATATTATTAAAGCATCTGCGTTTGCTCTCTTTTATATTTTTTTCCAGGGCTCGTCTTCTTTCCCTGAAAAGTATTTGAAGTGCCTCAAATTCGGGCCTTCCTCTTGAGCGTTGGTATGCGCGTCTTGCCCTGTGGCAGTCTTTCCTGGCTTCCGCAATGGATTGTTTCCACCAGTATGCAGGCCTTCTTCCTGATGGGTTTTTTCTCTTTCTCTGCATAGATGCACAGGCTAGCTTTGTGTAGTCTGCGATGTGGTTTGCCCGCTCTTCAGCTGAACCGCTAGTGGGGAGGTCAACAGCATCTGTACCATCTCCACGTCTAGCGTTTCTATTTTGTACCCTGGCACGGTCTTATGAACCCGTGGTGGGCCATTTCTCGGTTTTATCGTGCAGATTATTGTTGCATGGTCAATGTAGGTGTCACTAACCTCCCAGCTGGAGCCTGAGGCCAATCCAGCGCTCGCGAATGTGAGGTCAATGATGGAACTGGTTCCGGCTCTAGAGAAGGTCGGTTTCGTTCCAGAGTTCAGCAGCACTAGATCAAGTGCGGCGAAGCTCTCTAGTAGTGCCTTTCCCCTCGCATTTGTTCGGAGGAGCCCCAGTCGGTAGCCCAGGCATTAAAGTACCCTGCTATTACGGCTGGACGGTTTTCCCGGGCATCTTCTGCAATATCTTCGAGCACAGATATTGCCTAGGGAAGGCTATGGCTTGGCGGCAGGTAACAGCTAAAGAAAGCTATACCATTCACATGGGCCCTAGCGAAGCAATTTCCGCTTTTTTTCTTGGTAATCTGAAGCTTTGGAATTTCGCAGCTCCATATTGTCGACTTTTTGCTATTACTTGATAGCCATTCTCCGGAATTTTTATTCCTGTATTGCTCACTTATGAACGCAATGTCTACGTTTTCCTCGATGACATTTTGCTCAAGCAACGATTGGGCAACCTCACAATGGTTTAGGTTTATCTGAAGGAACTTCATTTACCCCTAAGCCCTTGCATAGCCCTCCTGAAGTGCGGGCATTTCCCAGTCATGGTTGGGTGGTCGCAATCTTTCTCCTTCTTGCGTTTGCAGAGCATGCAGCAGGCCTTTGCCTTGCAGCCTCTAGCTTGGTGGTCCTTTGCGCCGCAGTTGTAGCAGCATTTTGAGCAGTCCTCCTGGGTCCTGCAATTTCCTGCTATATGGCCAAACTCCATACACTTAAAACACCTTTTAGGTGTTATCTTTGGGCGGATTCTACACGAAGTCCATCCCAGCCTAATTTTTCCCTTCTCTATGAGCCGTCTCCCTATGTCGGGCATGACTCTAAGAGTGGCGGTTTGGGTGCCCCCGTATGCAGCCCTGCCCAGCCCAAGGTCATACTGTAAACTGCGCCCGGTGTGTTTAGTTTGTGGAGATCTTCATGACTCCGCACACTGCCCAGCGAGCAAAGGTAACTGCAACTCGAAAAAGTGCGGTAACTGCGGTGGCAATCACACAGGCTTCCCTGTTTATAAGGAGCTGAAACGTCGCATCCACCAGAGAGGAACTGCCGCCCGCACCCAAAATAAACAGATGACAGATTCCAGATCAAGTCTTCTTCTCGACTGCAGCCAGATCCTCACTAGGACCCCTAAACTCTGATAAAAATGTGACTTACGCAAGCGCTTAAAATCAGGACTGGCTAACCCTGTCTCAAAAAGTTCATTTCTGCAACCAGCATACCAAAAACCGAACACGGCTCAGCAGCAACAGTCAAAAAGCAACTTTAAAGATATGATATACAGCCTGCAGCAAAGCCTTACGGAGTTTATGTCGTTTATGCGCACAACTATGAAAGATTTAATGCGAAACCAAAATCTATTGATTCAAATGCTGGTTTCACAACAATCCAAACAAGAGAGAACGCTATAGTCGAGTGCCTCGACTATTAGATACCCGTTACTCAGCTAAAAAAGTTCAAATTATCAATTTGAATTCGGCGATCTCAGCATCTCAGCATCAGCGCTGCTTTAGCGCAGGCAGCTTTTGTCCTGCACCAGCAGCTGTGTTTATGTTTATGTATTTGAGTGCAATAAATTGACTAGAAATATTAAACATACATACTTATATTGGCTAAACACATACATTCTACATTAGTATTATAAATGTTTGCACAACACGAATAACGGGTATAGCGAATAGCTTTCTTTGAAAGGAGTTATCTTTGCCGGGCAATTGCAACTGAGTACAATGTAAATACATACATATGGACATATATGCTTACATACATACACACATACGCCATTGTTTGACTCAGACCTCCAATTTGGCAAACTAGATTTGATTTACATAGTGTTTGGGATTTATGTAGTTCGGTATTGACAAATGAAAACCATCGCAATTTCCTTTAATATATATCCTTATCGAGAATTAACGTTGACTCTGAGCACCTTGGCCAGCTGTTCCAAAGTCATCCGTTAGATGGCGCCATGAAAGGCGGAAATGTAGGCGCTAGCCAGGCTTAAGCGTTTAATGGGTTTTTGGGCGTTAGAGTGGGCGTGGCAAACTTTTATTAGGCCAATCGATAGGTATTGACGAAACAAATACATATCAATTAACATTTTCATAATAGCATCAAAACTGTGGCCACAGCTTGTGGCTTGTAGGCGTCAGAGGGGGCGTGGCACCATTTTGAATCAAACTTGCGCTGCGTAGGAACTCCTAAAATCTGCATGCAAAATGCCAATCTTCTAGCTTTTATAGTTTCCGAGATCTCAGCGTTCATACGGACAGACAGACAGACGGACAGACGGACATGGCTAGATCGACTCGGCTAGTGATCCTGAACAAGAATATATATACTTTATAGGGTCGGAAACGCTTCCTTCTACCTTTTACTCTACGAGTAACGGGTATAATAATGACTTCCCTAAGGATACCTACGTGGAACGCTAACGGCGTCTCATAGCATAAACTTGAGTTAGCTCAATTCCTACTCGATAACCATATCGACGTAATGCTGCTTTCAGAAACACGCCTTACAAACAAATACAATTTTCAACTACGAGGTTATTCATTCTACGGAACAAATCATACAGATGGTAAAGCACATGGTGGGACTGGAATTCTAATCAGAAGCCGTATTAAGCACCACTATCATAACAAATTTGCTAAAAATTACCTACAGGCCACATCTATAAATATACAAATAAATACAACTTACACTAGCCGCCGTATACTGCCCCCCTCGCTTCACTATAGCCGAAGATGAGTTTATGTAGTTTTTCAACTCACTAGGAGACCACTTCATAGCAGCAGGGGACTACAACGCCAAGCACACACACTGGGGATCACGTCTCGTGACTCCAAAAGGAAAACACCTCTATAATGCAGTTATAAAAGCCAAGAACAAGCTGGACTATGTTTCTCCTGGCAGACCAACTTACTGGCCGGCAGACCCAAGGAAACTACCCGATTTAATAGACTTTGCAATTACCAAAAACATTCCTAAAAATCTTATAAGCGCCGAATGCCTCTCGGATCTTTCATCTGATCACTCGCCTGTCCTGTTTATTCTACTCCGACATCCAGGCGCATTGGAGCAATCGATTAAATTGACATCACAGAAAACCAATTGGGTTACGTACAAGAAATACATTAGCTCACACATTGAGCTAAGTCCTCATCTCAACGATGAAGCCAACGTAAACAGATTTGTTAATACACTGGAGTCTGTACTCGTCTCTGCAGCTCGAATTTCAACACCCCAAACTACAAGTACGTAAAGCAACCAAAAGAAGACAAATCTACAAATAGAAGAGCTCGTCCTCGAAAAGCGACGCTTACGTCGAGAGTGGCAACTCCACAAATCGCCATCTGCTAGGCAAAGCTTAAAATATGCCTCACGTCAACTCACAAAAGCTTTACAGCAAGAAGAAGCACATGTTCACCGACGCTACATAGAGCAATTGTCAACATCTAGTATAAAACACTCACTATGGAGAGCTCACCCTACTCTAAGCTCACCGAAAGTAACCGTGATGCCCATTAGAAATCCCACAGGCGGCTGGGCGCGCAGCGATGCAGACAGAGCCAGCACGTTTGCCAACCACCTTAAAAATGTCCCAACAAGCACACGACTAACAACATCTACGTTTGCTGATGATACAGCCATTCTCAGCCGCTCAAAATGCCCAATGCAAGCAACTGCGCAGCTAGCTCTTCATCTGGTCGATGTTGAAAAGTGGCTATCAGATTGGCGAATTAAATTGAACGAACAAAAATGCAAGCACGTTACGTTCACTTAAACAGGCAAAACTGCCCGCCGCTCATGTTAAACCATACTCTACTCCCGCAAGCAAACGAAGTGACATATCTAGGAGTACACCTCGACAGAAGACTCACATGGCGCCGGCACATTGAAGCCAAAAGAACACACCGCTCGGTCTCCCCTTAGTCTTGAATATAAAGTCCTGCTGTATAACTCGGTACTAAAACCTATATGGATGTACGGCTCTCAGTTATGGGGGAATGCCAGCAATAGCAATATTGACATAGTCCAGCGAGCTCAGTCGAAGATCTTGAGAACAATCACCGGGGCACCGTGGTACGTTCGCAACGAAAACATACATCGCGACTTAAACATACCGCAGAACAGAAGGAAAAGTACTTTACCAAGCTATCGTTGCACCCTAACCACCTGGCGAGAGGTCTTACAAGGTTGATCAACCAATCACGCCTTCGTCACAATGACTTAACCACCCAGCGACCGACTTGAGGGACGCGCAACCAGAATGCAGTCTTATTATACTGCTAGTTAAATTTTAATGTTAAGATTCGTAAACTTATTGTTAGTCTCAAAATTAAGAGAAGATTCAATAAATAAAAGCAAAGTTAAAAAAAAAAAAAAAACAAGAAAGGAAAGCTAAGTTCGGGCGGAGTCGAAGTTGATATACCCTTGCAGAATACTCTGTAAATTATATTCTCCAAAATTACTCATATGATGCATTCTTAATACTCATAAAAAATCGCAACTTCCTAACTTTAAAAACACCAAAGTTATGGCATTTCCAATCGTTCAGTTATATGGCAGCTATAGGATATAGTCGGCCGATCCCGGCCGTTCCGACATATATACTGCGTGCAAAGGAAAGAAGGGTGTGTGCAAAGTTTCAATTCGATATCTTTAAAACTGAGAGACTAGTTTGCGTAGAAACAGACAGACGGACAGACGGACAGACGGACATGGCTATATCAACTCAGGAGGTGATCCTGATCAAGAATATATATACTTTATAGGGTCGGAGATGTCTCCTTCACTGCGTTGCACACTTTTGACCAAAATTATAATACCCTCTGCAAGGGTATAAAAATGTTTAAGCCCGATTTAAAAGTAGCCGTCTTATTCAGCATTCGCTTGCATATATATATCTCCATCTCTTTTCAACCCCCTGACTCTGCTTTATGATTGTCATTTTTTTCTTCGAAATACCATTACAAACAAGAAAGGAAAGCTAACTTCGGGCGGAGCCGAAGTTGATATACCCTTGCAGAATAATCTGTAAATCATATTCTCCAAAATTATTCATATGATGCATTCTTAATACTCATAAAAAATCCCAACTTCCTAACTTTAAAAACACCAAAGTTATGGCATTTCCAATCGTTCAGTTATATGGCAGCTATAGGATATAGTCGGCCGATCCTTATGAAATTTGATAGGTCGGATTGATTGGCCAAAAATAAAGCCCATAGAAAATCCCAGCTTTCTAACTTTACAAACACCAAAGTTATGGCATTTCCGATCAATCAGTTATATGGCAGCTATAGGATATATATATATACTTTATAGGGTCGGAGATGTCTCCTTCACTGCGTTGCACACTTTTGACCAAAATTATAATACCCTCTGCAAGGGTATAAAAATAATTTATGTTGGTATAACTATATTTTCGCAAACCCAATACCAATATGTTCAAAAGCAAATACACTCAAAAGAATGAAATATACACATGAAAAAGCCCACACCGAAACACACACACGATCAACCAAGGAAATTCATTCATCTCTATATATAAAGCTATCAGTAAGAAAACTGGGAATCAACGCACAGCCAAAACCACTGGTTAACAATATTAATATGAATTTTTATTACATTCTAATAACTTTAAACTGATTTGTTAAGATTTATTGGGGCTCCCCAAGTGGCCCCAATCGCTTCCAATTGGAAAAAAGGTCAATTTTCCTTTCAAAAATTCTGGATGCTAAACCGTTTAACCAATCGAATCCGTGTTTTCGTCAAAAAATAGTTTAAAACCTTATAAATTTTTAGAAATTTGATTTCTTAGATTTAAGCCTTTTTACTATTTTTAACACCCGTTCTAAAATTACAATTTAGCCAAAAATATCTTCAAACGTCGAAAAATGGCACTTCTAAACTGAGAATTAAAAATTCCTTCTGTAAAGTTTTTCCTTAAGCTTTAACGATTCATTTGATGTTCTCAGCAAAGCTCTAGCTATCTTCTATACAAAGAAACTAAGCAAAAAGTTGATCTATTATCGAACTTAAAATCGTCTTCGACTTTCAAAGTGAACGGTCGTGTTTTTTTTCTGCGCTTCGAATTTTGTATTTTGTTTTCGTTTATTCCCATCGGTGGGTTTTAACAAAACAATTTTAATTTTTTTCCGGTTATTCAAACATAAATTTAAACTCCGTTCGCTTCGCGAGTGCACTTTGTGTTAATACTAATAAATTGTTTTAGTTTTCGTAATGCTTATCTGTGTTTTCTTTTCTTATATCCCCGCCGTTTCTCTTTTGTGCATGCACTTTAACTTATTTACGCTCCCGCTCTCTTGCTCTCTTTGCTTTGAAAGTTCTTAGCGTGCAGTTTCTGCGCTCTTGCGGTACTTATAACTGCTCGCTTATAAATTTCAATTCGCTTTCTTGGCACAGTGGTCCCAATAAATAAAATGAATAATAAAAATTTAGTCTGCTTCTGCAAAAAATGCAGCCTCGTAATCAGGGCTGACCAGTCTAATATGACTTGCTGGCTGTGTGAAAATATGGTGCACACCAAGTGCGCCGGTTTTACTGGCCGGACAAGTGATGACCTTTCAAAGGGGCCCAATTTGCAGTTTTGTTGTGACGAGGTTGCGAACGAGATGAAATCGTTCATGCGCCAAACTAAAGGCGGCCTGATGGGGCTGATTAGCTGTTTCGGAGTTGCTAGAGATAGTTTTCGCCGAGCTGATGATCTCCAGTCTGCGCTAGTCGTAAGCTATTAGTAAGCGCAAAAAGGCCGCTGGTGGTTAGGAACACCCCGCAACCGAAATCAAAAGAACAACAGAGCATTCCGGCGGATCAGCAGCTGATTTCAGCAAACCCTCAAATGTTGCTAAGATCAGCAGCTAAAAAAGATTCGGTATCCGAACAATCCGTTACAGAATGCATGCAACCAGGGACTTCTAAGAATTCCGATTTGTCCGTAGTGGTTTCACAATTAGTGGATCCACCTATCTCTCAGAATGTAGCATCACCACCACAAGGGACTACTGAGTCCGGACAACCGGCTCAAGTTGGTTTTGCAGAAACAATGTCTGCTCCACCAAAATCCCTTTCAGTGGTTCCACTAAAGAAACAAATTTTCGTTTCTCGGCTTTCCCCTGATCAAACATCTTCTGATGTATTGTCTTATATACAAGACAAAACTAAAGCCGATTGTAATAGTGTAAAGGTGGAAAAGTTTAAGTTTTCTTATGCTAGAGACATTTCATCTTTCAAGATAACTGTCCCTAACGAGCTTTTTGAAGCCATATGCTCGGACGAATTTTGGCCGGATAATATGGTTGAGAAAGAGTTCGAGGCTAAGATAAAGAACAAGGGGCCCGTGGGAGTAAAACTCCCTAGTCGAGGCCAAACCAGTGTACCAATTTCAAAAAACTAACTTCTAACCTTCTTCTTTCCTATCAGAATGCAAGAGGTTTGCGTATCAAACTCACTAAATTGTATTCCGATAGCCTTTCCTTTGCATCTCATATTATTGTGTTTACAGAAACCAGGTTAAAGCCGGAGATCTTTAGCTCCGAAGTTTTTCCAGGTAAGTACACAATATATAGGTATGACCGTCCCTCTAGACGGGGAGGTGGAGTCTTAATTAGAGTTGATTCAAACCTCTCGTCTGAGGAGTTATTTTTTGATGAATTCAATACCATTGAATTTATTTGTGTAAAGTTATCGCTTCCTGGTATTAAGTACGTTGCAAATAAGCTTTCCGATAGGGATCAGTTGGTAGTTCTAGGTGATTTTAATATACCTGGAGTTACTTGGTCCACTGAGGATGGATCGAATGTCTTACTACCTATAGCACAGCATGATTTTATTGACGGTCTGCTTGACATATCTCTATCTCGAGTAAACCATGTTCGAAATTCATTAGGTCGCCTTCTTGATTTGTGTTTTGTATCAAATCCTGAAGGTATGTTTCTGTCCAGAGTAGCACCACTCACGCAACCTGAAGATCCATATCACCCAACAATCGAACTTTCATTTGATACGGGTAGAGTTATAGAAGCAAAATCAGAAAAATCCAAAGAAATACATTGTTTTCTCAAGGCAGACTTTCTGGGGCTAAATAATTTTATTTCTGGCTTTAATTGGTCCGATCTTTACTTATCCATATGTCCGATGCAGTTAATGTTTTTTACACTGCAATAAACTCATTTTTTAATTCCTGTGTTCCGTGGTACTATCCGTCAACTTCCAATAAATCACCTTGGTTTAGCAAAGAGTTGACACACTTAAGAAATGTAAAGTCCAGACTTTTTAGGAAATATAAAAATACCGGTTCTCAATCTGTTTTTACTAGATATTTAAGTGCTCGGTCAAGATTTACCGTGCTTAATGCTCAGTGTTATAATAGTTACTTAAACCGTTGTAAGGTCCAGTTCTCTCAGGACCCGAAACAGTTTTATAATTTTGTTAACACCAAGCGTAAATCTAATTCTTTTCCTTCCTCGCCGATTTATTTGCCCAATTTTTTCAAACGACTCACTCTTTTTTAGATTATTCATCACAGCCTTATTCTTACACCATACCCAAGTCAAACCTCATATTCTGTCCCACTTTAACAGAAAGCTCTCTTCTTTTGGATTTTCTTCGTATTAAGCCTGTTTATTCGGCAGGGCCCGATGGTATTCCTGGGTGCGTGCTTAGGTATTGCGCTAATTATTGTATTGCAAACCTCTTCACAAGTTGTTTACCTTATCTCTAGAAACTTCCCTGTTAGGTTTTCCAGTTGATCTGCTCAAATGGATTTCAAGTTATCTGAATGGCAGGTCACAAAGGGTCCTTTTTAAAAATTTAATTTCTGAAATTCTCCGTGTTACCTCCGGTGTCCCACAAGGGAGCCATCTGGGTCCGTTACTTTTTACATTATCTATTAACGATCTTCCCTCAATTATAAGTTAAGTTGTGCCTGCAGTATAAGGACATTTCCTGCCATTTAGACTTGCAATCCGATCTAGATAATTTTCAAAACTGGTGCCGAGATAATTTTCTAAATTTAAATGGTTCCAAGTGCAAGCTGATGACTTTTTATCGGGCCAATCCGATATAAGCGACTTACACGTTAAGTGACTGCTCTTTGGATAGAATAACTCTTGTAAACGATCTTGGCGTTCTCTTGGACCCTAAACTAAAATTTTCTAATCACATTTGGTCAATGGTTAATAAAGCCAGGAGAGTGCACAAGATTGATCTAACTATTACTTTTTTCCCCGGACCTTTACCTTTATTTTCGCGTCTATCTTATCGCGAATCGTGCCGTACGATACACGGCTGCGCCCCTCGGTCGGTTAGGCGGGTAAGTAGGCCGTGGGACTCCGCGCGAAAAAATGCCAGAATACTCAAAAGCCCTTTTTTTGGCGAAAATCTATTTGGCCCGGTTTTTGATAGTGTAGTAAAAATATACCATTAAAATTGTTTTTTGCGGTGTTTATTTTTACAGTGTTTTGCCACGCGCTGTTAGGAAACATAAGAGCGGGAGATCGCAGTAGATAGAGAGAGAGGAAAGAGTGTAGCAAGCGCGCAAAAGAAGAAGTTAACGGAGAAACTTTCAATTTGGTCAGAGTCGTATCAAGAAAATTTCTTTGCATAACCGTGTATTTTGGTGTATAAACGTATGTGAGCAATAATATTATTATTTTAGTTCGCCTTTCTCGGAATTTAAATTTTTTCTATAGAATGTGCAAATTTGTTGCCATCTCTGATGTTAACTTAAAAATTTGGTGAGTTATGCCAGTTAGTTTCGTTTTTTACTATTCTTAATTAGTAAAGTCATAACTGATTTACATTTAAATGAATATTTGGTTATTTATTTATTATGTGAAGTTGTGTTATACCAATTAGCATAATTGCATTTTGTACATATATAAATGCGTTTTTGTAGTTTTTGATCTTATTATTCGACTTAAACATTGCATAAATTGCACAATTTAAAAAATGTCTTAATATTTAAAAGCTTCCTGTATGGAGACAGGTATAATGCAATCATAAGACATTGCAAGCGAAGCTGCACCCTGCTAGTACAAATTTATAAACAATCAATACAGTTTCATCGATTTCCAAATATTTTCTTCCGATTCTTCTCGTTGTTTATGGCACTGTGCTTTCTACTCCGCACAAATTAACAGTGTGACCGTTCTCTGTGGTTTTTTCTTTTGCGTGTGTTCATTTGCAGCGACGACCAACTCGTTGGCGACTCAGATCGCGCCGAGAGCTTAACGGTGAATATCCTCACGTTCTGAACGAAACGCCCCTGGCTCAGGTCAGTCGACAAGAGCTGATCCGCAAAGTTCGAGTCCGAGAATGCCCACGGGAGACGACAAGAAACCGAGGTCGACCCCATCTATCCGTTTGGACAGGTCCCAATCCGCGTCTCCGCGGCCGTCTCAATTAACACCAAAGGCTGCCATTGCCATTCCCAGGGCAAAAAGCGACGAGACCGTCGAGACTATCTCCGGTCCCCCGTCAAGGCTTTCTCGGTCGGTGTCCAAGATGGCTCAAACTGCGACAGACATCGCCCTCAAAAAGTTTATTGCCACAACAGACCGGGTTAGCCAATTTCAAGCGGATATTCATACTCCGAGCGTCGCTGAACCAGAAGGACTTTCCCCTGGCATGTGCCAAGTCCATCGGGACCAAATCCGGGCCTTGTGGGAAAATGTGGAGAAGAGCTATGAAAGTTGCTCCGATCTTCTTTCCGCGTCCACCGACAGTACGGCCACCTCGACAGTGCTTGAATCCAAGTACAGTTACTGCTACTCCGTATATTTTTGGTCCAGCTTCAGGACATAATAGACAAGGCCGCCTCCCAGCCCATTCAGGCTGCTGTCAGTGTTCCAACACCGCCGTCTACGGGATGTCGTTTGCCACCAGTCGACACCGAAGTTTTCGCTGGTGATTACCTGCGTTGGCCCACCTACAGAGATCTTTTTACCGCGATATACATCCACAACTTGCGTCTTACAACGGTAGAGAAGTTGTTCCACCTATTGTCCAAAACAAGTGGCGATGCGCACGCCATTGTTTCCAAAGCCCCGCTGACCAACGAAGGGTTTATCTCCGCGTGGGGAAGCCTCACCGACCGCTTCGAAAATCGCCGGTTATTTGTCAATAGCCAGTTGAAAATCCTCTTCAACATTCAAGCTGTACCCCAAGAGTCCGGAGCCGCTCTGAAAGAGCTGCAAGGCATAATCCAAAGTTGCCTGACAGCCTTAGAGATGTCCTCTATTTAAGTCGAGACTTGGGATTGTCTCCTGGTGTACATGGTTTCTTTAAAGCTTCCCAAAATCACGCTTTCGTTGTGGGAGCAATCCACTCACAATAAGGCTGAGATTCCAACATGGAATGAGTTAGACTCGTTCTTGACAAGCCGTCATCGCACTCTGGAGGCTATCGATGACATCAGTTCGGGTCAGTTTCCGCCAAGGTCGACACCTGCGAGCGCCCCATTGCGTAGGCTTAATTTCTACGAGGCCAGAGTGACTCCAGCCCCAAGAGGGTGCGATCTCTGCTCCAGAGAGAATCATCCTGTTCGCTTATGTCCGCGCTTTCTTGAGATGGATGTAAATGGTCGCTCCGACTACATTAAGAAAAAGCAGCTTTGCCTGAACTGTTTTGCATGAGGGCACCTCCAACGGGATTGCACTAGCGCCCATAGCTGCTTCACGTGCCACAGCCGTCATCACACCCTCCTGCACCGCGGTAATCCATTCGCGGCCGCTCCAAGTCCGTCTGCGCCATCCAGGTCTCGACCCGCGCCTACTACAAGAGGCACGAGCTCCACAGAGGATCACTCTGATGTGCAAGTGTGCTTCGCTTCCGGCTCAAGATACGTCCTACTGGGCACAGCCCTCATTAACATTTGCCATTTAGGGTGCAATTTCCAGGCGCGAGCCCTGATCGACTCTGGTTCCGAGGCAACCTTTATTACGGAGAGACTTTTCAACCTCGTCAAACTTCCATTCAAGACTATCCAAGCCCATGTCTCTGGTCTTAATCAAACCGTTGCCGCTCAGTCCACGAAACTCTGTCATTTTTCTATTCGATCGCCTTCCAGACCCGGGCTGCATTTAGAAACTTGAGCTTACGTTCTTCCGCAGCTGGCCGGGAATCTGCCTTCGTATCCAGTCCCTCGAGATCTTCTTATGGGAATTCCTGACATCCCCCTTGCGGATCCTTGCCTTTTTACTATTTTTAACACCCGTTCTAAAATTACAATTTAGCCAAAAATATCTTCAAACGTCGAAAAATGGCACTTCTAAACTGAGTATTAAAAATTCCTTCTGTAAAGTTTTTCCTTAAGCTTTAACGATTCATTTGATGTTCTCAGCAAAGCTCTAGCTATCTTCTATACAAAGAAACTAAGCAAAAAGTTGATCTATTATCGAACTTAAAATCGTCTTCGACTTTCAAAGTGAACGGTCGTGTTTTTTTTCTGCGCTTCGAATTTTGTATTTTGTTTTCGTTTATTCCCATCGGTGGGTTTTAACAAAACAATTTTAATTTTTTTCCGGTTATTCAAACATAAATTTAAACTCCGTTCGCTTCGCGAGTGCACTTTGTGTTAATACTAATAAATTGTTTTAGTTTTCGTAATGCTTATCTGTGTTTTCTTTTCTTATATCCCCGCCGTTTCTCTTTTGTGCATGCACTTTAACTTATTTACGCTCCCGCTCTCTTGCTCTCTTTGCTTTGAAAGTTCTTAGCGTGCAGTTTCTGCGCTCTTGCGGTACTTATAACTGCTCGCTTATAAATTTCAATTCGCTTTCTTGGCACAGTGGTCCCAATAAATAAAATGAATAATAAAAATTTAGTCTGCTTCTGCAAAAAATGCAGCCTCGTAATCAGGGCTGACCAGTCTAATATGACTTGCTGGCTGTGTGAAAATATGGTGCACACCAAGTGCGCCGGTTTTACTGGCCGGACAAGTGATGACCTTTCAAAGGGGCCCAATTTGCAGTTTTGTTGTGACGAGGTTGCGAACGAGATGAAATCGTTCATGCGCCAAACTAAAGGCGGCCTGATGGGGCTGATTAGCTGTTTCGGAGTTGCTAGAGATAGTTTTCGCCGAGCTGATGATCTCCAGTCTGCGCTAGTCGTAAGCTATTAGTAAGCGCAAAAAGGCCGCTGGTGGTTAGGAACACCCCGCAACCGAAATCAAAAGAACAACAGAGCATTCCGGCGGATCAGCAGCTGATTTCAGCAAACCCTCAAATGTTGCTAAGATCAGCAGCTAAAAAAGATTCGGTATCCGAACAATCCGTTACAGAATGCATGCAACCAGGGACTTCTAAGAATTCCGATTTGTCCGTAGTGGTTTCACAATTAGTGGATCCACCTATCTCTCAGAATGTAGCATCACCACCACAAGGGACTACTGAGTCCGGACAACCGGCTCAAGTTGGTTTTGCAGAAACAATGTCTGCTCCACCAAAATCCCTTTCAGTGGTTCCACTAAAGAAACAAATTTTCGTTTCTCGGCTTTCCCCTGATCAAACATCTTCTGATGTATTGTCTTATATACAAGACAAAACTAAAGCCGATTGTAATAGTGTAAAGGTGGAAAAGTTTAAGTTTTCTTATGCTAGAGACATTTCATCTTTCAAGATAACTGTCCCTAACGAGCTTTTTGAAGCCATATGCTCGGACGAATTTTGGCCGGATAATATGGTTGAGAAAGAGTTCGAGGCTAAGATAAAGAACAAGGGGCCCGTGGGAGTAAAACTCCCTAGTCGAGGCCAAACCAGTGTACCAATTTCAAAAAACTAACTTCTAACCTTCTTCTTTCCTATCAGAATGCAAGAGGTTTGCGTATCAAACTCACTAAATTGTATTCCGATAGCCTTTCCTTTGCATCTCATATTATTGTGTTTACAGAAACCAGGTTAAAGCCGGAGATCTTTAGCTCCGAAGTTTTTCCAGGTAAGTACACAATATATAGGTATGACCGTCCCTCTAGACGGGGAGGTGGAGTCTTAATTAGAGTTGATTCAAACCTCTCGTCTGAGGAGTTATTTTTTGATGAATTCAATACCATTGAATTTATTTGTGTAAAGTTATCGCTTCCTGGTATTAAGTACGTTGCAAATAAGCTTTCCGATAGGGATCAGTTGGTAGTTCTAGGTGATTTTAATATACCTGGAGTTACTTGGTCCACTGAGGATGGATCGAATGTCTTACTACCTATAGCACAGCATGATTTTATTGACGGTCTGCTTGACATATCTCTATCTCGAGTAAACCATGTTCGAAATTCATTAGGTCGCCTTCTTGATTTGTGTTTTGTATCAAATCCTGAAGGTATGTTTCTGTCCAGAGTAGCACCACTCACGCAACCTGAAGATCCATATCACCCAACAATCGAACTTTCATTTGATACGGGTAGAGTTATAGAAGCAAAATCAGAAAAATCCAAAGAAATACATTGTTTTCTCAAGGCAGACTTTCTGGGGCTAAATAATTTTATTTCTGGCTTTAATTGGTCCGATCTTTACTTATCCATATGTCCGATGCAGTTAATGTTTTTTACACTGCAATAAACTCATTTTTTAATTCCTGTGTTCCGTGGTACTATCCGTCAACTTCCAATAAATCACCTTGGTTTAGCAAAGAGTTGACACACTTAAGAAATGTAAAGTCCAGACTTTTTAGGAAATATAAAAATACCGGTTCTCAATCTGTTTTTACTAGATATTTAAGTGCTCGGTCAAGATTTACCGTGCTTAATGCTCAGTGTTATAATAGTTACTTAAACCGTTGTAAGGTCCAGTTCTCTCAGGACCCGAAACAGTTTTATAATTTTGTTAACACCAAGCGTAAATCTAATTCTTTTCCTTCCTCGCCGTCGTTCGAAAACATGACGGCAACCACAGATCAGGCAATAGCCGATTTATTTGCCCAATTTTTTCAAACGACTCACTCTTTTTTAGATTATTCATCACAGCCTTATTCTTACACCATACCCAAGTCAAACCTCATATTCTGTCCCACTTTAACAGAAAGCTCTCTTCTTTTGGATTTTCTTCGTATTAAGCCTGTTTATTCGGCAGGGCCCGATGGTATTCCTGGGTGCGTGCTTAGGTATTGCGCTAATTATTGTATTGCAAACCTCTTCACAAGTTGTTTACCTTATCTCTAGAAACTTCCCTGTTAGGTTTTCCAGTTGATCTGCTCAAATGGATTTCAAGTTATCTGAATGGCAGGTCACAAAGGGTCCTTTTTAAAAATTTAATTTCTGAAATTCTCCGTGTTACCTCCGGTGTCCCACAAGGGAGCCATCTGGGTCCGTTACTTTTTACATTATCTATTAACGATCTTCCCTCAATTATAAGTTAAGTTGTGCCTGCAGTATAAGGACATTTCCTGCCATTTAGACTTGCAATCCGATCTAGATAATTTTCAAAACTGGTGCCGAGATAATTTTCTAAATTTAAATGGTTCCAAGTGCAAGCTGATGACTTTTTATCGGGCCAATCCGATATAAGCGACTTACACGTTAAGTGACTGCTCTTTGGATAGAATAACTCTTGTAAACGATCTTGGCGTTCTCTTGGACCCTAAACTAAAATTTTCTAATCACATTTGGTCAATGGTTAATAAAGCCAGGAGAGTGCACAAGATTGATCTAACTATTACTTTTTTCCCCGGACCTTTACCTTTATTTTCGCGTCTATCTTATCGCGAATCGTGCCGTACGATACACGGCTGCGCCCCTCGGTCGGTTAGGCGGGTAAGTAGGCCGTGGGACTCCGCGCGAAAAAATGCCAGAATACTCAAAAGCCCTTTTTTTGGCGAAAATCTATTTGGCCCGGTTTTTGATAGTGTAGTAAAAATATACCATTAAAATTGTTTTTTGCGGTGTTTATTTTTACAGTGTTTTGCCACGCGCTGTTAGGAAACATAAGAGCGGGAGATCGCAGTAGATAGAGAGAGAGGAAAGAGTGTAGCAAGCGCGCAAAAGAAGAAGTTAACGGAGAAACTTTCAATTTGGTCAGAGTCGTATCAAGAAAATTTCTTTGCATAACCGTGTATTTTGGTGTATAAACGTATGTGAGCAATAATATTATTATTTTAGTTCGCCTTTCTCGGAATTTAAATTTTTTCTATAGAATGTGCAAATTTGTTGCCATCTCTGATGTTAACTTAAAAATTTGGTGAGTTATGCCAGTTAGTTTCGTTTTTTACTATTCTTAATTAGTAAAGTCATAACTGATTTACATTTAAATGAATATTTGGTTATTTATTTATTATGTGAAGTTGTGTTATACCAATTAGCATAATTGCATTTTGTACATATATAAATGCGTTTTTGTAGTTTTTGATCTTATTATTCGACTTAAACATTGCATAAATTGCACAATTTAAAAAATGTCTTAATATTTAAAAGCTTCCTGTATGGAGACAGGTATAATGCAATCATAAGACATTGCAAGCGAAGCTGCACCCTGCTAGTACAAATTTATAAACAATCAATACAGTTTCATCGATTTCCAAATATTTTCTTCCGATTCTTCTCGTTGTTTATGGCACTGTGCTTTCTACTCCGCACAAATTAACAGTGTGACCGTTCTCTGTGGTTTTTTCTTTTGCGTGTGTTCATTTGCAGCGACGACCAACTCGTTGGCGACTCAGATCGCGCCGAGAGCTTAACGGTGAATATCCTCACGTTCTGAACGAAACGCCCCTGGCTCAGGTCAGTCGACAAGAGCTGATCCGCAAAGTTCGAGTCCGAGAATGCCCACGGGAGACGACAAGAAACCGAGGTCGACCCCATCTATCCGTTTGGACAGGTCCCAATCCGCGTCTCCGCGGCCGTCTCAATTAACACCAAAGGCTGCCATTGCCATTCCCAGGGCAAAAAGCGACGAGACCGTCGAGACTATCTCCGGTCCCCCGTCAAGGCTTTCTCGGTCGGTGTCCAAGATGGCTCAAACTGCGACAGACATCGCCCTCAAAAAGTTTATTGCCACAACAGACCGGGTTAGCCAATTTCAAGCGGATATTCATACTCCGAGCGTCGCTGAACCAGAAGGACTTTCCCCTGGCATGTGCCAAGTCCATCGGGACCAAATCCGGGCCTTGTGGGAAAATGTGGAGAAGAGCTATGAAAGTTGCTCCGATCTTCTTTCAGCGTCCACCGACAGTACGGCCACCTCGACAGTGCTTGAATCCAAGTACAGTTACTGCTACTCCGTATATTTTTGGTCCAGCTTCAGGACATAATAGACAAGGCCGCCTCCCAGCCCATTCAGGCTGCTGTCAGTGTTCCAACACCGCCGTCTACGGGATGTCGTTTGCCACCAGTCGACACCGAAGTTTTCGCTGGTGATTACCTGCGTTGGCCCACCTACAGAGATCTTTTTACCGCGATATACATCCACAACTTGAGTCTTACAACGGTAGAGAAGTTGTTCCACCTATTGTCCAAAACAAGTGGCGATGCGCACGCCATTGTTTCCAAAGCCCCGCTGACCAACGAAGGGTTTATCTCCGCGTGGGGAAGCCTCACCGACCGCTTCGAAAATCGCCGGTTATTTGTCAATAGCCAGTTGAAAATCCTCTTCAACATTCAAGCTGTACCCCAAGAGTCCGGAGCCGCTCTGAAAGAGCTGCAAGGCATAATCCAAAGTTGCCTGACAGCCTTAGAGATGTCCTCTATTTAAGTCGAGACTTGGGATTGTCTCCTGGTGTACATGGTTTCTTTAAAGCTTCCCAAAATCACGCTTTCGTTGTGGGAGCAATCCACTCACAATAAGGCTGAGATTCCAACATGGAATGAGTTAGACTCGTTCTTGACAAGCCGTCATCGCACTCTGGAGGCTATCGATGACATCAGTTCGGGTCAGTTTCCGCCAAGGTCGACACCTGCGAGCGCCCCATTGCGTAGGCTTAATTTCTACGAGGCCAGAGTGACTCCAGCCCCAAGAGGGTGCGATCTCTGCTCCAGAGAGAATCATCCTGTTCGCTTATGTCCGCGCTTTCTTGAGATGGATGTAAATGGTCGCTCCGACTACATTAAGAAAAAGCAGCTTTGCCTGAACTGTTTTGCATGAGGGCACCTCCAACGGGATTGCACTAGCGCCCATAGCTGCTTCACGTGCCACAGCCGTCATCACACCCTCCTGCACCGCGGTAATCCATTCGCGGCCGCTCCAAGTCCGTCTGCGCCATCCAGGTCTCGACCCGCGCCTACTACAAGAGGCACGAGCTCCACAGAGGATCACTCTGATGTGCAAGTGTGCTTCGCTTCCGGCTCAAGATACGTCCTACTGGGCACAGCCCTCATTAACATTTGCCATTTAGGGTGCAATTTCCAGGCGCGAGCCCTGATCGACTCTGGTTCCGAGGCAACCTTTATTACGGAGAGACTTTTCAACCTCGTCAAACTTCCATTCAAGACTATCCAGGCCCATGTCTCTGGTCTTAATCAAACCGTTGCCGCTCAGTCCACGAAACTCTGTCATTTTTCTATTCGATCGCCTTCCAGACCCGGGCTGCATTTAGAAACTTGAGCTTACGTTCTTCCGCAGCTGGCCGGGAATCTGCCTTCGTATCCAGTCCCTCGAGATCTTCTTATGGGAATTCCTGACATCCCCCTTGCGGATCCCAAGTTCTTCGAGAGCTCCCAAATCGATGTCTTGATAGGAGCCGACATTCTTCCGTCAATACTCCTCGGCAACGCCAGGGCTAACATTTGCGGTTCACTTATCGGCCAGGAAACCATTTTCGGATGGGTGTTGACAGGCCCCATATCTCCAGCGACTCCCCGCAAAGTGTCCGCCTTCTCCACTCGAGTTACCTGCGGACTCGACGACTCGTTTGATCATCTCCTTACCAAATTCTGGGAGGTGGAGGAAGTGCCCACACAGATAGTCCCCGAGTCTGATTCCTTCTGTGAACACAACTTTGTCCAGACTACAAGAAGAGACAATCGTGGCAAATACGTTGTAATGCTCCCCTTGCGCGATCCCGAGCATAGTGGTTCCGAGCTCGCATCTTCACGGTCCTTTGCTCTGGCTCAATTTCTGCGTAACGAGCAGTGCCTAAAAAGAGATCCCCCCATGAAGGCCCGGTATGACTCTGTGATCCAAGAATACCTCGATTTAGGTCACATGGCCGAGATCCCTTTGACAAGCAGTTCCGCCACGTACTACCTTCCACATCACGCCGTTCTTAAGCCCGAGAGCACAACCACTAAAGTGCGGGTGGTTTTCAACGCCTCTAGCCCTTCCGCAAACGGGACCAGTCTGAATGACATACTTTACGCGGGCCCGGTCTTACAATCCGACCTCACGATTCAAATCCTGAAGTGGCGATACTTTAGGTTCGTTTTCAACGCCGACATCGAGAAGATGTATCGGCAAATTTGGGTAGACCCCCAGCATACTCCCTTGCAGCGTATTCTATTCCGCAATTCCGATGGGGAAATCCGCGACTACGAGTTGAAAACAGACACCTTCGGGGTCAATTGTGCCCCGTTCCTAGCGATCCGTGTCCTGCAACAGCTCGCCGACGACGAAGAGTCGAGGTATCCGCAGGCGAGTCGGATTATCCGACAGTACATGTACGTCGACGGGGGCAGACTCCAAAACCGAAGCGCAAGCGGCTATCCGCGAGCTCCAGGGGGCCTTGGATTCAGCAGGATTCCCCCTTAGAAAATGGACATCCAATAGCAAGGCGATTTTGGCCAACATCCAGAGTGACCATCTCCTTCGCGCGGACTTCCTTGAAATCGACGCAGAGAGCACGGCTAAAACTCTCGGAGTGCGGTGGAAGGCGACGTCTGACGAGTTTTTCTTCATTCCGCCCGAATTGACCTTGGGTTCAACGTTCACAAAGCGTCAAGTCCTATCCCAAATCGCCAAACTATTTGATCCAGCGGGTTGGCTCGCCCTCTTCATAGTCCGGACAAAGATGTTCATGCAGGACATTTGGCTCCAAAATCTAGGATGGGACGATGCCCTCCCTCGAGACTTTTGCCAAAGATGGGTTGACTTCCTGGAAAATTACTCCGCTCTCGATCAGATCCACATTCCCCGATGGGTCGCTTTCCGACCACATTTGAAAATTGAGCATCATGGGTTCTGCGACGCCTCGCAGAAGGCGTACGGCGCAGCCATCTACGTCCGAGTTGAGGCTGGGTCCGCGGTAATGGTGAACTTGCTCACGGCAAGGACGCGAGTGGCCCCAGTAAAAACGGTGTCGCTGCCGCGGCTCGAGTTTTGCAGAGCCTTGTTATTGACCGAAATGGCCAACGCCGTTTTTCCGAAGATGACCGGGCAGGCGTCCGCCCTGCACTGTTGGACGGATTCTACGATTGTTCTCGCCTGGGTGCATAAGCCAGCGTGCCACTGGACAACGTTCGTGGCAAATCGTGTGACCAAGATCACCCAGATCACCGAGGTGGAGAAATGGGCACACGTCCGCTCCGAGCATAACCCGGCAGATCTCGCTAGCCGGGGAGTGGCGCTTCAAGACCTTGCGGACAGCAAGCTGTGGTGGCATGATCCTGCCTGGCTGCAGTGGCCTCGCTGCGAGTGGCCCACTCAAGGCTGTGAACCCCCTGTGATTGAACTCGAGAAGCGAGCAGTCAAAGTCCATGTTGCGAAGGCCCCCCCTGAAGACATTCTGGAGCGTTTTTCCACGCTCGACAAGGCGTTGCGAGTCCTCGCTTACGCTCATCGGTTCATCTAGCGTTCGCGAAAGCTCATGTCCCCGTTTGAGGATCCCTTGACAGCTCCTGAAATTGCGTCGGCCGAGCGGTTTCTGATTTCCGTCACGCAACGCAGGCACTTTGCCCTTGAGATTGGCTGCATAAGCCAAAAACGGCCAGTGCCAGCATCCAGCCTTGTCCAAAACCTGAACCCGTTCATTGATTCCCAAGGGCTCATGAGAGCATGCGGCCGAGTCACGGCCTCCGAACTTCTCCAGTATGATGAACGGCATCCTGTCATCCTTCCATACGACTGCCATCTGTCTCGACTCCTCGTCCATTTTACGCATCGCATAACGCTGCACGGTGACAATCAGCTGATGATACGTCTGATCCGTTCCGTCTGATCCGTTCCCGAGGGTGAGGAATTTGGTCAAGTCCGTCATATATTCATGCAAGGTCTGCATCATCCACAAAAAGAGGTTGCAAACGCACCTGATGGGAGACTTACCCAAAGAACGAAAGTCCTTCTCGCGCCCTTTCACATATACCGGTGTGGACTATGCCGGTCCCTTCGACATCAAAAACTACACGCGACGAGCCTGTCTCATTACGAAAGGGTATGTGCTGGTGTTCGTTGGCGAAGCACATCCATTTAGAGCCTACTTCCGACCTTACGACTGAGAAGTTTCTCGCCGCCTTCGCCCGTTTCGTGTCCCGAAGAGGATGCCCCCGTCAAGTTCAATCGGACAATGGGAAGACCTTGTGGGTACTCTCCCGCGAGTTTCTCCAAGCTCTCAAGGAAGCTGTGACAGGTGCCTATAGTCACCAGCAGCTGCTCTGGCAATTCTTTCCTTCGGGAGCACCCCACATGGGAGGCTTGTGGGAAGCAGGTGTTAAGAGCTCAAAAACCCTGTTTTAGAAGTCTACGCCGACGCGAAAATATACGTTCGAAGAGCTGTCCACGCTTCTAGCTAGGATCGAAGCATGCCTGAATTCGCGTCCGCTCGCGTCGAAGTCCGAAGACCCCACTGACCTGTTGGCACTTACGCCTGGGCTCTTTCTTGTTCGCCATGGTCGAACCCGAGAAATAGGGGGACACCACATCTATTATAAACCGCTGGCAACACCTGAAATCTCTTCATCAACAATTTCGTCTGCGATGGAAGGAGGAGTACCTCAAGGAACTCCATAAGCGGAATACGTGTCGAACCCCTACAAGAAATCTCCGTGCCGGGGACATGGTGGTAATCAAGGAAGACAACCTTCCGTCCAATGAGTGGCGATTAGGCAGAATCGACGTGGTGTTTCCAGGATCCGATGGCCATGTTCGTGTGGTCGACATCCGCACTGCACGGGGACTCATTAAGCGTCCCATAGCGAAGGTCGTCCTTCTTCCAATGGAAGAGTCCGCCTGCCCGCAAAACCCAGTCGACCCTTCACACCCTTCATCACACCGATACGTAGCGTCAATTAATAATTCCAACCCGTAGTTCCAATTCGCAGTTCTTATCACTACTGATCCAAATTGTTTATTTGTCCTATTCCGCCAATCAGATCTCGCACGATGTCTCCACGTCCGCGCAGCGCCATCGCATTGGAACACAGACGAACTCGAGGTATGCAATCCTACCGTTGCCGAGTCTGTAGCGGGATCCATACACTTCGGAAGTGTCGTCGGTTCCTCCGAGAAGAGGCTCCGGGCTGTCCTTGCCAACCGGTACTGCCACCGGTGTTTGGCCCACGATCACTCCGACGGAGCGTGTCGGCGAGGTGATCGCTGCAAAACGTGCGGCCAGGTTCACCACACTCTCCTTCCTCTCGCGAAACCACCGCTGGCATTACGGCAGTCCCGCCCGGCAGCACGCCGGTCGCAGAGATCCGTTGGCACTCCACAACACTCCTCAGCCGCTCCTCGGCCCTCGTACGCCACTCCACGACACCCTTCAGCTGCTCCTCGGCCCTCGTCCGCCACTCCACAGCATTCTTCAGCCGCTCCTCGGCCCTCGGCCGCCACTCCACAGCTTTCTTCAGCCGCTCCTCGGCCCTCGTCCGCCATCCCACTGCAGTCATCCGACACTCCGCGGCAATTTTCTGCCGCTCCTTAACGTCCCTCCTACAGCGGCACAGCGTCAACCTCCTCCCGACGGCTTTGGTTCGGTTAGAGACCGGGAGTCGAGTCTTCGACTCTGCGGCGACCACGACCCGTGTACGCCTATGAACTAGCGTCGAGTTTCCGCTTGCCGACCACCAACGTGGGAGGCGAACGGATTTGTCCAGCAACCGTGGGGTCCAGAATCGACACGCCGTCCGGCTCGACGTAATTTATAAAATAGAGCCTCACGTGCGCATCCGCACTCCAATCCGGGAGCTGAGCGAAGCGGTAAGGACCCACTTCCGGGACATTACGCTGGCTGACGAGCGGTTCTATCTCCCCGCGACGATCTCCACCATCCTGGGCGCGGATATGTATCCGAGCGTGATGCGGCCGGGCTTCCTGAAAATTCGGGATGGACTGCCAGTAGCCCAGTGCACCGTGTTTGAGTGGGTCGTTTCCGGAGCCTGCCACCAGCCGTGAGAAGAGCAACCAGGCTATGTTGCAACCCGAGTAGTTACAAAGGGGGGCGGAATAATTAGGTCAGTGGCCCACTGCATCGGCGCTGTTCACTGAGCTCTCCGAGCTTTCGCTCTCGCCCCGCTTACGCTCCCTCGCTCGCTTCTCACAACGTCCGCGCTCCAGAGTGCGAGCTTCGGGTTTCGCATCCGAACTCCTTGGACGGCCGCTGCCGATCTCCCGCTCTCGCTTCAGCGGAGTAAAGCGGGCGGGAGCCCGGTTTTAGGTTTAAGTTTAGACTCATGTATGCAGCCGAATAAATCACTTTGAATTACACCACGACGCCCCCGCCTTATTTTCTATTCGTCTCCATTCTTTTTGTGTAAGGATCGCCCCCCCTACAACAGTAATTATTAAAAGGTTCTTTCTTAAAATTATTCATTTCGAAATATTTATTTTGAGTTATATATTTCGCATCGATCCGTAATTATTGGGTACTTAATATGTATTATTATTAATTCATTATGTATGTGATTTTGATAACAGCTATATCTATTAAGTCAGAAATGACTACATGTTCCTCATCAGATAGAGCTTTAATTTCTGAAAATAATTTGTAATTTGTAATAAATTGGTTGTTATTATTATTAACCAGGTCATTATTTTATTTTGAACTGCAATGAAATTATCATGGTCTGGGGTTCCCGCTATCCATTTCCAAACTGTACCTAATTTATTTATACCCCTTTTTGATCGAGAAGGTAGTAGATGGGATAGAATTAATTTGATTATTTGTAAGTCGTAAGATTTCCCATTGAAGATCCTTTTTTGCGTTTTCGTTAATATCTTCAGATTCTAATATTATTATCTCTTTATAAAAACTTAAATTAGTTACGTGAAATAGTTCTGCGTCAGTTTCGTAGACATCTTTGGGATCTTTGTGGAGCAAATAGTCATTTGAATAATCTATTATTTCGCAACGTACCGATGTTATGATTAGAATTAACAGTATTATAGAATTCATTTTCTGTAATTTGAGAAAGAGATTTTTTATTTAAAATTGAATTATCCTTATGAATTATTATATTTCTGTTGTTAAATATTAATTTATTTGGTAAATTTTCCTTTACCACTTGGTTTTTATACCTAGAATTTAATTTATTTCTTTCTCCGTGTTTTTTATATAATTAATTTAACTCATCACATGATAATCTTTTGGTTTTCTATTTTCATTTAGTTGCGCATTTAGCATTCATTAGCATATTTAGTTGCGATTTCTTGAGTATTAAAGGAATATTTGCGGTGCATTTTGATGATTTTGGGCTCGGCTGCGCCTTAGTGCGACTTGGCGGCGTCGTTCTAGAGATAAAGTAGATACTCGTAAATATTTTGATTACGAAATTAAAGGATTTTGTAAGTTACCTGACATTGACTCTTGACCTATTGACTTGGTTGCAATATGAAATCAAACTATCGGGCCCTCGATTCCTAAATGTAACGATTTGTTAAGGGTTTCTACGATAGGTTGATTTGATATACCTGTACTAATGCAGGTTTTTTAATTGCAGAAAGTTACCTAATAATCAGTAACCTAATATTAACCTTTGCATAAACCCTGATATTTCTATGACCCATATATTCAATATTTGTAAGCGTTTTGGTATGCAGGATTACATATGAAATCAACCTAACAAAGAAACTCTAAACCGGTCGTGGAGGCATACCTGTAATAAGGCACACTTGCCAAACTTTAATATAAACAAGAAAGGAAAGCTAACTTCGGGCGGAGCCGAAGTTGATATACCCTTTGTATCAGGATGTTTTTATTATATATTATTTATTGTGTCTTTAGTTTATTTAGTTTAAGCTTAATTTACATTCGTTTAGGTTTAGTTTATTAATATCTGCTTGTCTTCTACTAATCTTCTTTCGTTGCGCTCTCATAACCAAGTGATCTCACTGCTCGCAGGCAGCTTGCTTTCAACCCCCGTTTTCACAGAGAGGCGCTCTCTTGAGAGAGTATGATGCTCTCTCGAGAGAGCGTAACTCAAAGGATAGTGTGACCAGAGCATTAACTGGCCTGCTACAACTCGGCTGTCCTGACTTTGAGATAGCCCTCTATCTCTGTCTTAATATTATATTTTTTTACATTATTTGCAGTATTTACAATTTCTTATATTTTTCTTACAGTCTATTAGTTAAATCATGTACAATTATTATGTCTTTCTCCAGTGTCTAATATTACTTGCTCTCCAAACGCTTTGATATGGATTACGAGATAACTGAAACCCTTCAATATCTTTAAGCAAATACCTGTTATTATACCCGTTACTCGTAGAGTAAAAGGGTATATTGTATTCGTGCAAAAGTATGTAACAGGTAGAAGGAAGCGTTTCCGACCCTATAAAGTATATATATTCTTGTTCAGGATCACTAGCCGAGTCGATCTAGCCATGTCCGTCTGTCCGTCTGTCTGTCCGTATGAACGTTGAGATATCGGAAACTATAAAAGCTACAAGATTGGCATGTAGATTTTAGGAGTTCCTACGCAGCGCAAGTTTATTTCAAAATGGTGCCACGCCCCCTCTGACGCCCACAAGCCACAAGCTGTGGCCACAGTTTTGATGCTATTATGAAAATTGTAATTGATATGTATTTGTTTCGTCAATACCTATCGATTGGCCTAATAAAAGTTTGCAACGCCCACTCTAACGCCCAAAAACCCATTAAACGCTTAAGCCTGGCTAGCGCCTACATTTCCGCCTTTCATGGCGCCATCTAACGGATGACTTTGGAACAGCTGGCCAAGGTGCTCAACAGAGTCAACGTGAATTCTCGATAAGGATTTCTATTAAAGGAAATTGCGATGGTTTTCATTGGAGGTCTGAGTCAAACAATGGCGTATGTGTGTATGTATGTAAGCATATACATATGTATGTATTTACATTGTACACAGTTGCAATTACATATTTATATTGAGTTGTTTAGCTGAGTAACGGGTATCTAATAGTCGAGGCACTCGACTATAGCGTTCTCTCTTGTTTTTTAATATTTTTTCGATTACATAAGGACCTTTATTCTTTGGAATGAGTTTTCTCGAGACACGCGCTGTACTATAAAAGTTTTCAACCATAACATAATCTCCTTTGTTATATTTTATAGTAGTATTCTTCATTTTTCATTTGAGCTTTTCTCTGTGTTTCTTCTGCTTCTTTTCTAATATTTTCTAAAAATTTTCAAACATCCACCTTTTCTTCGTCTTCTAATTTTTCCTTTAACTGATCACATACTTCTCTTTGTGTTATAAATAATGTTTCACTCGGACGCTGCTTATTGCTACTATGAATCGTATTATTCATTGAATACTCTACTTTTTCAATAACCCTATCCCAATGTAATCCCCTTTCCGGCTCTGTCAATTTTGCTATCATAGGTCCTAAGCTTCGATTAATTCGTTCAACTTGGCCATTAGCCTGTGGCGAGCCCGTCGCGATTTTTATGTGCTTAACGTTACTATTTTCTATAAACTCTGCAAAATCAGAAGAAGTAAAACAACTCTCCCGATCAGATATTATACATTTCGGTCTGCTATATACTCAAAAGTAATCAGTCAATGCACTTATCACCTCCTTTGTATTCGTCGTCTACAACCTAACAAACTTTGTGAACGCATCTACAACCGCGATTTTATGTTTTTTCGATCTGCTATTATCCACCGGCCCATAATGGTCTATATGAATAATCTCGAAAGACTTATTACCTTCTGGTATGCTATGTAAGTGTCCATCTCCTTAACCTACTTTCGGAGAATAAGCGATGCATTTTAAACAATTTTGAATATGCTCTAAGACTTTATCCTTCATGTGTGGAAACCAGTAGCTTTTGCTTATTTCATCTAACATTTTGTGCCTTCCAATATGACCCATTTCGTCATGGTACTTGTATAACACATGTTCTTCCATTTGAATAATCTATTATTTCTCAACGTACCGATGTTATGATTAGAATTAATAGTATTATAGAATTCATTTTCTGTAATTTGAGAAAGAGATTTTTTATTTAAAATTGAATATGCTTATGAATTATTATATTTCTGTTGTTAAATATTAATTTCTTTGAATCGAATGGCTTATTACCTTTTGGTATACTATGTAAGTGTCCATCTCCTTTACCTACTTTCCGAGAATAAGCGATGCATTTTAAACAATTTTGAATATGCTCTAAGACTTTATCCTTCATGTGTGGCAACCAGTAGCTTTTGCTTATTTCATCTAACATTTTGTGCCTTCCAATATGACCCATTTCGTCATGGTACTTGTATAACACATGTTCTTCCATTCGATTCGGTACATAAAATAATAATCGGTTGTCATTTCTTTTCTATAAATCATATAAACCATTTTTGATATTATTTTCGGATTTTCTGGTCGCTTTACGTGAACATAACTTGTTTCTAACAACTTTATAAACTTCTCTCGATCATAATAATTCACTTGTTCACCAATCAGTCTGTCATTTTCAAAATCTTCTAAAATATTTATATTCATCATTTCCTTTTCAAAGTTATCATAACAGACATCCATATTTAAATTTCGATCTTCTAATACTGCTAAAGATTTACTGCTTAAATATTCCTTTTCCGAAAAATGTTCTCCCAACGTTTTGCCTCCCAAAGTTATATTCCCTAAGTTCTTGCTTTCCAAAATGCTACACTTTAAACTTTAATTTCCCAATATTTTACTTCAAAAACTTTATTTTTCCAAGTTCTCATTTCCTAGCCCTTCTTCTTCTAAACTTTCATTTCCTAAACTCTCAATTCCTAAACTTTTACTTCCTAACCTTTCACACTCGGACTGAAAATACAACTCATTAGGTTTCTCAGTATTATTATCCAATAAACTAATATTTGCGCTCTTATTGACTTGGGTTTCAATATTCTCAACAGTAATCACATTTAAAGTTTCTAGATTAATTTTCAAGTTGCATGCTTCCATAAAGTCTCTGCCCAGCACAATATTACAGCTCAAAGATTCATTTGCCACCACAATTAAATTTAAAAAAATCTTTATTTCTTCTTTTATATTGAAACATAATATTTTTCCATAACTTTTCACTCGGCTCTTGTTTAATTCATAAAAGTCACCTTCTTGCGGGTCTAATTTAATATTTTTTGGTACATAAGCAACTTTTATGATCGATACTGGGCTTCCTGGATCTATTAAGCAATAATAATAATTGGCTGGTTAGGGTTTAAATTTTAAACAATCTTACATAATTATTAGCGCCATCCTCTTTGTTTTAGGGACATCCGCTGATAAAATGATCCACTGCCCCACATCCATAGCAGGACCCTGGAGTTCTCTTCGGTTTTGATGCAATCTCTTGCCCAGTGCCCTTTTCCATTGCAGTTATAGCAACGCGATTCCTTGCTTGCCTTTCCTTGCATCTTTTGCCCTCCAGGAGCCCTTGCCGGCAGCATTATGTCAGCAAACGCTCTCAGCATCCTCCCATGGTTCTCGAGCTTGGCTTGCGTACGCAAATTCGCTGCTGGAATGCCGACAATAAGTCCATCCAACAGCTCGTCATCTTCCATGTTGACATCTCGGGCCAGCCATAGACGCTCAAATCTCCTTTCGACTCGTTGCCGCCAAAAGCAAGCTGTAACTGGTCCACCAGCTCACTCGTCGGTCTTACGAAACGGGATGCATCTGCGTGCAGTCACTGCAACGAGCTGCCTTTCAATTTGCCAATAAGTAGAACTCTGCTCTGGGTGTCAGACAGCTTATACAACTTGGCTATATATCCCACTGGGAGACCCATGAGCGAACGGACATATTATCCGAAAAGTCCATTAGGACTTCCTAGGCTAAGCCAAATCCTGCTGAAGAAAAATCGTCTCGCCTGCCTCTGCCAACACTCGTGCCGTTAGCGCCGTTTTCCAGAATTTCGAAATTTACAGAAATCTCGTTGGCGTTTCTTTCCGCATCATTCGCCGAACCGTTGCTACATTCGCCGTCTCCCTCTAACATGTTGCCGCCGCTTATGAAGCTTATGGCGCCACCGTGTCGCGTGCCGCCAATTCTCGAACCGACGCTGTCGATTTGCTGCTGAAGATTCTCAAGAACTTTCTTGGCATTTTCGATTCCCCGATGCAGCTCTTCCATGGTTTTCAGGCCACTATCCAGTTCAATGCGGTTTTGCTGCATACGTCTTTCCAATTATTATCTTGCACCTCCTGGCTAATCATTGGTGCACTGCCTCGGCTTTCGGGTGGAACTGCACATAATCGGCCGTACAGATCGGCTTTTCAACCTTTGGTTGACAAATTCAAACACTACAGCCACTTTTTTAGCTGAACCACTGTTACTTCATTAATAGCCAAATCCATTTTGGTTTTATTATATTAGTTTCGCAAAATTTTTGACTCGATCCTACTCCTGAGATTGTAATAGGTTGTATTTATTATTATTTATTGCGTCTTTTATTTATTGTAGGCTTACTTTAGTTTTACTTTAGTTTAGGCTTATTTTACTTTAGTTTTAGCTTTAGTTCACTTTTGTATATCTCTTGTCTTTTGTATCCCCTTCCGTTGCGCTCTCATAACCAAGTGATCTCACTGCTCGCAGGCAGCTTGCTTTCAACCCCCGTTTTCGCGGAAAGGCGCTCTCTTGAGAGAGTTACATGTTCGATTTATTTTACTACTAGAAATTTTGAATATGAATCTTTGCAAGTTATGAATATTTGATTATTTGCATAATAAATATCAATTTGAAGGTTTTCTCCTTTCGCGATTAGTATAGGAGCTATTTCTATTGGATGTCTATTATAATTATTTTGGTTGCAGATTGTACAATTTTTTATAAATTGTTTTAGTTTATCGAACAATAGTAGAGTCTAGATTCTTGTTTGTAATTTTCATCATGTCCTCTATGGGCTCGGCTGTGAGTTTTCTCAATAATTATTATTTTCTTTTAAAGGTTTTTGAATTATTTAAAAGTATTTGAGAGAGCAATTTATTCCCGTTCTGAAATTTGGTTGAAGATGTTCTCTAAGGTTTGATATTAGATTTTCGTACTCAATTATATGTCTGGTTTTGTTAAATATAATAATATAATACTATTCATGAATCAATTAATACATGAATAGTAAACCTAGCTTTTGCTACGAAACTACTTTCTGCGGAATGTAAAGTGTTTTGATCAGACTCGGATTGTTTTGACTGATCTCTATCGGACAAGTTTGTTGCATTTCAAGTTGGAATCGGCTGGAAGAAATAAGAAGGAGAATTGTTTGTAAGTGGCAACCCCTACTAAAGTGGCGCCCCCTTCTGCTGATGCCTTTGGGTATCTAACTATATAAACTAGCCCGGTTCGCTCTGGGTATGCCTAGTATGGCCTTGGATTCGTCCAATGACCCAGTTTTGGGAGAGCAAAGGGAATATGGCGAACGACATAGCATAAATACAAATGTTAAATTTATAATATTTTTAAAAACTCGTCAAAATTGAAAATTAGTGAACAAATCGATTGCCGTCATTTCATGAATTTTTTTTTTTTTGGTGCTTCATGCCATAGCGACTCATTAAGACCCTATAACGTAGGGGCACGTAGAACCCGTGCAGCGCAGCGTTGCGACCTCGACCGGGCGCCTTAACCACATCCCTACCACCGCGGCCCGCAATGGCCGAAGCAAGGAGTGGTACTGACCTCCTGACCGCCAACTCTACTCCGACGCGCGCCTTCAAGGGGGACCCTTTCGATTTATCACGCTGCGACCAGCAGCCGAAATACCTCGTAATTCCGCGAGCTTGACTGCGGCTTTGCGCAATTTAAGGCTGAAATGTGAAGTCTGGCTTAGCAGCAGTGAAATTTCGTTATTGTTTTGTACTTACCTGACCCTTTTGTCCTCTTGGAGCTCCAGCTGGGTAGTTAGGCGAAAAAAGGGGTGTTAAAATTAACCCGCTTCGAGGGCGAAAGTAAACCTTTCTGCGAAGCCAAATTTTCCGATTTTAAAGAAGTCCTTGTAACTGACGCAGTCCACAGTTTTATTTTAAAATCTAAGATAGTTGGATTGCCAAGAACAACAACAGTTCTATCGCTCTGCCGCGAAACTAAAAATATATACTAAGTGTTCTAACCACTAAGATAAGTGATAATCAAATAAAGGCAACATGTAAGAGCGTAAGCTCTGTATCAAAATGCTACAATGAGCAAGACTCAGCAGCAACAACAAGACGAACGTCGGCTCTCGACAATCAGAAATAACGCTTACTTCTCCATAAGAGCGGAAGAGAACCGGCATCAACTGTAACACTGCAAGCGAATAAGGAGAGAGCACGCTCGCTCTCTTCCGGCTTATTATGTCCAAGCGGCACTTCACACAAACAGACCCCGACCCCTCATTACAACAACGACCAGCACAATGCCCTCGTTTAAAACGGGGACTTCGACACTAACGACGTCAACAACCACCACAACAACCACATCAACTGCAATTTCTGTTTCGTCAGCTCTTACTGACAAGCTAGTCCCTACACAACCCAGAAATACTAAAAATGTTAACGGATCATTAATACAAACAGAAATCGATCGATATGTGCAATTAAAAAGAAAACTAAGCCCACAAGCAGCTAAAAAAATAAATGCATCGAAACACTGTGTCAAACAATGCGCTGAAAAGTAATCAATTTTCTATTCTTAGCATAGCTCGCAAATAACTGTTGACCGTTTTTCTTCCTGCGCTTTCGCTGCGAGCACAACCGAAAAAGTTCATACTCTCTCGATCTCGCTCTGAGCAAGAGACTCTTGCTGTCTTCATTTATGTTTTCTGTTGAGCGCTTTTCGTTGAGATCTTTGTATATCGCTCTTTCAATGAGCAGTGCGTAAAGAGCGGAATGAGAAACGGTCGCAAAATGAGAATCAGCAAAAGATCGAAAAACTCAATGCAAACGGTCTTCACATTTACTTTCGTTGTTGTGAAAAAGAAATAATATAATTTGTTTAATACAGAATTTTAAATTTATTTTCAAATCTTTTTGTTAACAAGTTCCATTTTGATTCATTATTCCATATATCTGCAAAACAGACGCTTAACGAAAAAAACGGGAAAGACCTTTTGCTTAACTGAATACGACAAAACGGTCTTGGTACAACCAGAACCAAACAGAATAGAAATAAACGGTTTCGCTCTGAACGCGAGCGAGCTCATTCAAGAACCCATAAATCGGTTGCTCTCCGAGTCTTTTCGTAAAGGGCCAGGAGAAGACACTTATTTGCAGATAACGAGAAACGGTCGACAGTTATTTGCGAGCTCTGATTCTTAGTGATCCAAAAGATGATGACGATACCACTCAAACACCTAGGGCCAAGCAACCAAGGCCACCACAAATTTTTGTACGTCAGGCAAACTGTGCTGAATTGGTTTAAAAAAAAACTAATCAAATTGGAGCAAACAAGTTTTATGTAAAGTCCATAAAAAGGGGTAACATTAACAAACAAAAATACAAGTGAACGACGAGCATGATTACCGATCAGTAGCCAAACACCTCGATAACGGAAAAATAAACTACTACACCTACCAACTAAAAAGTTGCAAAGGTTTACAAGTAGTTATCAAAGGTATTGAAGCAACAGTCCCTATCTATGATATTATAGCTGGACTGAAAGAAAAGGGCTTTAACGTCAAACAGGTTAGGAATATATTAAATAAAAACAAAGTTCCAAAGCCAATGTTCAAGGTAGAGTTGCAGCCGGAAAGGATGTACTTGAAAAACAATGAAATTTACCCAATCTATAAGCTTCAATATCTATTGCACCGTAGGATCACCGTTGAGGAACCCCATAAGCGGAATGGGCCAGTGCAATGCATGAATTGTCAGGAATATGGCCACACGAAAACTTAATGCACTCTACGCGCAGTCTGCGTTGCCTGCGGGGATGCACATTTAACTGAGGTCTGCCCTATAAACAAGCAGAACCACTCTGCCAAAAATTTTAGTAATTGTGGGGGAAATCACACTGCAAATTACAGAGGTTGTCCTATCTATAAAGAGTTGAAAAGTCGACTAGGCCAACATATACATATACCATCGACCACGACCCCGGGAGTTTCTTTTGCACAGGCGTTAAGTTATAACAACGGGACTTATGCCTCAGCAGCTAAGCTGACAGGAAACCACTGCTGATACAGTGCGACAACCAGTATTGAACCAGAAACTACTGGCCAACATACAACATACAAAATTGCCTAACGGTGTAGAAGCAATGCTGGTAACTATAACCAACAATGGTAGCAATACAGCAAACGCTGCAGGAACTTATGCGCTCTCAAAATCTCCTTTTGGAGCTATTAATCAAACATAAATCTGCTCAGATGGTTTCCTTAAAAATATGTTTCTGGAATGCGAACGGCATTTCACAGCACAAATACGAGCTCTCGCAGTTCCTAGATCAGTATGACATTGACGCCATGCTTATATTAGATACTCACCTAACAAACAAAAACTATTTTCACCTTAATGGCAATACATTTTATGACACAAACCATCCTGATGGCAAGGCTCATGGCGGTACTGGCATACTGATCAAGAAACGCATAAGGCACTATGAGTTGCCATCATTTGCAACAGCCTGTAGGCTGTTGGCTACGTCAATACACATCGATACCAGAAGCTGTTTCTTAAATGTATCCGCTGTATACTGCCCTCCACGCTTTTCCATTTCCGAAGATAAATTTGTACAGTTCTTTGACCTATTAGGTGACCGTTTTTTAGCGGCTGGTGATTACAATGCAAAACACACCCACTGGGGCTCTCGACTCACCAACCCCAAAGGAAGACAGCTGTACTATGCTATAATAACACCAAGAAACAAGCTTGGTCTTATCTCTCCTGGTAAGCCTACATATTGGCCAACAGATCCTAAGCCTGACTTGATTTATTTTGCCGTCACAAGAAGAGTGGCTAGAGATCATGTCCGCGTGGAACACTTAACAGATCTGTCATCGGATCACTCGTCAATTTTACTTCATCTCTACGATCATCCACAGCTTAACGCAGCATAACGCATATATGTTTTAACCTCTCGTAAAACAGATTGGCTTAAATACAGAAAGTATTTACCAAAAAGAAGAGATTGACAGCTCAGTTAAAGAACTAGTGTCTGTTATGTCACTAGCTGCATAACACTCCACCCTTATTATACCGGTTTGTAATCCTGATAACAACTGTCGGGCTTCTGGGCATATTAAGGAACTGCTACGTAATAAGCGAAGGCTTCGGAGGGAATGGAAAGCCTATAGATCGCCTGCCTCGAAGGAGCGGCTATCTTCTATCGACTATCTTCTACGCACAGCCTTAGAAGATAAATCTAATCGAGCAAACGATATCCACTGTGGAAAGCTAAATCATATACCTGATCGAAAGTGAGTCGCCATTACACACAGAATCAGGAGAATGGGCTCGCAGCAATGAAGAGAGCGTAAATGTAAAACGTAAAACGTTTTCAAACCACTCCCACCAACAAATAGCTATGTGCTCCCAACAAACATCTTTCCAGAGGCTACCCTGCCTATCATATTCCAATCAAGAGAAGTGATAAAAATGATAAGGCTCAAGAAAAAAATAAAGCGCCAGGACACGATTTAATCTCCCCTAAAATGATTATAGAATTGCCGAACTGTGCAGTAAATCTTCTCACCACAATATTTAATAGAGTGATGAAATTTGGCTATTATCCACAACAATGGAAAAAGTCTGTCATCACTATGATCCACTTGGCCGGAAAGGACAAGTCCCAGCCTTTATCATATAGGCCAATCTGTCTCCAGCCGTGCCTATCAAAGATATTTGAAAAGCTGCTCCGGAATCGTATAAAGCAACACCTACAGTCCCATAATCCCATTTCAAACCACCAATTTGGTTTTCGCGAGAAACCTGGAACCATTGAACAAGTAAACCGAATAACCTCCGATATACGAAATACATTTGAAAATCGAGAGTATGGTTCCGCAGTCTTTATGGATGTCGCCCAGGCCTTCAACCACGTTTGGCTGGACTGCTTAATTTATAAAATTAAAACCTTTCTTCCACAGAACACCCATAAAATACTGTAGTCATATCTTGAGCATAGAAGTTTCGCAGTTCGATGTAAAGATTTCCTCTCCGAATACCATCCAATTGAAGCTGGAGTGCCAACACTGTATATAATTTACACAGCAGACCTTCCGACAACCAGTCTTACAACAACCTCAACATTTGCTGATGATACTGCCATTTTAAGTATATCTAAGTGCCCCATAAGAGCAACGCAACAGTTATCAGCTCATATAAGCTTCTAGACAAATGGCTAGCAGATTGGCGCATAAAGGTGCTGCCACTTAACGTGGAAGACGCGTATATCGGATTGACCCGATAAAAAGTCATCAGGTTGCACTTAGAACCTTTTAAGTTTAGTAAATTATCTCGGCATCAGCTTTGAAAGTTATCTAGATCGGATTGTAAGTATAAATGGCTTACATAAGTACTACTTATAACTGGGAACGGATGAAACACAAAGAACTTAAAAAAGGGAATATTTAAAAAGGGCTCTTGGATCCATATAAGTTGTCAACTGGAAACTGTAACAAGTCGAGTTTCCGAACAAGGAATAAGAGATTTATAGGTTCAAAAGCTTTACTGAAGTCAGTGTAAATTACGTTTGTTTGAGAATTACCTTTGAAGCCCTATATAACAAATTAAGTGAGCTCCTGAAAGTTAGTGGTTGTTGATCTACGTTTAAAAAATTCGTGTTGACACGGTTATATAATTGATCTACATATGAGGAATAATATTTTGTTAAAAAACTTATAGAAAGTTGACAACTAAGATATACCTCTTTAATTACTGTCCTCTAACTTGATACCTCTCTTGTGTACTTCCATTACAAATTTGGGCTAAAAAGGCACAGAATATGAGGTTCGACTTGGACATGGTGTAAGAATAAGGCTGTTTAAAATAATCTGAAATAGAATAAGTCGTTTCCAAAAAAAATGGGCAAGTGAATCGGCAGGTAATAGATCTGTGGTGGTCGTCATGTTTTTAAACGACAGCGAGGAAGGATAAGAATTAGATTTGAGTACTGAGATCTTACAACGGCCATCCAATTGAAGCTGGAGTGCCAACACTGTATATAATTTACACAGCAGACCTTCCGACAACCAGTCTTACAACAACCTCAACATTTGCTGATGATACTGCCATTTTAAGTATATCTAAGTGCCCCATAAGAACAACAACAGTTGGACTGTCAATGACAACAGACGTGTTTTTATATCGCTCTGCCGCGAAACTAAAAATATATACTTAGTGTTCTAACCACCAAGATAAGTGATAATCAAATAAAGGCAACGTGTAAGAGCGTAAGCTCTGTATCAAAATGCTACAATGAGCAAGACTCAGCAGCAACAACAAGACGAACGTCGGCTCTCGACAATCAGAAATAACGCTTACTTCTCCATAAGAGCGGAAGAGAACCGGCATCAACTGTAACACTGCAAGCGAATACGGAGAGAGCACGCTCGCTCTCTTCCGGCTTATTATGTCCAAGCGGCACTTCACACAAACAGACCCCGACCCCTCATTACAACAACGACCAGCACAATGCCCTCGTTTAAAACGGGGACTTCGACACTAACGACGTCAACAACCACCACAACAACCACATCAACTGCAATTTCTGTTTCGTCAGCTCTTACTGACAAGCTAGTCCCTACACAACCCAGAAATACAAAAAATGTTAACGGATCATTAATACAAACAGAAATCGATCGATATGTGCAATTAAAAAGAAAACTAAGCCCACAAGCAGCTAAAAAAACAAATGCATCGAAACACTGTGTCAAACAATGCGCTGAAAAGTAATCAATTTTCTATTCTTAGCATAGCTCGCAAATAACTGTTGACCGTTTTTCTTCCTGCGCTTTCGCTGCGAGCACAACCGAAAAAGTTCATACTCTCTCGATCTCGCTCTGAGCAAGAGACTCTTGCTGTCTTCATTTATGTTTTCTGTTGAGCGCTTTTCGTTGAGATATTTGTATATCGCTCTTTCAATGAGCAGTGCGTAAAGAGCGGAATGAGAAACGGTCGCAAAATGAGAATCAGCAAAAGATCGAAAAACTCAATGCAAACGGTCTTCACATTTACTTTCGTTGTTGTGAAAAAGAAATAATATAATTTGTTTAATACAGAATTTTAAATTTATTTTCAAATCTTTTTGTTAACAAGTTCCATTTTGATTCATTATTCCATATATCTGCAAAACAGACGCTTAACGAAAAAAACGGGAAAGACCTTTTGCTTAACTGAATACGACAAAACGGTCTTGGTACAACCAGAACCAAACAGAATAGAAATAAACGGTTTCGCTCTGAACGCGAGCGAGCTCATTCAAGAACCCATAAATCGGTTGCTCTCCGAGTCTTTTCGTAAAGGGCCAGGAGAAGACACTTATTTGCAGATAACGAGAAACGGTCGACAGTTATTTGCGAGCTCTGATTCTTAGTGATCCAAAAGATGATGACGATACCACTCAAACACCTAGGGCCAAGCAACCAAGGCCACCACAAATTTTTGTACGTCAGGCAAACTGTGCTGAATTGGTTTAAAAAAAAACTAATCAAATTGGAGCAAACAAGTTTTATGTAAAGTCCATAAAAAGGGGTAACATCAACAAACAAAAATACAAGTGAACGACGAGCATGATTACCGATCAGTAGCCAAACACCTCGATAACGGAAAAATAAACTACTACACCTACCAACTAAAAAGTTGCAAAGGTTTACAAGTAGTTATCAAAGGTATTGAAGCAACAGTCCCTATCTATGATATTATAGCTGGACTGAAAGAAAAGGGCTTTAACGTCAAACAGGTTAGGAATATATTAAATAAAAACAAAGTTCCAAAGCCAATGTTCAAGGTAGAGTTGCAGCCGGAAAGGATGTACTTGAAAAACAATGAAATTTACCCAATCTATAAGCTTCAATATCTATTGCACCGTAGGATCACCGTTGAGGAACCCCATAAGCGGAATGGGCCAGTGCAATGCATGAATTGTCAGGAATATGGCCACACGAAAACTTAATGCACTCTACGCGCAGTCTGCGTTGCCTGCGGGGATGCACATTTAACTGAGGTCTGCCCTATAAACAAGGAGAACCACTCTGCCAAAAATTTTAGTAATTGTGGGGGAAATCACACTGCAAATTACAGAGGTTGTCCTATCTATAAAGAGTTGAAAAGTCGACTAGGCCAACATATACATATACCATCGACCACGACCCCGGGAGTTTCTTTTGCACAGGCGTTAAGTTATAACAACGGGACTTATGCCTCAGCAGCTAAGCTGACAGGAAACCACTGCTGATACAGTGCGACAACCAGTATTGAACCAGAAACTACTGGCCAACATACAACATACAAAATTGCCTAACGGTGTAGAAGCAATGCTGGTAACTATAACCAACAATGGTAGCAATACAGCAAACGCTGCAGGAATTTATGCGCTCTCAAAATCTCCTTTAGGAGCTATTAATCAAACATAAATCTGCTCAGATGGTTTCCTTAAAAATATGTTTCTGGAATGCGAACGGCATTTCACAGCACAAATACGAGCTCTCGCAGTTCCTAGATCAGTATGACATTGACGCCATGCTTATATCAGATACTCACCTAACAAACAAAAACTATTTTCACCTTAATGGCAATACATTTTATGACACAAACCATCCTGATGGCAAAGCTCATGGCGGTACTGGCATACTGATCAAGAAACGCATAAGGCACTATGAGTTGCCATCATTTGCAACAGCCTGTATACAAGCTACGTCAATACACATCGATACCAGAAGCGGTTTCTTAAATGTATCCGCTGTATACTGCCCTCCACGCTTTTCCATTTCCGAAGATAAATTTGTACAGTTCTTTGACCTATTAGGTGACCGTTTTTTAGCGGCTGGTGATTACAATGCAAAACACACCCACTGGGGCTCTCGACTCACCAACCCCAAAGGAAGACAGCTGTACAACGCTATAATAACACCAAGAAACAAGCTTGGTCTTATCTCTCCTGGTAAGCCTACATATTGGCCAACAGATCCTAAGCCTGACTTGATTTATTTTGCCGTCACAAGAAGAGTGGCTAGAGATCATGTCCGCGTGGAACACTTAACAGATCTGTCATCGGATCACTCGTCAATTTTACTTCATCTCTACGATCATCCACAGCTTAACGCAGCATAACGCATATATGTTTTAACCTCTCGTAAAACAGATTGGCTTAAATACAGAAAGTATTTACCAAAAAGAAGAGATTGACAGCTCAGTTAAAGAACTAGTGTCTGTTATGTCACTAGCTGCATAACACTCCACCCTTATTATACCGGTTTGTAATCCTGATAACAACTGTCGGGCTTCTGGGCATATTAAGGAACTGCTACGTAATAAGCGAAGGCTTCGGAGGGAGTGGAAAGCCTATAGATCTCCTGCCTCGAAGGAGCGGCTATCTTCTATCGACTATCTTCTACGCACAGCCTTAGAAGATAAATCTAATCGAGCAAACGATATCCACTGTGGAAAGCTAAATCATATACCTGATCGAAAGTGAGTCGCCATTACACACAGAATCAGGAGAATGGGCTCGCAGCAATGAAGAGAGCGTAAATGTAAAACGTAAAACGTTTTCAAACCACTCCCACCAACAAATAGCTATGTGCTCCCAACAAACATCTTTCCAGAGGCTACCCTGCCTATCATATTCCAATCAAGAGAAGTGATAAAAATGATAAGGCTCAAGAAAAAAATAAAGCGCCAGGACACGATTTAATCTCCCCTAAAATGATTATAGAATTGCCGAACTGTGCAGTAAGTCTTCTCACCACAATATTTAATAGAGTGATGAAATTTGGCTATTATCCACAACAATGGAAAAAGTCTGTCATCACTATGATCCACATGGCCGGAAAGGACAAGTCCCAGCCTTTATCATATAGGCCAATCTGTCTCCAGCCGTGCCTATCAAAGATATTTGAAAAGCTGCTCCGGAATCGTATAAAGCAACACCTACAGTCCCATAATCCCATTTCAAACCACCAATTTGGTTTTCGCGAGAAACCTGGAACCATTGAACAAGTAAACCGAATAACCTCCGATATACGAAATACATTTGAAAATCGAGAGTATGGTTCCGCAGTCTTTATGGATGTCGCCCAGGCCTTCGACCACGTTTGGCTGGACTGCTTAATTTATAAAATTAAAACCTTTCTTCCACAGAACACCCATAAAATACTGTAGTCATATCTTGAGCATAGAAGTTTCGCAGTTCGATGTAAAGATTTCCTCTCCGAATACCATCCAATTGAAGCTGGAGTGCCAACACTGTATATAATTTACACAGCAGACCTTCCGACAACCAGTCTTACAACAACCTCAACATTTGCTGATGATACTGCCATTTTAAGTATATCTAAGTGCCCCATAAGAGCAACGCAACAGTTATCAGCTCATATAAGGCTTCTAGACAAATGGCTAGCAGATTGGCGCATAAAGGTGCTGCCACTTAACGTGGAAGACGCGTATATCGGATTGACCCGATAAAAAGTCATCAGCTTGCACTTAGAACCTTTTAAGTTTAGTAAATTATCTCGGCATCAGTTTTGAAAGTTATCTAGATCGGATTGTAAGTATAAATGGCTTACATAAGTACTACTTATAACTAGGAACGGATGAAACACAAAGAACTTAAGAAAGGGAATATTTAACAAGAAAGGAAAGCTAACTTCGGGCGGAGCCGAAGTTGATATACCCTTGCAGAATACTCTGTAAATTATATTCTCCAAAATTATTCATATGATGCATTCTTAATACTCATACAAAATTCCAACTTCCTAACTTTAAAACAAGAGAGAACGCTATAGTCGGGTGCCCCGACTATCAGATACCCGTTACTCAGGTAAAGGGAGTGCGAGGGAGATAGATAGGGAGATGGAGATAGAAACTTTGATCACGCATAACTTTTTAACGAATGGTCCGATTTGAAAAATTTCTTCTACATTTCGATTGGTATTGATAAACACAATAAAACTGCATTTTTACTTTTCCGAAATATTTAAATTTTTAAAATCGTATATAAGCGATTGTGGGCGTTAAAGGGGGCGTGGCACCATTTTGAAACAAACTTGCGCTGCGTAGGAACTTCTAAAATCTACATGCAAAATGCCAATCTTCTAGCTTTTATAGTTTCCGAGATCTCAGCGTTCATACGGACAGACAGACAGACGGACAGACGGACAGACAGACAGACGGACAGACGGACAGACGGACATGGCTATATCGACTCGGCTAGTGATCCTGAACAAGAATATATATACTTTATAGGGTCGGAAACGCTTCCTTCTAGCTGTTACATACTTTTGCACGAATACAATATACCCTTTTACTCTACGAGTAACGGGTATAAACAGCAAAGTTATGGCATTTCCAATCGTTCAGTTATATGGCAGCTATAGGATATAGTCGGCCGATCCATATGAAATTGCGTTGGTCGGATTAATTGGCCAAAAATAAAACCCATAGGAAATCCCAACTTTCTAACTTTAAATACACCAAAGTTATGGCATTTCCGATCAATCAGTTATATGGCAGCTATAGGATATAGTCGGCCGATCCTTATGAAATTTGGTAGGTCGGATTGATTGGCCAAATATAAAACCCATAGAAAATTCTAGCTTCCTAACTTAACAAACACCAAAGTTATGGCATTTCCGATCAATCAGTTATATGGCAGCTATAGGATATAGTCGGCCGATCCCGGCCGTTCCGACATATATACTGCGTGCAAAGGAAAGAAGGGTGTGTGCAAAGTTTCAATTCGATATCTTTAAAACTGAGAGACTAGTTCGCGTAGAAACAGACAGATGGACAGACAGACGGACAGACAGACGGACAGACAGACGGACAGACAGACGTACAGACAGACGGACAGACGGACATGGCTATATCAACTCAGGAGGTGATCCTGATCAAGAATATATATACTTTATATGGTCGGAGATGTCTCCTTCACTGCGTTGCACACTTTTGACCAAAATTATAAATCTGCAAGGGTATAAAAACGGCTCTTGGATCCATATAAGTTGTCAACTGGAAACTGTAACAAGTCGAGTTTCCGAACAAGGAATAAGAGATTTATAGGTTCAAAAGCTTTACTGAAGTCAGTGTAAATTACGTTTGTTTGAGAAATACCTTTGAAGCCCTATATAACAAATTAATTGAGCTCCTGAAAGTTAGTGGTTGTTGATCTACGTTTAAAAAATTCGTGTTGACACGGTTATATAATTGATCTACATATGAGGAATAATATTTTGTTAAAAAACTTATAGAAAGTTGACAACTAAGATATACCTCTTTAATTACTGTCCTCTAACTTGATACCTCTCTTGTGTACTTCCTTTACAAATTTGGGCTAAAAAGGCACAGGCTGTTTAAAATAATCTGAAATAGAATAAGTCGTTTCCAAAAAAAATGGGCAAGTGAATCGACAGGTAATAGATCTGTGGTGGTCGTCATGTTTTTAAACGACAGCGAGGAAGGATAAGAATTAGATTTGAGTACTGAGATCTTACAACGGTAATTATAATAACATTGTGCGTTAAGCGCCTTAAATCTTGACCGAGCCCTTAAATATCTAGCTAAAAAGCTTGAGAACCGGTAACTTACTATACCTCAGTAAAATTTATATATGTGCATCGAGTTGTTGTTGTATTTTGTTTAACTTCTTCATGTTACTTGTTTATATAATTTTTATTTTTGTAGGTAGTATGTGTACAAATTGAATGCGCTTGAAATATATTTAATAAAGCCTTGTTTCATATTTAGAAAATAACTTAAAATTATTGTTCATAGAAAATTGGTAAATGTGCAAAATTGAGTTGATAAGAAAATAGTTGTATATACATTTATAATATAACTGATTTAATTTTGTTTAGTATGATATAGTGTCTCCCTTTTGTTGCTTCACTAATTGCAATCGTTTAGGCATTGAATTAACCAAGTTCTCCAGGACAGGTTTATCAATGTTTGCCCATTCCTTAACAATTGCCACCTTTAAGTCCTTTAAGGTCTCAAACTACCTTCCACCTCCGAAAACTTTAGCTGATAGGATGCCCCAAAGATCCTCAATCGGATTTAAGTCCGGCCACTGCATCAAGGGTATTTTTTTTTGATTCCAGAAACGTCTTTGGAACTTTTCAGAAAATGGTATAAGTTCACTTTGTAAGAGATTCGTATATTTTTCCGCATTCATGCGACCTGGTACAAGGCTATTTTCCAAAGTACCACGGAACACAGGAATTAAAAAATGAGTTTATTGCAGTGTAAAAAACATTAACTGCATCGGACATATTATTGCATAAGTAAAGATCAGACCAATTAAAGCAAGATTTTTCTTCTTTCTTTCTGATTTTTCTTCTATCACTCTAGCCGTATCAAATGAAAGTTCGATTGTTGGGTGATATGGATCTTCAGGTTGCGTGAGTGGTGCTACTCTGGACAGAAACACACCTTCAGGATTTGATACAAAACACAAATCAAGTAGGCGACCTAATGAATTTCGAACACGGTTTACTTGAGATAGAGAGCAGGCCATCAATAAAATCATGCTATGCTACAGGTAGTAAGACATTCGATCCATCCTCAGTGGACCAAATAACTCCAGGTATATTAAAATCACCTAGAACTATCAACTGATATCTATCGGAAAGCTTATTTGCAACGGACTTAATAACGGATAGGTGATTTAAATAATCAGGAAGTTCAGACAACGGCGGAATATATGAGCAAGTTATGTATATAAACTTACCAGGAAGCGATAACTTTACACAAATAAATTCAATGGTATTGAATTCATCAAAAAATAGCTCCTCAGACGGTAGGTTTGAATCAACTCCAATTAAGACTCCACCTCCCCGTCTAGAGGGACGGTCATACCTATATATTGTGTACCTGGAAAAACTTCGGAGCGGGGATCGATCGGTATGTACAAATAAAAAGAAAGCTTAGTCCACAAAAAAACGTAAACTCAAATTGGCCAAAAGTACCGAAAACTTTAGGCAACACACGAACATCCGAAAACAGATTTGCCATACTTGGCGAGACCGAAGAAGACAAGGGTCAGGCGCCTCAAGTCATGAAAGCTGTAAAGCCACCGCCAATATATATTAGGAAACACAACAGTGACGATCTGATTAATAAGCTTAAACAAGTAATCGGGCCTAACCACTTCTATATCAATACCCTAAAAAGAGGAAACATATTAGAAACAAAACTCCAGGTTAACAACGAAGACAACTTCCGTTCTGTAACAAGATATCTCGACAATGAGCTTATAAATTACTACACTTACCAACTAAAAAGTAAGAAAGGCCTACAAGTTGTACTTAAAGGTATAGAATCGACTGATGCGGTAGCAGAAATAGCTGAAGGCCTCACGGAAAATGGCTTCGACGTTAAGCACATCGTGAACATAGTGAACAGGGATAAAATTCCCCAACCACTGTTTAAGATTGAGCTGGCCCCAGAGACGAAACCTCTAAAGAAAAATGCAGTGCATCCTATTTACAATCTGCAATATCTCCTTCACCGAAGAATCACCGTAGAGGAACCGCATAAGCGGAACGGCCCCGTACAGTGTACAAACTGCCAGGAGTTCGGGCATACAAGAACCTACTGCACCCTGCGTCCAGTTTGTGTCGCCTGTGGAGATTTGCATTGCATTGAAGCATGCCTGGGAAACAAAGAAGACCCTACTCTGAGGAAATGCAGTAATTGTGGGGGAAATCATTCTGCCAACTACCGGGGCTGTCCCGTCTACAAAGAACTCAAGAGCCGCCTAAATCAGAGACGCAGTAATCCACTCGCCGCTCAACACTCTGCCCAACCAAACATCTTCACCCCATCAACAACCACTCCTGGTGTCTCATTTGCCAACGCACTCCGCTAACCTGGAATCTCACAAACATCTACCGCCCAACCTGCAGCATTGCGTCCACAGCCACCCATATCAAACCTAAATGATTTTCCGCTCTTAAGCCAAAATGGCCAAACAACAAGTCAACCTTCTACGCAGCAAAACCAAACTCTTCCCCCACAAACACTTAGCGGTCTAGAATCTACACTAGCTACTCTTGCAAACGTCATGATGTCGATTCAAAGTTCCCTTCAAGAACTACTGCGAAACCAGAGCCTTCTAATGGAACTGCTGATCAAAGAAAAGTCTGTATAAATGGACTCCTTAGGAATATGCTTCTGGAACGCAAACGGCGTTTCCCGGCACAAAAACGAACTCCTACAGTTCCTAAACAGTCACAATATCTATATCATGCTACTTTCTGAAACCCATCTAACTAATAAAAACTACTTCCATATCATCGGATATATTTTCCACGCGACCAACCACCCGGACGGTAAAGCACACGGAGGTACCGGTATACTCATAAAACAACGCATAAAACATCATCCCTTGGAGACATTCGCTACTAACTACCTGCAGGCCACATCCCTACGTATAAACCTAATTGGCGGCCCACTTACCCTATCCGCCATATATTGCCCCCCACGCTTCAGTATTGCAGAAAATGAGTTTATGAATTTCTACAACTCACTAGGACGCTGCTTTATAGCTGCCGGTGATTATAACGCAAAGCATCCTCACTGGGGATCTCGTCTTATCAACCCCAAAGGCCGCCAATTATACAACGCTATTATCACTCCTGGTAATGCGCTTGACTTTGTCTCACCAGCTAGGCCTACATACTGGCCCACAGATCCAAATAAACAACCTGACATTATCGATTTCGCTGTTATTAGAAGAGTCTCGCACAGGCTGATAAACATAAAAACCTTAGAAGAGCTTACATCGGACCATTCGCCAGTTCTTTTCTGTCTATCTGAACAGCCGCAGCTTCTGGAACGCCCCCAACATCTAACATCTAACAAAACAAACTGGCTGAAGTACAAAAAATATGTAAGTGCACACATCGAACTTGATCCTGAAATTTCCTCTGAATCTGACATTGACAAGTCGCTTAAACACCTCACGGACGTAATGTCCTCTGCCGCCAAGCATTCTACGCCAGAACCCTCATCCACAAACCCGCTAAGAACTGGACGCTCAAGTATCCAGATCGAGTCTCTCATACTTGAAAAACGTAGACTTCGCAGAGACTGGCAGACTCATCGGTCTCCAGCTACTAAGAAAAGACTTAATGAAGCATCTCGAAAATTGTCGAAGGCCCTCTCTACCGAAAAGAACCAGGCCCAACGGGCCTACATTGCGAAACTATCCCCGACGGGTAATAAATTCCCACTATGGAGAGCGCACCCAAACATGCAGCCACCAATAGATCCCGATAGGCCAATTCGATCACAAACAGGTGCCTGGGCGCGCAGTGACGAAGAAAGAGCGAACACCTTTGCCCATCACTTGGAAAACGTCTTCAAGCTCCACCCGCCATCCAACCAATTCACTCTACCGAATGTCTCGCTAGCGTCGCCGTCCTCCCCAGTTACCCTTGAAACCAGCACAATACTTAAGGCTATTAAAGAACACATAAACCCAAAAAAGGCTCCTGGTCACGATTTTATTTCTCCAAAAATGATAATTGAATTACCTGCATGCGCAGTCAGATGCATCGCATTTATATTTAACTCAATATTGAAATGGGGCTACTTTCCTGACCAATGGAAAAAGTCTGTCATTACAATGATCCCGAAGCCAGGAAAACACAAATCCCAGCCTTCCTCGTACCGGCCCATCAGTCTGCTCCCATGTCTATCAAAGCTATTTGAAAAACTGCTTCTTGTTCATCTAGTAACACATCTTCAAAACAACAGAACGATCCCTCTGCACCATTTCGGATTTAGGGAAAAGCATGGAACTATCGAACAGGTAAACCGCTTAACATCTGAAATTCGCACGGCTTTCGAACACAAGCAATATTGCAGTGCCTTATTTCTGGACGTATCACAGGCATTTGATCGCGTCTGGATCGACGGTCTGGTATACAAAATCAAAACCCTCATACCGGAAAACACTCACAAGATGCTTGAGTCATACCTCAGAAACAGAGTTTTCACCGTGAGATGTAAAACCTTTACTTCAACTATCCGTAACATCGAAGCTGGAGTACCCCAAGGAAGTGTGCTTGGACCAATCTTGTACATCCTTTACACGGCAGACATTCCAACAAGCCGCCAGACCCTCATCTCAACCTTTGCTGACGACACTGCCATTGTCAGCCGCTCGAAATGCCCAAAAACAGCTACAGCCTATTTAAAAGAACACCTAGTAGCTGTAGAAAAATGGCTCGCAGACTGGCGTATCGAAGTCAACAAGCAAAAGTGTAAGCACATTACATTTACACTAAACTTGTCGAAATGCCCACCACTGACGCTAAACAACAAGCCGGTTCCACAAGCAGACGAAGTCACCTATCTCGGCATACACCTAGACAGGAGGCTTACCTGGAGAAAGCATATAGAAGCAAAGAAGACCCATTTAAAACTAAAAGCCAGCAGCCTTCACTGGCTCATGAACTACCGCTCCCCCCTTCCACTCGAATATAAAGTACTACTGTATAACTCGTGCTTAAAGCCGATCTGGACCTACGGTTCCGGGCTCTGGGGAAACGCAAGCAGCAGCAATATAGAAATTATTCAAAGAGTACAATCAAAGACCCTACGAACAATAACTGGAGCCCCCTGGTACATCCGCAATGCAAACATCCAGAGAGACCTGGATATAAATCCCGTAAAAGAAGAAATTGTTTCCAGAAAAATTAAATATGAAGCCAGATTATCAAATCACCCGAACCTGCTTGCCAGACAACTCAACCGGCTAAGCTATCATTCCCGTCTACAGCGGAATGATTTCCCATCCCTTTTCAATAACATAAGTTAACGTAACATAGATTAAGATTTGAAAACTTATTGTTAGACTCTTAAGTAATAGAGAAGATCCAATAAATAAGAATAAAAAAAAAAAAAAAAAGATCTCCGGCTTTAACCAGGTTTCTGTGAACACAATAATATGAGATGCAAAGGAAAGGCTACCGGAATACAATTTAGTGAGTTTGCTACGCAAACCTCTTGCATTCTGATGGGAAAGAAGGAGGTTAGAAGTTAGTTTTTTGAAATTGGTACACTGGTTTGGCCTCGACTAGGAAGTTTTACTTCCACGGGCCCCTTCTTCTTTATCTTAGCCTCGAACTCTTTTACAACCATACTATCCGGCCAAAAGTCGGCCGAGCATATGGCTTCAAAAAGCTCGTTAGGGACAGTTATCTTGAAAGATGGAATGTCTCTAGCATAAGAAAACTTAAACTTTTCCACCTTTACACTATTACAATCGGCTTTAGTTTTGTCTTGTATATAAGACAATACATCAGAAGATGTTTGATCAGGGGAAAGCCGAGAAACGAAAATTTGTTTCTTTAGTGGAACCACTGAAAGGGATTTTGGTGGAGCAGACATTGTTTCTGCAAAACCAACTTGAGCCGGTTGTCCGGACTCAGTAGTCCCTTGTGGTGGTGATGCTACATTCTGAGAGATAGGTGGATCCACTAATTGTGAAACCACCACGGACAAATCGGAATTCTTAGAAGTCCCTGGTTGCATGCTTTCTGTAACGGATTGTTCGGATACCGAATCTTTTTTAGCTGCTGATCTTAGCAACATTTGAGGGTTTGCTGAAATCAGCTGCTGATCCGCCGGAATGCTCTGATTACGAGGCTGCATTTTTTGCAGAAGCAGACTACGTTTTTATTATTCATTAAAGTGCATGTATAAAAGAGAAACGGCGGGGATATAAGAACAGAAAACACAGATGATAAGAATTACGAAAACTAAAACAATTTATTAGTATTAATACAGAAGTGCACTCGCGAAGCGAACGGAGTTTAAATTTATGTTTAAATAACTGGAAGAAAATTAAAATTGTTTTGATAAAACCCACCGATGGGAATAAACGAAAACAAAATACAAAATTCGAAGCGCAGAAAAAAAAACACGACCGTTCACTTTGAAAGTCAAAGACGATTGGAATTCACTATCCCAAAATTTATATTATATTTAAATAAAGGCGAGTCGGGCCATTTTATGGCGTCGTAATAGCTTAGGTTTTGGTACCTTAGCTTCATATCGGAGATGTAACTCCTTTCGTCAAATTTGCTGCACCCTTTGCCGAGTCATTGGCAGCTTCAGTTCTGCTTTAATTTGGGCGCAACTCATAATTTTATCAGTTGACAAAGCTCGAACGTGGGGTTTAGTGCGCTCATCAATCTTACGAACTGCACCTTTTCGGTTGTTCTGAGCATATTTTTGCGGAGACTTTAGAAAATTCGATATAGTATTTCGATGCCTGTTTAATGATGTAGCAATAACACCCACTTTAACGTCACAATCAGCCATAGTTTTGATTTTAATCTTCTCTTTTTTACTCAATTCGGTTCCACGAGGCATTTTAATTGTTTTCTACCGTTTATTTTACTTAGAACTTGTCAAAGTAACGCAATATAAATTTTAAATCGGTTTTTAGGTGATCACACAAATGTAGTCACTTTGTTCCTTGAAATTATTACCGTGTCGCACTCAAAACGCAAATGAAGAACTTTGCACATTAATCAATTTTCTATGAAGCGCATAACTTTGCGTTCTTTTTTATTCTAACGGTGCTTTAGATTTGGATCTGATAAGAAATCAATGTGTGAGGAAACATAAATACATATAAGAGAAAAATTGTGTATACTCAAAATATAACTGTCGCTATTAGAACGACGGTAATATAAAAAACAAAATGTGCACATACATATATCAATTATACTAAGGTATTTATGGGGATAAAGAAAGAGCCGGAGGCTTAGGAGAAATAAAAAAAACGACCGTTCACTTTATAAATCAAAAGATGATTTTATGTAATTTATCCTTTGAATAATGCTTTGTTCTTCTTTTAAGGAGCCCGTGTATAAATAAGGAATCTCTTGAAAAACGAGAGGATAGGGACCCAAATAAATGAATAGGTTTGCAATTTTCCACAAAATTGTTACATCTTTCTGTTTTCTATATCCAGACTTTTTATTATTGCAAAATTGTTTGAAATTATTAAAATTTTATACAAAAGTTATATAATTATTTACGGAGTAATCGCATCGAATTCCAAAAACGTTGGTTATTATCTACAAAGTAGCAAACATTTCCTTTGGTAATTTTTAGTAGTACCAGGAAAATATAAAAATAGTAGTAGTTGTTTTTTTGGCCTTCTCTACCTTTTTTTTCAAGGTGGATGCCATGATTGACTTTGAATAAACCATTGCAATACTATAACGACCTAATTAAATTAATTTTTTAGGCTATGCGACGTCTTGGAACAATAGTATGCAGGTTTTTTTTCTTGGATGCACGCACAAAAGCTATTGATGTTCATCCAACTGACACTGCAGGTGACGCTGTGCAGAAGCTCGCAGAAAAACTAAACTTAACTTCAACTGACGGTTGGGCCATCTATCAATCTCGACCAGACGGTGAAGAGCACATAAAAAGTTTTGATTACTTGTATGATATAATATCGGCATGGGAACTAAAACAAGCTTTAGGAACTACGATGAAAAAGCTTGCAAATAGCTCTCAATCAGGAGAAAATCGTTTTGTTTTTAAAAAGAGACTTTTTAAATCGACTCAAGAACTATCACAAGATCCTGTTGAAATTAGCATGTTATATTCACAAGCAGTTCACAGCGTTGTTAAGGTAAGTAATTTATCAGCCTGTATCGATAATTAATATTCTTTATTTGTATAAGTAAAGTCGTGAAACATCGTGAAACAATCGAAATGATTTTGGTCACAGTTTTTATCAAGGCCCAATTTATAAAATTAATAGCCATGGAAATCCCTTATAGAATTCAATTTAGCTCTTGCGCTCTTTTTTATTTTTTAAAGAGTTTTGTAGAAATTATTAAGTAAAGAAAAAATTAATTATAAAAAGCTTTATCGAATTAAGTTTTCTCCGGGTGCATCTAACCCCAGCATGTTTGAAAACAAAGATATTAGGGGTTAAATACTTTGAAAAACGTTAAGATTCCAATTGCTCTTTATCGTCCTCCAAAATGTACGAACTAATTTTTTTTTAAATGCAGTGACGTCATAATTAACACATTTTGTTTATGTAAATGTTTATGTTAAATGTTAGGGCGTTAGGGTATTAATTAATGCGCTGCCTAGGACAAACTAAAATCCAAAAGATATTTAGTTCATGATTCCGGATCACGACGTTTATATGGACAGACAGAAAATGGGACAAGGCAAGATCGACTCGTCTTTTGATCCTGAGCAAAAAAAATGTATAATTGATTGTTTTTTCTTTTAGATATTGCGGGCTAAAACTGAAAAAGATTTTTCAAAGTAAATAAAGATGCAAGTAATTTTTTGTTATACCGATTTGCCCTTGAGTGGAAAACACCATCCGAATGCCGTTTATTCCACTAATTCGCTTTTTTTTAACGCGTTCTTAGAATTGCAAAAATGATTGTTTTTGAATCTTCAAAGGAGGATCTCCTCTTCGGCTCCAGGCTGAACAGACCTAATTTCCGTTTTGTTATACCCTTGCAGAGGGTATTATAATTATAATATTATAATTTCAGTCAAAACTTTGCATTCTTGATCAGCATCACCAGGAGAGGCGATCTAGCCATGTCCGTCTGTCCGTCCGTCCGTTTCTACGCAAACTAGTCCCTCAGTTTTAAAGCTATCTGGTTGAAACTTTCCCAAAACTACCCAGGTCGGGCGGCTATATCAAATAGCTCCCATAAGAAAAATCGGACAAAAAATTTTTAAAAAAATTTTATAACTTTGATGTTTTTAATTTTTTTTTATATTTTGGGATATGGATATATTTAAATATTATGGAATTACGGATTTAATTAAATTAGAATTAGAATATAAGCATGTCCGTCTGTCCGTCTGTCTGTCCGTCTGTCTGTTTCCACGCGAACTAGTCTCTCAGTTTTAAAGATATCGAATTGAAACTTTGCACACACCCTTCATTCCTTTGCACGCAGTATATAAGTCGAAACGGCCGGGATCGGTCGACTATATCCTATATCACCAGGAGAGTCGATCTAGCCATGTCCGTACGTCCGTCCCTATATCCTATAGCTGTAATATAACTAAACAATTGGAAATGCCATAACTTTGGTGTTTTTGAAGTTAGCTACGCCCGAAGTTAGCTTTCCTTTCTTGTTTGAATTAAGATATTAAGATGATGGTGGTTATGAAGTGATATAGTAAGTGCCCTCTTATTCATTAAAACTATAAATTGTAAATTTTTTGGTATGTATTAGGTTGTCAAATAACTCCATATGCGCGGTTTTGTTCGGTAATGTGTTCCCATTTAGACGGCAACTTTATAACACCCCCTCGTAGAAACTTCCCTCCTTATTTGCGAAAAAGTCTGACAGCCACTTTTCACAACCCTCTTTTGAGTCCATCTTTATACCAGTAAGGACATTCGCCATAGACAGGAACAGGTGGTAGTCACTTGGCGCTATGTCCGGGCTATATGGTGGATGCTATAAAATCTCCCATCCGAGCTCCCGTACCTTCTGACGAGTCATCAAAGAAGTTTGTGGTGTGGCGTTGTCCTTGTAAAACACTACACCCTTCCTGTTGGCCAATTCTGGTCGCTTCTGGTCGATCGCCAGCTTCAAGCCAAGTCCAGTTGTTCGCAGTATATGGTAGAATTAAGCGTCTGGCCATATGGGAGCAGCTTACACACTTTTTAGTGAGAGAGTCTTCCTTGTTGGCAGGGCAGGGTTCGGTGCCGTGGCAGTTTCCACAAGCTACACATACTGACCTAAGGGTGTGGCACCTTTTTGAAACAAACTTGCGCTGCGTAGGAACTCCTAGAATCTGCATGCAAAATGCCAATCTTCTAGCTTTTTTAGTTTCCGAGATCTCAGCGTTCATACGGACAGACAGACGGACAGACAGACGGACATGGCTATATCGACTCGGCTTGTGACCCTGATCAAAAATATATATACTTTATAGGGTCGGAAACGCTTCCTTCTAGCTGTTACATACTTTTGCACGAATACAATATACCCTTTTACTCTACGAGTAACGGGTATAATGATCCATTTAAAAAATAAAAGTTGATAAAAAGGTGCACCGAAATCTTAAGTTAATTAAAGAACTCAAAAAAAAACACAAGTAATTAAAAATATATAAATTAAAATATTGTAAGGATGTTTTCTCGGCCGGGGTACAGATCTCAGTCGGATCCTAGAGTCCTTTACAAGAAATTTGTAAATCACCGAAACACCGGACTAGAGAGTTCCGTTCTACAGGTGAACGGATGATTTTGACGGGGAGTCTGCACCGAAAGTTCTTATCCGTGGAAACGTGGACGCGTGGAATCCTTGTCTTGTGTTTCGCGTCAAGGGCGAAAAATCCACCGGGCTGGACCTTCGGGCGAGGCCGAGCCGGGAGAATACTGGGCGGTCGTTGGCGTCCTGGATCTCGCGTCAAGGGCGAAAAATCCACCGGGCTGGACCTTCGGGCGAGGCCGAGCCGGGAGAATACTTTGCGGGTGTTGAAGTCCTAGATCTCGCGTCAAGGGCGAAAAATCCACCGGACCTTCTGGCGAGGCCGAGCCGGGAGAATACTTTGCGGGTGTTGAAGTCCTGGATCTCGCGTCAAGGGCGGAAAATCCACCGGGCTGGACCTTCGGGCGAGGCCGAGAGAATACTGGGAATACCACGCGCAAATCCCAAACTACGCAAGGGAGTAGGGAAACTACCGGAGAACGGATCCGGCGGGACGGGTATCCACGCGCAAATCCCAAACTACGCAAGGGGAGTGGGGAAACTACCGGTGAACGGATCCGGCGGGACGGGTATCCACGCGCAAATCCCAAACTACGCAAGGGGAGTTGGGGAACTACTGGATCGAACGGGAGGGGGTCCGCGTTCGGGTCTGATGGTACTACTAGGAGCAAAAACTACGGCTACTGCGGCGAACGGGAAATATGTCCGCGTTCGGGCCCACAGTAGTTGTGAGAAGAAGGTTAGGTTACTTTGCTAACTACAAAATGAAATACACACGATTGGGAGATATGGTTAAACGATCGTAACACTTTATTGAGATTGTCCTCACCCGAGTCCGCAACACCGTTCTGAGCGTATGAGAACCTATTTCGTACCAACCTCTTTAATTTCACCAGCGATTGACAGCGTGGCGCTTGGCCAAATCAAAACGGCGGAACACTCGCGATGGGAGAACTGTGAAAGATCGCGTTGGGCGTCACGTTTGACCTGTCTTGCGAATAAACTTGCGGACTACACGTGGAGCCTCGAAGTTTCGTTGAGTCGTATGCCGATCACACGTCTCCCTCGTTCCGCGATCCCGAGAGAAGACCTCCTGTCCGGTTGTTGTGTAATCGCCTACCCTTTTCCTCCTTTTTCCCACATTCGGGATTTCTAGTGTTTTCCCACTACTGATATCTTAGCTCCTTGCTTTTCTAGTATTAAATGTGTCTTGGCTAAATATCGGATGGCGTTGCCACCCCGGGATTTGAACTTAGATATAACTATGTCTTAATATTTATTAACTTCATGATATTTATATTAAAACTAATATAATGATAGAAGAAAACCATTGTGGCGTACACCCCTCCTAGGCGGGTCCGTCACAATATATATAAATATAAATCAACCAACACAAAAAAAAAACACCAAAAGAAGGAAGGAAGGGCTGAGTTCATTCCCTTGCCACGGAGCTACACTGAACAAGTTTATTCTCTGACAGGAAGGAAGGGCTGAAGGGCAATCCCTCGCCCTTTGACCTCAGGAGTGAACAACAACCAACCACGACCAGCGAATCGAAACCTGACGACTAGGAAGATTAACAAGAAGCAGTAAATCGTGAGGAATTGAGAATTCATTTTTTTTTTATTTTCATATATAATTATCTCTATATATAAAGCTATCAGTAAGAAAACTGGAAATCGACGCACAGCCAAAACCACTGGTTAACAATATTAATATGCATTTTTATTACATTCTAATAACTTTAAACTGATTTGCTAAGATTTATTGGGGCTCCCCAAGTGGCCCCAATCGCTTCCAATTGGAAAAAAGGTAAATTTTCCTTTAAAAAATTCTGGACGCCAAACCGTTTAACCAATCGAATCCGTGTTTTCGCCCAAAAATAGTCTAAGACATTATAAATGTTTAAAAAATTTGACCGCATAGATTTAATGCTTTTTACTATTTTTAACACCCGTTCTAAAATTACAATTTAGCCAGAAATATCTTCAAACGTCGAAAAATGGCACTTCTAAACTGAGTATCAAAAATTCCTTCCGTAAAGTTTTTCCTTAAGCTTTAACGATTCATTTAATGGTTTCACCAAAGCTCTAGCTATCTTCTAAACAAAGAAACTAAGCAAAAAGTCGATCTATTATCGAATTTAAGTGTCTCCAGAAGCATCATACGTTTTCTGCCTGCATATTGCTATATCTCTCTGCATTTTCATACAAATTGTCAACAAATGATTCCGTCTCCCTCCCTCTCCCCCTGCCTTGCATTTCCCTGCTCTTCCTTAAAAATATAAAATGAGCTTTAATACGGTTTTAATTTCTGTAGACTTTAGTTTAGAGGTATTGGTGACTCATTCAATTAGAAAATGAGATACTGTACGCTAAACCGATTCACCAAAGCTCTAGCTATCTTCTAAACAAAGAAACTAAGCAAAAAGTCGATCTATTATCGAATTTAAGTGCTCTTTACAGATATTGCTGCCAGAATACTCAAAAGCCCTTTTTTGGCGAAAATCTATTTGGCCCGGTTTTTGATAGTGTAGTAAAAATATACCATTCAAATTGTTTTTGGCGGTGTTTATTTTTACAGTGTTTTGGCACTCGCTGTTAGGAAACATAAGAGCGGGAGATCGCAGTAGATAGAGAGAGAGGAAAGAGTGTAGCAAGTGCGCAAAAGAAGAAGTTAACGGAGAAACTTTCAATTTGGTCAGAGCCGTATCAAGAAAATTTCTTTGCATAACCGTGTATTTTGGTGTATAACCGTATGTGAGCAATAATATTATTATTTTAGTTCGCCTTTCTCGGAATTTTAATTTTTTCTATAGAATGTGCAAATTTGTTGATATCTCTGATGTTAACTTAAATTTTTTGTGAGTTATGCCAGTTAGTTTCGTTTTTTACTATTCTTAATTAGTAAAGTCATAAATGATTTACATTTAAATGAATATTTGATTATTTATTAATTATGTGCACTTGTGATATACCAATTAGCATAATTGCATTTTGTACATATATAAATGCGTTTTTGTAGTTTTTAATCTTATTAGTCGTAATAAACATTGCATAAATTGCACTATTTAAAAATTATTGTCTTAATATTTAAGAGCTTCCTGTATGGAGACAGAAATAATGCAAACATAGGACATCGCAATCGTAGCTGCGGGCACCCTGCTAGTAGATAAATAAATTAGACTTGCATAGTTTCATGTCAATAGCTTTTATACTGCAAAAACGTCATATAAAAATAGAAAAAAAGGGATATAGACGTGCGATCGGCAAGCGCTTTTACCATGATCAAGGTATGCGTAATTAAATAAGACTTTGAAAAATGTATGTCAATAGCTTATTCACTGCGCGAAATATCCTAAAAACCATTCAATTTTAACCGATTTCACCCTATTGTTCCTATGGGAGCTATAGCATATAGACGTCCGATCGGCACGCGCTTTCACCCTGATGAAGGTATGCATAAAAAAATACGATTTGAAAAATTCATGTCAATAGCTTATACACTTTATGGAGTCGGAAACGTCTCCTTCATTGCGTAGCAAACTTTTGGCCAAAATTATAATACCCTCTGCAAGGGTATACAAATTAATGAGCTTAGTAACAAGTTAAAGTTGAATGCAAATGTAGTGGAAGATTATAAACTTCAAATAATTGACCCCACAGTCAGATGCGATGACCCCACAGTCAGATGCGATACAACCCTAGAAGTAGTAAAAGCTTTTCCAAAATTTTATGGAGAGCAATCCCAGTATGTCGGATGGAGGGAGTCCGCACAAACAACTATGAGTCTATACAAAACAAGAGAGAACGCTATAGTCGGTTGCCCCGACTATCAGATACCCGTTACTCAGGTAAAGGGAGTGCGAGGGAGATGGAGATAGAAACTTTGATCACGCATAACTTTTAAACGAATGGTCCGATTTGAAAAATTTCTTCTACATTTCGATAGGTATTGATAAACACAATAAAACTGCATTTTTACTTTTCCGAAATATTTAAATTTTTTAAATCGTATATGAGCGATTGTGGGCGTTAAAGGGGGCGTGGCACCATTTTGAAGCAAACTTGCGCTGCGTAGGAACTTCTAAAATCTACATGCAAAATGCCAATCTTCTAGCTTTTATAGTTTCCGAGATCTCAGCGTTCATACGGACAGACAGACAGACAGACAGACAGACAGACAGACAGACAGACAGACAGACAGACAGACAGACAGACAGACAGACAGACAGACAGACA